>JAEAOA010001685.1:1077500-1495000 GCA_016746295.1 Potamilus streckersoni | reverse complement strand
GCAATTAATGTAAAGGTTAGTTTCTGTCGAATTTGGTGAAATTATGTTTTGATGGTTTTGAACTGACACCATTTCAATATCTTATATTTAAACAATGTTGACCATTTCTTAAGTTACAATTGCTGCATTTACACGATGATGTAAAGACTTGATTCTTCCTGTTAAATTTGTTGCTTTTGCTAGTAAATATCATTGTGAAAAGGATTGTACCACACATATACATTTGTAAGTACAAACTGCTTATAATAAATATATCAGTTCAGCTAACCTTTTAAAAGTGGGTAAAAGTGCGTTTGGCACAAAAATCCAAATGGCATGTTGTACTCATTATCACTTTGTTATAGTATACTTACTGTGTTCATTGTAAAGGATTAAGTTTAGCTGAGTTAATATATTCAATATGAAAAGTTAATGCTGTAGATTTATGTGACACAATTCATTTAACACGCTCCAGTGTTTCATACTTATTGGCAGATCAGAATCATTCATATAAATCTGAAACATTGGTCAAAACATTTCAAGCTGTGTCACAAACTGTCAAAATGTTTTTTGTTGTTTTTTTTTGTATTGGTAACCATGTCAGTTGGTAGATCAGCATAATGTTTATAAACATTACAAATCTTTATGTCTGGATGCTCTCAGAAATCAGGCTAAAGTTGGTCAAGTACTCTTAGAAAAGGAAAGCAAATGCTGACAGATTCAAATATGCATGACAGACAAGGCATGATGACAAAGTACTACAACATAAACTAACTGGACCTTACTGCCTATTAAAAACACTCAATTTCTTGTGCTTAAAATGTTATGTTGTGATGAAATACAATTCATCAACACAAATCCAAAAACAAGGTCATGGTCTCCATACTTTTCTAAGACAGACTAAAACTATTTGTAGTGGGTGGATACAAAGAGCTCAAAACAATTTGCCAGGCATGACCTTAAAGAGAAATATCTGCAGTGGGGAAAAAAAATCAAAAAACAACTCTGCTAAATGATGACATGGAGTATTGGAAATCCAACTCATTCAAGGTTTCATAATACATAGTTGTAAGATAAATAAAACTTCAAAACAATAACATGGAATGCTGGAAATATAGCCATTTAAGACCTCAAAACTATGAAGTTGCATTCCAAATATGGTTGAAATCTGAATTTCTGGTAAAGTAATGCTGCAGAGACCAAAGATAGAAGGATGAGCAATTTAGGTAGGCATAACTCAATTTAATAAGGTCATGGAACACTGGGAATCAAACTCATTTCAAGTATCATCAATAGAAAGACACGTATAAAGTCTGGCCTAATGCTGAATGGCCATGGTACAGCAATGCTGTGGAAACCAAAATCAAAAGGACAGCATATAAAATTTACTGTAAATGATCTTGTGGAATGCTGAAAACTAACTTGTTCTTGATTTTATCAATATAAGCTGCATGCCAAAATTGGTTGAAATCCAAGATTTGGTAAATCATTATCGGGAGATTTAGCAATCAGGGGCATAACTCCAGCAAATGAAGCCAATGCATGTTGGAAATGAAAAAAAAAAATATTCAACATGCTAATAATATTGGTATATGTCAAATTTGACTTAAGTCAAAACACTTCTTAGAAAGTCAAGCAAGTAAACAGGAGATAGGAAAGGGCTAGCAATCAGGTGCCAGAACTCCCTTGGAATGAAAAAGAGATTCTACTAAACTACAAGAATTCTCAGTAAAGTTATCTTGCAGAAACCTAACTGCTGATAGACAGACTGGCACGCATCAAACTTATAGGCATCATGATAATTATTACAGGACTGCATTAACTTCATGAAGTGGGACCCTAAAAATATACACATTTCAATAAGGTAGAAAAGATTTGGTCTTGGAGTAATTAGTCATTGCAAAGTCTGTCCTTCAAAGCGAAGTTACCATGGACTAGATCATGACAGCATCAGGAGAATTGAAACAAATCAACAGTAACTATTAGGCTTAATTCAATATGACAAACTTTGCATAGCTAAAAATATCTCCCAGTTTTATAGTACATCAAATAAACCAATGATTCAAAATCTAACATTTTTAGTCTATTAATGTGCTGAAAAAAAAGCAAAATGTTACTGTCTAAAGAGCAGAATGTTCCTGAATATTCCCCAATTATAATTTTCTTTTAAGAAAATAAAGCTGCTGGACCAGACACTCTAATAACTTGCAAAAAAAATGTGTTTTGACACTTGGTCATTTTAAGGGAATTGTTTGCAAATATTTTGAAACAAAGGCACAATAGAAACAATTAAAAAAAATAAAAACTTGCAAAAACTCTATTACTTGCAAAATGCTATAGAAAACTTACAATGTTGTGAGAAGTAACACCTGCAAAGTTGTAGCGTCTTTGCCTCTTTAATTCCACCATTAGTTCCTTACCGGCAAATTCTGTCATTCCAATGTCCCAACTTATTAAACGTCTGAGAAAAAGAAAAAGAAATCAATATGCACTCTTAACAATGAAACAGAGATAAAAAAAGATGATCAAATCATAATTATAATTATGGTCATTTTTAATCTGCATAATTACTACCACTATCAACATCATCATCATCACTGTCATCAATTACAAACAATAAAACATCAAGTACTGCTCATTTGTTGTCATTATGAAAAAACTCTTGATACATGATTGCAAAAAAAACCTATTATTTCTGGGCTGCCTTACATTAACAAAAAGCTTCTGACTATTGCAAAATTTTTCATTCTTTCCAATCCTACTTGCTTTTAAAAAGAATGTTGGTACAGATTGCAGCACCAATCTTTGCAATATCACTTTACTTTCTTTTATGCACAAACCATGGACAAGACGGGGGGAAAAAGTTTTGCAGCTGGCAGTTGAGCAAACTAAACAATGCAAAGTTCTGAAATACTGTAGTTTCACATCTGTACAAATATACACAGCAATTACCAAAGCTGTAATCATATTAACACTGAATAATCTTTAACTAATGGGCTTACAATGACTTTGTGGATTTTTAAACTCTCCATATATCTATTCCATATGCTGCATAACAGATGTTTCTGCACAATTTATTAGTAGTACTTTTTACAATCTGGTCAGATATTATTGAAACTACACTCCCTTGCAAAAAATCACAAAGTAAGCGATAGACATGACATGACTGTTTGGCACTTTTAAAAAAAGAATGATAAAATCCAGAATACCATTAATGGTTTTCTGTAAAGTATGGCAAGGTCAACTCTGGTGGTTATTGACCAATAAGTATCAATGAACTTGACCTTTGGTCAAGGTATGACAGCATCAGTATGTAATCTTCAGCCAAACTTAATATCTAGAAAACATCTTCCAGGACTCACCATGACCATGACCTTTGACCTTGAAAAAAAGCACGCTGTAAATGTTTCACACTCCATTTTAAAGAGAAAAGACAAGTTTATATTGTACTCAAAATACTGATGCACTCAATGAAAAAAAAAGGTAGTAGTTAAGGTGTCAACTAATAAGTGGATAGTTAGCTTAACTCTTTCTGAATCTTAGGGTGAAATGATAGGCATTGTGGTAACTATTCTGCCCAAATCACCTATTATGGCTCTGTATACCACAGGCATTTGTGTATGCATGCATGGGGAGGATTACATAATTCCCTATTTTCTCTGAAGGATAAAGAAAAGAATGAGGATCCAGGAGGATCCTGTGCACATGGCATAAAATGAGATAATATGCAAACAGACCGAGGCTGTGTTACGCCAGTATGTGCTAGTGTTACTTCTAAGATTTGTCCCTGTACAGGAAAAAAATAGACTGTCAATAGTTATGTACAGATAAAAAGTAAGATATATTTCAGTCTTAAAAGTTAATTGTCTAAGCATCTGTCCATCAGAAGCCAATCTGTTCTTTTTATGCGGCTTTAGTTCCATATAAACACAGACTTTTGTCAGTGATTGGCAACAAAGCCATTGCACCTGAAGTCAGCTAATCTCTTTGATAGATTCAATTATCATTGGTTGCTGTCAGAACAATGCCTGAAGCCACAAAAGAGAAGCTAACTCTCCTTCTGGTTCTATAGTCTATGACTAATTGCAGGTACACAAAGACAATAAAAATTAAAGCACCCCTATAGGTGACCACAAGTCATGTGATCTACAAGCCAAGCTTAAGTTGAAGGCTTTCACTCAAACCAAGCCAATAAAACAGATCATTTTTTGCTGTGCATGCAAACATCATAACTATTTATTTTATAAGTGAACTCAGAACCAAAATTGTTAACTGTGTATGAATAATGCTGGTGACTAATAGAATTACAGTTTCCTCTTACTCCTCCTCCACTTTGGATATTTTGACATTTATATTGAGGTGTGGGTTCAAAACCAATTGGTTATTGACAAGTTGGAATTTGTTGCCACTTGGAGAAAGAATCATGAAGCATATAACCTATATCAGCAATATTTTTGTTGGTATCACTAGACTACCACAGTGACATGTGCTCAATGAATCTGGTTTTCTCATGGTTGCTCTAACAGGTTTCTGGTCATTGTTCTCTGAATAAATATGATGAAAATAAAATATGCTTTAGTTCTTGTTACAAACATTGTGACTTCCATTTAATAATTTGGAATTTTTTGGAACAACATCGTAAAGGTGTTTATAATTGATACGTCACTACTGGACCTCTGATATCATGGACATATATGATGAGAAATTTGTTTAGTCACACACTCGTGATGTCATTTCTAAGTAATGGCAGCAATCTTTAATGACTGATTGGCATCATTTGCAGAACTATGAAAGCCATTTGTGTCATAATACTATCAAAACTTTGTCAAATTCTCTTGCGCACTTTAGGAGAAAAAGTCATTTAAAGGTTTGTGTGTGTGTGTGCATGTCTGTGTGTTTGATTTGGATTAGTAACATATCTAAAGTAATTTTTCAGTCATATTGATATGATGTCTGCAATGTGGCAGTTTATAGTGATGTCTAGGTCTGGGGCATCATGCCACAGACATGTAGCATCATGTCCCACCCATTCACATAATCTGACACCAGGCCAACCAGTTCTAACACTAACTTCTTAATGCTGAGAACCAAGCAAGGCAGTTGTTAGTATTATTTTTATAAGTCTTTAGCATGACTCGGTCAGGATTCAAATATACAACCTCCTTCATCCAAGGTGGATACTCTAACCCATATTTTTAGTAGTTATGGTCATATCTGATGGTGGATCAGCCTCATTCAAACCAATCTGACAGACCATCACACAAAAATGGTTTCTATCAGATATCAAATCATGTTAAGCAATTTTCAGAAAAATTTGTTTAAAGGGTTTGTTTTTTTTTTGTTAAAGTGGCATTATAAGGAGGGTGCATCAAACATTGAACAAATTGAAAAGGTATTGATGACAGAATGCACCCAGTAAAACCATGTGTAAACTGGTCAAGCAGGTTTTAAGAAGTTTTAAGTAAGAATTGTGAAGGGATGATGGATAAAGGATCATATTAACACTTGGGTTATACATACAGCCTGGTGCACAAACGAAACCAATTATAAATATTATTTCTTTTAAATTCTGTAACTTCCATTACCTTGCATTCAGGATTTGAACCTTTGCTGTTATCTACTCATCCTTTATAAGCATTATAAATTCTTTTATCATCCTTCATCTATCAGTGTAGATGGAGTACATGTTAAAAGAACAAGTCCATACCATTAATGAAAATATTACTCTAGGCAAATGCCCATACTGTCCTTCAATCTTAAATTGTCACTGTCATCTTCTCATCCTTCTAAAGTTTCATACCAATATAATCATGCACTCTAATTTGGTGAACACTGTTGAGACCAGTAGGGCTGTCAAAAATCACCTTACAACCAACCCGGGTACCCATTGCAAATTTTAACGGGTACCCATTAGCACATGAATGACATGTACAACCGTAGACCAACTAATTGTTATCTCCATTTCTTTAATATTTTTTTTATGGCGATAGAGGCTAACCGTGTACTACTCAATCTGATTTGTCCACTCCGATGTAGCTGGGAATTGTCTGACCGCACGCTGTTAATAAATTTATTTAGAATGACCTTTGCACAAAGATGGTAGGTATAATCTAACTTTTAATGATCACTGTGATAAGCAGCGTTAAAAGCTTTAGAACAATTGCATTTTTTAAAGTATAAGTCTTTGTTAGAACAGACGACATTTATTCATCTTTTTACCGCAGATTTGAATTACCCACGCATGCGTGCCCCATTTATACCACGAGATCACGCAGTCGCATAAAGTGTTATTATTTTGGAATTATAATTCTTAAAATAGTTATGGTAAAAACATAGTAATATCGAAAATAGAAATATCAGTATATGTATGATGGATAACTTTTGAAATTCGCAGAGCTAGTCGACTAGAAAAATGAACAAAGATTACTTTGAGGCATTATGAAGATTTCAAAGTGTCTAGGTGACGATTGTTCATAATATAGATTGTGGGATTTCTTTGACATGTTTGTTCGGAAATCAAAGGTATCCCTCTGGATTTCATTAAAAGAGCACACAATGTACAGATCATTTAGCACCCACAATCAATAGTTATCGTCTACAAAGAAGTTTATTACCTGTATAACAAATGTTTTAACCTTGGTATTTATAGCTCGGAGATAACGGTTTGTCCGGTTGCACAATGCCAATGAATTTTATTAATCCAAACAGACTGTCTGACGTATTGTTTATTTATATTATGCAAAATGCTGGTTTCTAATTATAGCCATAGCTGTCACACCTGTTTGAAGTGGTTGGCGAGTGTGGTGATTTTTTAAATTTTTTTTACGGGTACCCGATGACAGTCCTAGAGACCAGGTCACATAGAAAGGCAGTAATAACTGAATGATAAGCTGAACAGATATGACAAATCCTAATATATCTCCAAAGATTCTGACATGATACAGAAATTTACCCATAAATGGCACTGAACTTACAAAACTTTAAAAAACGAGCGCTACTGCATTAAATAATTTGTGGAATTATATGTCCTGGAGTTAATTTTTGTAATCTATATGAAATAAATGGACATATATTTTTACGATTAACAAATACCACTATTAAGACATCTGTGCAATTAAAACTTGGTAGTATGCATTTTTAAACTATGTTACAAATGCCATACTAAAAATATTTTAATTTAGATGAGAATAACCACTAAATGGATGAATTTTTGTCTCTTGCTTCATAGCTTTGTAACTTTCCTCCAAGTAGTTTAGTAGGAGAATGAATTAAAATTGGTCCAAAAGACAACAAAACATAATTAATCTATCCATCACGTTCATCTGATTGCAGAACAAGTGGGCTATTAAGAATGTGACAAGGTGTAGGCTTCTGATGAAATCAGCTGGACAAAATGCATCCAGTCCATAAAAATAATGAAAATACAGTGAAGACAAATTTCAACAAATATGGGTCTGTTTAACATGTATTACCTTGTTCTACGATCATACACATCACAATCTTTTGGATCCATATCCCGAAGCTTCATCGCTTTAGCAAGACCCTCTCGAAGAGTTTTTCCATGCTTTACAGTGACCTATGGAAAAAATTTCACATTATTGGAAACTGACAGTAAAACAAGAGTCCCTTGAAGAGACTGATAATCTACTAACAAGACAGAATTTCATCGAGTCCTAAATAGGACCATTTCTTCTTTTTAACTGCCAAGTACTGAAACCATCTATGATTCTCATGGTAATGTCGAACACTCTAAATTTGATAAAAATATTTTCTTATATCACAAGTAGAAAATAATTCAACTTATCTCATAAAATGTCTACATCACTGGGACAATATTGGATGCAAGATATGCACTATTTTAATTTCAGGCCAATTAGAAATCGAGTTTTTTTGGTGACAACTTCACATCAATATGATCATCCAGTCGCTAGGCATTATATTATAAACATTTTTTAAGAAGACAAAGTGGTGTACCAAAAGGAATCTTAAAGAAGCCAATGTGGCATGCTAACAAGATTCTCAAAGAAGCCAATGTGGTGTGCTAACAAGTTTCTCAAAGAAGCCAATATGGTAGCCATACTGTATCTCAGCTCAAAAATCATTTAGGACAAAATAAACAACACAAAATTCATTTGGTGAAAGCACCATAATGATGTGACCATTCATTCAATAACAAGATTTTCAAACTCGCTGCCAGTCACCATATTGTTTATCAGAGATGAAAAAATTTATTTTGGAGCAATAAGACAAAATAAATTAAGTTTTTTTTAGTGCCAATATGACCATTCATTCCCAAGAGTAGTGGTGATAACAAGATTTTCAATATGGCTATCATAGCAGTCATACCTATGTCTGATCAGCATATTTTTTATTTAGGACTAACTAGACATCATAAGATATCTTCTAATGAAAATCCCCAAGACGACATGATTTTCCATTCAGAAGAAGAAGGGATAACAAGATCTTCAAGAAGGATAATTTCCATTTTGGACCTACAAGACCATGAATGTATGTGTATGCAATGTTTCATGGCAATACTCAGAGTAGTTTAGGTGTAGCAATAATAATAACAAAATGTGTGCTAACAGACAATAAACTGGCCATCCCATATACTCTTCCCGTCTATGATTAAACGAAAAAAAGAAACAAAATTCAGAAAAACAGCATGTCTTGCCTTCTAACAGTACAACAGTCCTACCCGTTTATGTAGACATGCTCAGGCCCGAAGAAATATTGTCAATATAGGCGGATGTCGAGATATGGGGGGGGATTTGGATAAAAGATACAAATTAAACTCACACAGAGATCATATGGCAGTGATCCATAATCATGAGCACTTTAGACCACTCTGCCACTGTACATAAAGACAAAACCAGTGTGAAAGTAATAAAATATTGCATCGGTTACATCCTGATATGAAAAAGCATTATGATATTCAATGTAGGTATTATCACAATTATTTACATGCTTCAAGTACATGTACTTATATTGGCCTAGATTTTAGTCAGTCTATTTCCATCTTTTTAAGGCTACCAAGGGGATGGGGCTATTCACGGGGAAATGAAAACATGAACAAGTTGATTTAAACAGTACTTGTATTTAGTTACAGAAGTCATCGTAAAAAGTACATAAAAGCGAACAAGAGATATGCGGCTGGTATGATTAATGAAGGCATAATATTGTATACATTGACACACACTAATGCAGTATTTTGATTCTTACGAAACGACATTGTAACAATGTTAGCTCAATACATTTAAAAATTTTCAGACATCTTTGCAAGATGCCCCACTGTCATCTTCCCTTAACTGCCAGATATTTAGTTTCCTAAGACTGTAAATTTAATCTGTATTTACACTGCCATTGGTAGCCATCGTAAATTAAAAAAAGTTAAAAAGGAAACTCTCACAGCACAATAAACCTGTTTTAATCACTGATCACTTTGGAAAATGCAAGAATCAGATCAGATTTCATTGCTTTTATTTAAAACACTGTGATAGGCTAACTTTACAGGAACAAACAAAAGCTTGTTTTATATCTGACCTCGACATTAAAGCCAGTTGGCAAGATCAACTAAATGTTGAATAAAGTAGTCAGAACTGGCCTCTTGCTGACATAAATTATAAGGTGGTAAAAATGAAAGCCTGGCGGCAAGATCAACTAATTGTTGAACTTAGAATGAGCAGGCAATGGCAGCTTGTTGACATAAATGATAAGACAACAAAGGATTTGTTCAAACTGGGACCAAGGGATTCTGTCGACATATATGTTAATTTTTTTATCTTGTCAACATAAGCATGACAATTTTGACAGTAATAGTAGACCAAGGGACCTGACTTTTTTTGGGGGTCGAGATAGGCAGCCTGTCAACATAAGTGATGTCAACATAAGTGGGTAGGACTGTACTATGCTTATGTATTATGTAGCTTCACAAAATAATCATTAGCAACATTTTCTCAAGATTTATTGTCTCACCTGCATTAATGTCACAGAAGCCCTAGATACAAAGAAATAAGCAACCCTGGTGACTCTGACCTCAAACCTTTAACCACTGCATTTCTCTGTTAATAAGTGACAAATCATAAAACAATACATGTAAAGAAACAGAAGATCTAGCCCATTTGTAAAATTCTCACCATTCGTAGCCAAATTCCATTAAAACATTAGATATTATCACTTTGATCTTTGACACTGGAATACATCAATGTGCTGATGTGCCATGTAATCAGGTAAACATAGTGTAAGTCTCATGCCTATCTGACGGTACATTACATAAAACGTCTTTCCCTAAGAAATATAAGAAATAGAATTTGAAAGCAAAGTCTGATATTTATCCTAAGATCGAAACAAGAGACACTGCCCTTTAAAGAAAGAGACTCTTGCATGCCTGACAATGCTCACCTGACTGAAAATGCCTATAGTCAAACGCAACGCAAATGGTCATGAAATCTGGGTTACTAGGATGTTTTCAGTTAAACTTTATGCACTGCTGATGATTCCACATCAAATAAACAAATCTTTCAAAGTTTCTCTAGTCTTTATATCTATCGTGTGCTGAAAAATGGCGTTAAGCCCAACAACAATCTTTAAATCTTCATTCACACCAGCATCATGTATCCATATTGAAAGGCTCCTATGCTAATGTGAGTCTTTATCAAATTCTGTCCAATATATGTTTTTTACCAGTTGTAAAAATAGTTTTCAACTTTTGGATAAAAGCCATATTTGATTGTAGAAAAGCATCAAACTGAAAGGTGTTCAAGCTTGGATGCTTCCTTTTAAAATCTGTTAAGCAGTTATTTCAAACAGATTATTAAAGGTTTTTAATTTTTTTCAGTAACAGCAACCATATTTTCATAGCAGATTGAAATATTTTGGATTTTGAATTTTGTAACAGGATATATTTTTTCAGTTGTTGATGGATACTGAATAATGCAAATGGACTAAAGGCTATACAGCCAAGTGAACTAAACTTTTTAACCAACAGCCATATATACTCAAGAAAGATGCATCTTACAAAATGAATCCTATCATGATATGAAGTCAAAGACAGAAAATATAACTGGTTTTGCAAGTACAATATAATTACCATCATCTGTATACTAAGTCCAATGAGTTGATAGGAATAGTCAAGTTTCTAATCTTTTCAATCAAATGTCATCATTGTAGTCTTTGTAAACTGTTTACACTTTTAGAGTAAATGCTGCTGTCACAGGAAGAAAGAAAGAAACTAAAACTAAATGAATAAATAAGTAAAAAGATACACTATATTATTTTTACTATTATCATCATCATTACTAGTATTATTATTATTATTATTATTATTATTATTATTATTATTATTATTATTATTTTTAAAAATACAATCTTTGTTTCCAGCTTGAATTTCTAAGGAAAATATGTTCATTTATTTCATGAGAAAGTAGAAAAGTTTTGCAGCACCATAATCTATGACACGGCTCAATAACTTCAACTACTGAATGGTATATAAATGTACTATGCTTAGTTTCCTAATGCACATGCAATCTTGCTTTTTCCCAACTTAACTCATTTACCTACATAATTTTCTAATTCCAAGGACTCCAGGTCCTACTTTGGGAATGACAACAAAATTACTATCACATCACATGCAAGCAATTGGTACACAAATTAAAATTTAATTGTTCAATTAATGATTATGAAACATTCCATCATCAATCCTACAATCCATCGATCTCATTTCTTTGTCTCTATCTATTACAGGGCTCAACTTTAAAATTTAACACAAGTTTCTTTGTAGCCAGAAGGACAAGTATGCTGAGAAATTTACTAGTCCTGCCAAATCTTTACTGGCCCTGTCCAAAAAACAATATCAAACACTTGTATAGAGATATTAACAACAATATTATTCATAAATAGCATTATCATATGAAATGCAGCAGTACAGAATTATAAATCAAATCCTGCTTCAAATCACCAATCAGTCAATTCACATTTCTTATTTCTCAAAACAATCTGGGTCCAATTCCAGAAAGGGATCCTGGTGCAATTTATTGTCCTCCACCTGCACTCTAGGCCCATATAGGGATTGTTCAGGTCTCCTTACCTGTCTCCCTGAAACATTCCACAAAATGTATTGCTGGTGATGGAACATTTGTTAGAATATCATTTGCATGGAACATTATAAAGAGTAGGTCTGACAGAACACTAGGTCGCAAACATGGTCTCCAGTCACTCTTCCACATTTTCATCTCTGAGAAACCCCTCTCAGCATCAGCAGAGTGGGTCAGGATTGTTAGGATAAGGTCAAAAAATGCCAGAATATTCTTGCTGTCAGCAGCACATCATTTTAGAACTGTGGACCAAGTCAAAGCACAGATGTCTTTGTAATTACAAGATAACAGATAGCATTAAGAACATATTATTCTGAATAAATTTACATCAAGAAAAATGTAATATCAATACTTAAATGTTTTTATTAATTTTTTTAAAAGCTTTCTTTAAATGGTTACCTTTTGCAATCAAGATACTATGCTAAAAAAGAATTTTTAACAAATCTTGCATCAATGATGTTTCTTGTATATATTTTAAAATATTTAAATATACACCTACTTGCTGTAGACTACACTCTTAAATATGTCCCATTCCAATTTCACTACATCAGCATCCACATCTGCACTGAAAAGTACTGGCAAGACATGCTCCACCAAAACAAATTTCTGCCTTCCACTTCCAGTATAATATTGAGTAAATGTAACAACCTGTTTATCGATCGTGTAAGTCACTCCAAGATCAACTCCTTTCATCTGATCTAGATAACATATCCATACAAAATCAGTGATGGGTCTTCGGTTCTTAACCATTGCTCTTACAACCGGTTGTCACTTGATCACAACGTTTCCCCCAGGCAGAATTCACGTTTCAGAACCTTTAACTTCAGTTTGGTGCAACACAGAAAAGTCAATTATGGCTTGATGAATAGAAAAATATCTCAGAAGTAAAACAAGCCATAGAATATGGTCATATGCCTTTAAAGACGGAAAAAGCAAAAGGAAATCTAGAGTCATGGGTAGAACAAAGTATTTGGAAGTTATTGATCTCGTCTCTTATATAGTATGATTGACAGTGTCCTATGTCAGAACGGGTCATGAGGGTAATCTGAGATATTTTTTAACATGGATGATTGTTTTCCTTCAGATAATTGTTTTTTTTTTCTCAGCATCAAGCATGCGTCGAGCACCTATGGTCAAACACATTCCGTTAAAACTTTCCAAGATGTTACTAGCAGTTGATTCTTCTGGTGTCATCTGCATAGCTGCTCTTCTCTCTGTTCATTCTGTGTTGCTCTAGCTTTCATGCACATTTGCTGATTAAGTTTTAAAGTTCAAGCAACCCACAACAAAACTGGATGTTTTCTCTGTGTTTTTGCGAATTCCGTACACCAGTTATACCTCATAACGTTTTCTTCCTCATAATTCAGCCATTCCCTTTCTTTTCTCCAAATTTTGGAAATATTCGATTACACTTTTTCCTATCATAAGAATTTTCCGTCTCTTTTATGTCATTTTTATTCAACTTTAGCTTTTTTCTGTGGCTGAACCATGTTCTATAAAATGACACATTTTGCCTGTCTTATAAAGACCAATTTCTGTCACGTTTTGAAATACGAAATGTTACAGTATAGCTGACATGAATTATTTAAAAAAAGAAAATGAATGTCACAGTGTCCTTTATATAATAAAGTCAGAACATGAAACACCATTTTAAAACACATGCCTTTGCCCCCCCCACCTTTAAATGACCTCTCTCTGACAAAGACTTCAGCAGTTGTTCTGCAGGATCAAAGCAGTGGCTATTATAAACACTGTTCCAAAATATTAACATCAGAAGATAATGTTAGTTTCAGCTCAGAAAAGTGAGTTCCCATCAAACGAACCCATCTGATTTAGCGAATTCTATACAACAGCTCCAATTACGGTCTTATTAGTAATAGCGAAAGTTTGGCAATTGTTCCTAATTAATCGGACCTCTGTGTATTGTTGAAATCTTAGATGCCAATACTCAGAGATTTTAATTCCAAACAAATGTCCACCATTCTGTTTGATATCTCCATATGTATTCAATTATTTGTCCATTATTGTAAGCGAAAAAATATCAAATCTATTCTTATCGTCATATAAAAAGTAGTTGTATGGAAAGGATGAGTCAATAAAGTTATCATAATAATTTTGATCTGATTTGTATAATTATTTCGATGTGAGTGTTAAATTCATAGTTTCCTGTTTGTGACTGTAAGAGTGTTTGTTTGGCTAGCGAGCACCCCTCCTTAATCAAACAAACATGCAAACTTTAATTTCTTTGAATAGCTTTTGCCGTGTTCTTTTGTGTGGTATACCGTTTTGTAATTAGCGTGGTCAAGTGAATAAAGTGTTACACCACCACGCCATTTTTATTTACCAAACTTCCGTTCTTAATGACGGTAGCATAATTGGTGCTGTTAAGCGAAATGCATAAATCAGATGGCTTCTTGTTATAGAAACACACCTTTACTAGGAAGATATTGACTTCATCTTCTCATGCTAACATTTTATGACTGTTTAGTTTACAATGATCACTGCTTTGATTCTACAGGACATCTGTCAAAGTCAAGTCTTTATTTGGGAATGGCGTAAACAAACGCTGACTGTTGATAACCAAAACTTACTAGCCCATCAGACTATCAACATTATGAAAGTTAATAATCCGACAGGAAATCTACTATCCTCGGGCTAGCAGACTACCGCTAATTTCAAGCCCTGTATTACACTATCAAACTTACTGAAGTGTGCTGCTCATTTGGAAGGAAAGCTTTTATATGCCCCATTGGGGATTTTAGGGGCAGACTTGGGCTTGGCATGGCAGGGAACACCTCACTATCCCCAGATGGAAAATTGTGGCTTTGATGAGCACTGTTATGGCCCCTACTCGCATAGATGGAGCCTAGAATTAACCCTCCTCCAGGGTCTGTCTCCTCTTCCTGGTTATGCGGACTCTGTTCATGATCCAACAACTCTTGCTCTTTCTTCTGAAGTTTCTCCTGGAACTCATGAATTTTATTTGTCAGTTCTTCATACTCCTAAAATTAAATTATGTGACAATAAAAACAAAAAATTCAAACACTTAAAAAAACATTCTCACTGTTGGAATTCATAGAAATTTATTTTTAATAAATTCAAACCATAATTTTATTTGTACACTTGTATGTAGCCAGAGTAACTTGAACTCCACAGTGTATACATACAACCAAGTTTAATAGTCCTCTATGTAGAAAATTGAAATTTGTTTTGAGAAACCATTTTTCTTCTTTTAGTCGCAACAACACTGACCTCAAAAAATCAATAGTCTTCTTCACAAGTGCAAACCATCAACAAATTTTGAACCAGGTCTGTGATATAGACCTAATATTATTCAGCACAAAACCAAAGATTTTTCTTCTTTCAGTCACAGTGAAAATTACCTTTGAACTTTTGACACACACCCCACCCCCGTCCAGGTTTCTTCTGTACCCTATGTGCCATTTTCACTAGCCAAGGTTCTAATATATTAACCTATCTACACCTAGGTGGATCGATCTGATATTTCAGTGCTCTGCACTAGAGACATATAATGGATTTCATAATTTGCATCCCTAAGAAAAGCCATCTAATCAAAAGCATTTAAAAGTAGTGCATTAAATATTAGCCACAAATGGTGGAGGCAAGTCTTCAATTGGATACTTCAAAAGTTAAAATATCAGACATCAGACAACAAACAAGAATGTTATCTACCACTCAGATCTTGGAAGCCATTTTACAATGTATTCATTCTTTCTCTTCTGGACTAATGCTGCATAGTTTGGGAAAATACAACTGATACTTTTATTAAAACAATCCACCAACTTCAAAAAAGGGTAGTGAGAATTAGCCAATTTTGCCAGTTCATACAAAATCTAGAAATCTATTCTCAAAATTGAAATGACTGAAATTTTAGTGGAGATTTAGGTACAATTTCTTTTTAAGTATTAAGTAAAAAGTGAACTTTTGTCAACAATATTTTTTAATTTGTTTTAAAGTCAGAAAAACAGTATGAAGGTCTTAAACTGAGATCAGTTACAAATAATCTTTGCAATACACTGTTCCTAAAAACAAATTCTTGAAAAGAATTGTTTGCTTACTCAAGTGCTGTTCTATGGGAATAAACTCCCAAAAGCAATTAGATCAGAAACAAATGTAAATGCATTCAAAACAAAAACAGATGACTATCTTGAAATCCAGTTTTCATTGTAAATATTGTATTATATGCATGCAATTTATTCTTTTAATGCATTTCATTGACACTTTGTGCTTTTATACAAAATATTTCTTTTCTCTATTTAGTATTTACAATAGTTTGTTCATCCTGAGGGCCTCAAGGGAAAATATTATACAGAATTATCCTTATCAAGCAAAGTATTGTCATTATTATTATTATTATTATCATTATTATTATTATTATTGTTATTATTATTATTATTATTATTATTTTTATTATTATTATTATTATTATTATTATTATTATTATTACAATAGGTGTGTTTGAGTGAAAGGATATGTTGCCAACATGGACGGGCAGTGGAAAATTGTTTATTTATGTGTCTATTCTAGATTCATGTTACCACTGTGTCAATCATGGAGGAACAGTGTTCAAATTTGAACAACCTGATTTTGACTGGATTGAATTTAAATTCACAGACCCAAAGCACTTAAAATATCAGATCTGCCAAGGTGAAGATAGATTAACATATCAGACAAGCCATCCACAAAGATTGGTAACCATTGACTATATATAAATCATGTTATTAAGGAGAAATCATATTTTTTTTTCCAAGCAGTAACTATGACCTTTGACCTGATGAGCTAGAGAATTTATTATTGTTCCTTACATGCTATCACACAACAGAGTTTGGTATCTGTAGATGGAAGAGACACCTGGTTATTGTACAGACTCAATTTTCCTTCTTGTATGCTGAGAACCCTTCAACCTTTTGAAATCCAAATCAATAAGGTTTTTGTCGTTTTTGCCTGAAATGCAAGTAGGAAATCCATTTTGGGAGATATTTCTGAATACATCCTAATACATGGACCTCCAAGTCATTTTCAGCTAACCTAATGCCTATTTATGTTAGAAACATCATGAGGCAGGGTACAGTTTCGTAATTTATCCCCTGGCAAATTTCTTAACTTAAGGCTATGGTGTGACTTTTTCAGCAATTATTGTCTACTAATTAAATATATGGATATATTTGTGAGCTAGGTGTTTCGGACTTGTGTTGTTCTTGAAATTGATGTCAGGCATGTACACCTTCCATAGTTACTCTGCAATATGTTGATAGTGAAATACCAATAGTTGTCTATGAAGAAGAGCTAGCTTTCTTCTGCTATGAACTGCCACTGACTTCTCTGGTCAAGTGGATACTATTTTTATGCTTTGTTTTAATATAGGTATCTCAAAATATGGACATTCTTGACCTCACTTGTGTATTTGATTTTTTATGATTTTTTTTGTACTAGGTCACTGATTGCGGCATTAAATTTGTACATAAAAACTGGCCCCTGCCCACTCAATTTTCATTGGATCTTTCGCCTGAGCATGAGCAGAAGAGCAAAAAATAGGACTTGATTTTTTTTTTTGCTTAACGGATCGATCATTTTCGTGTTGAGACCACTCTTCATTCTAAATGCTTATCTAATCCTACTTTTAGCAAAGGTTCACTTGTCTGTGTGCAATTCAAACCGGTCTGTCTTAGATCTGAGGCCAAAAAGTCTAAAATCCAGACACAAAACCGGATCACCACCTCAGGCGAATTTTGCCTGAAAAAAATCAGGTCCAAAAAGGGACATTTTTTCCTCTGTATTTCGTAGTGCAACTAGAACATCCGTATTATTTGGTATCATCATAAAGCTACAGCTGTCAACTTTTCTATAATACCACCCACTTTATTGTGTCGAACATCACTTTAATGCTACAGAGCTAAGAAGTAGGCTACCACCTCCTGCCCATAAATGCAGCGCCCAGGGTTAATGAGCTTATACAAAACCATTTTACCTTAGGGTTATATCCACAGCATAAATTATGTCTTTTGCTTTGTTCTTTTAGTAAAAATAAAACAATGTATCTTGTACACATCGTTGCATTAAAAGTAAACTCAAATTGCACAAAAATCCCTATCTTCAATAGAAATTTCATTGAAAACTACTGCAATCAATTTAATTAGTCTCTTACATAAAATGTAGGTAGCATACTGATCAGGTCTATTTTAAATCAAGTGGACAGACAGTATTTAAAGCTATATAGTAAATTCATGAAACTGAAAAAAACATAAACAATCATAATATTGGATATTGCATTTTACTGGATTCAGGGATTCAGTGCAAATTTAATAACTTTAATGTATGGGTGTGATTTACATTATTATTTGTTGTATTGTCTTGTTTGCCTGAGTGTTAATATATCTGATATAAAAGAGTAGCATATCAATCTTATATGTGACTTAATGCAATCAAGGAAATGACAAATACACAGCAATTTTATCATTCCATTTTTACAAGTTCTTTCAGTCTAAAATAGTATTATTGCCATTTCTTTTTCTTTTTCTTTATTGCTGGGAAACTCATACCTCGATGTACCTCTTCTATATTTAGCTGATCTCATCCAAATATTCAGATTATGATTTGTGCTTAAGAATGTCTCAAAACAAGAAACACAAAGAGAAAAACATCAAAATCTCCCATACAAACAGAAATCGACATTTCAATGTCAATTTCATTTTAAAAAAAACATAAAATGGCATTTTGTCTTATTTTGAGGTAGACCTATAGGGCATCAAGACCGATGTGTGATTCTTAAGAAATGCATTTTGCTTTCATTGTTCTGCTTTTATATGATGAACACCACAAATAAGAACATATATAAAATCTGCATATGCATTAAGATATCTTTAAAAAATGTTCTGTCAAGAAATGTTCCTGAATGAATTGTTAAATTCAGGACTTCAGAGGTAGAAATCTTGCAAAATCCGAGTTTTTGATGGAATAGAGGCCTACTAAGGAACAAAATTCATTGTTAATTTCACACTATTTCATTATCTCATCTATACACAGTACAGCTGATATGTATTGCATACATGCCAACACCTGGCAAGGAAAAAGTAATCCAAGTGGACAAAAAAAGTAATCTGAGCAAAAAAAAGAATAATCCACATAAAACATTAAAAAATTAATTGCACATATGTCCAAAATTATTTATTTACCCCTCTGGCCTTTTAATATCAATTACTGCTTTAAGTTTTCATTTATAGCACTTTGAGCTTTAAAAAAGCAGCAGATTCTCATAATGGCTCCTGTCTGTTGCAATAATAAAGGGCCCAAATTTCATGGCTTCTGCAATTTTATGTTCCTTCTGCTAAACACCTAACAATATTGGACTCTGCCTACAACATACAATGACTTCACAACAGTGCATTATTCAGAGTAACTATACATATCATGACAATGAATAAATAAAAGCACAAAGTGTATTGGAATCGTATATTACAGCATACAAACCTGAAGGTAGATGGTAGGTGGGTGCTTCTCCTTGCCGAACTGTGCATTAAGTTTTTCTAGCTGTTCTTGTGTGAGACGGATCACACTCTCAAGGTTCTTTATCTGTGAAAAGAGAAAACTTCTAAGCTTAGTGCAACAAAGAACAATAGAATTTCCTATCAGTAAAAGATTTATTACATAGTCACAGACAATAATGTTACAGTTCATGTTTTCGTTTTTTTATTTAGAAAACCTTAGCTGCAGCAAAAAAAAACCTCCTGGGCCCTCAAATAGCATGACACTCTACTGACCAAAAATTGCCTATACTCCCAAAATGTCTGTTTAATCCCTCCTTTTAAACTGCTTAGTATTTAAATAATATTAGATATTCTTGATAAACTCTTTTTCTTCTTTTCAGTTTCTATAATGATCATTAACCTTGTGCTCTCAATTAGTGCCCAAGCTAATCAAAATAATATTTCTATCAGCCAATCTATTCAGTAATCTGGATGTGTGTGTTCAGTAAAACAATAAACTGGGTACATGTATTAATGTTGATTTCTGAGGAATATTTTATGTGCTCTACAGGTGCCATACTGGGGACTTTCCTGCAGTAAAGACAAAATATAGATCATTGGTGTGATGGTGCACCTTTAAACCCAAATGAAATAGGTAATGGCTTAAGTGTATAAAAATCATGACAAAATTAAAAAAAATTTAATTTCACATTTCTTTTACCAGGAATATGAATAGCTTATATGATTAAAGATTTAATTTTAAATATCTACCAATATCAACATGTACCATAGTCCCTCTTTTTGAATGGCACCCCTGACCAGTGGCCACCCACTTCTTATGACCAGAATTCCTTGGCACTGACAAGTTTGTATTCAGAAGTACCCCTCAAAGAATGTACACCCCTCTAACATGACCAGTGGCCAGCATGTTAGAACAAAAATGTAAAATATTCCCCTCACAAGCAGCATCTTTTATTTCAAATGTATACAGAACCAATAATTAATTCATTAGAGACATTAGGCAAGTAATCATTATTATCTTCAATCTCCCAATATCAAGTTTCCTTTACTGAAAGAAGGGACTAAAGTACATGTAACACTAAGATTAATATTATATCATTGTCTATACAAGCTGATGTTTACAGGAAATGGGCCCAACAATATTAGGATAGAGTTCTGGGCTTGACACATCAGTTCTTCTCCTTGATGATTACAACCTATTTTTCAAGATTATAAAGGGGTCAGCATTGGCTAAAAATAGATTTTGTGCATTAGCAAACACAAAAATTAACCTTGAACAAAACAGGGTACCAGACATAGACTGAAAAATCGTATGACAACATATTTATCAGTTACTTTATGAAGAAGGTATTTCATCTAATCTACAAAAGTTTTGTGTGCATAATTAAACCTCATATAGTTAGCAACATCCAAATAATCATTACCAAATATTAACATTATCACGTAAAAAGAAACATACTATTTTAAAAGTTGGTTAATCTGCTTGACAACATTGGGTGAGCTGGGAGGGGGACTTGCCAAACAATTTTATGTAGAAAAGACACACAAAAAAAACAATTTTATGTTGAAAAGATTTGAATAAACGTTTAACCGATGAGATTATTCAGCAGTATTTGGAAAATGTAGCAAATGGAAAGAAAATTATATATGTACCAAGATTTAAATGCCATTTTTTAAAATGGTTTTGCAGTGTGCATGACAACAACACCTGGTTGCATATCATATTTTGGCCAAGAATAAGAACAATTAATGTATATTCAAAATGTATGTTGAAATAAGTCTATTATTGTAAACAAGAAGCTTCTTTTAATAATTAATGTTACTTTTAAACAAAGATATTAAATAAACATATTAAATGCTTTTAAGTAAGTAAATTACATATATTTCTCACAAAAAATTTATTCCCCCTCTGGAAAGGCCACCCACTTTATAAGGCCACTTTCCTGGTGCAAAAGGGATTACTGTATAAGAGGGGGACCACTGTATATGAAAGAGTCCACTTGTCCATCAACATCCTTTAAAGATTTTTCCTGTCCTCAAAGGCAATGAGTGGGCAGAATACACATCTTTGAAGGACACCACCCCCACCACCAAATGAATTTAGTGAACAAGTCAGTGGATGGATAAGAAGGATTTGAATAACTAGATTTGTAGAAGAGATTAACAATATTTTGTTTTTATCTACAACATCTAGTTTTTATTTTATCCTTGTGGGGGTTCTCCTTACACATCTATATTCAAATTAGATTTGAAACATTCCTCCTGTGATATAGTAAATAAGTATTTTAAAAGATACCATTGTAAATAATAAAAAGAAGTTTGCATGTGAATGATTTAGGTTTTTAATGTAACTTTAAAAAATTTTCAGTTATATCACTAAAATGTCTATAGTGCTGCAGTTTATAGTGATGTCTGGCACTGGGGCATCATGCTGCAAACATGTAGCATCATGTTTCACCCAGTCACATTATCCAAAAACTAGGCTGACCAGTCCTAACAAACCTCTTAATGCTCAACACCAAGTGAGGAAGCTGCTAGTACCATGTTTGATAAGTCTTTGGTATGACTCAGCCAAGGTTCACACCCACAACCTGCACTCAAAGCAGATGCTCCATTCACTTAGGCCACCCAAACAATCCAAAAAAGGGAAAAATTCATAAAATGGAAACTAATGTCAAAAAATGAGAATTTATTAGGAGAATTTCAAAGAGTTTAGACAAATTTTGTTCAGTTTATGTGCTTCTGTAAAATAACACAAGTAGGTTAATTAAAATTTATTAGGAGAATTTCAAGGAGATTTGACAAATTTTATCTATCATGTGCTGAGAAATGGTGTTAAGCCCCAGTTCAACAACAAATTTTGTTCAGTTGATGTGTTATTGTAAAATAACATAAGTAGGTTAATTAAAACAGAGGCAATTGGATTATAGTGCTTTGTCCAACAATATACCACAATAATCTAGAGTCGCAAGAATTTTATTATTTTTAGGGAGAATATAGGAAAATGAGTTTAAATATATTTTATATAAACATAACTTGTAATCTTTAATGTGAATAACAGGAAATATATCTGTATGTGATATAACAGAATGCTCAACCCATGATTTGAAATTCATTACTACAGAGCTTGATACTCATTTTATAATATATTATTAAAATAGCTACATTCTTTTGAAAAGGTACATCCCTAATACTGGTTAATTCAACCAGTATCCAGACACATCTTTTAAAGAATTTGTACAGGCACCATTATCACAAGATCTATGCACAGTATTAGCATTACCATTCTTACTTGCTTTTTTTCTTTGTTTACTTGCTCAGTACTTTTTTACATTCATAATTCTGGAACATGTTTACACTTGGTTCTTATAAAGAACCAATTAGTCCTGCTTAAAATGCCTTGGATGTTAAAGTATGTATACTAATAACATACCTGGCTATTCCAACAGGTGCTTCAACATATTGTCTTTTGGAATAAAACAATTAAAATCATAGTAATTCACACAAATACTATAATGGTGTTCATGTTTGGGCAGGGAAATACTATTACATATAATAAATACAAGGACATGCAGTCCACAGCTTGCTTTGCTTTCATAATGACAGCAGATAATTTTCCCTGACAAAGCCACTGAAAGTAATGCATCATCACTGACAAGTGAAAAATTTTTTATGGGATCCGACTACTGCATATGATTCCCCACTTTTCATTGGTCAAAAAATGTATCTAGAGTTAGTAACTGGAACTGACCAACCATGTAAATGAACCTGACCAATCATCAGAGAGGAATCCCATGCAGATGTTAAAATTCACCTACTTTTCTCTGGGACAATATATCATTTTTGGTAGCACTCTTAACACTGTCCTGTCACACTCCTAGCTGGTAATCTACTCAAATTAATCATGTCTTATTAGGTCATCTTGCACCATACAACAATCTATGCAAGGCAGTGGATAATTATGTTAAGCAGCAAAGGTTTATATTAGGTCAACCTTGCTTGAGACACAGAGAGCAATACATCTGCTCTCCAGTGGCAAAGCTCCTGGCTCTGATGACATCCCAGCAGAAGTCTACAATGAAGGGGGTACAGCTCTGATTGAAAGGCTCCACAAACTGTTCTTGCATTGTGGCAGCAAGAGACAATCCCGCAGGAATTCAAAGATGCTTCCATAATCCACTTATACAAACGCAAAGGAAACCGACAAGCCTGTGACAACCATCAAGGTATTTCCTTGCTCTCAATTGCAGGAAAGATACTCGCCAGAATCCTACTGAATCGCCTTGATCAGGGACTTCTGCCAAAAAGCCAATGTGGATTCCAGAAAAAGCATGGGACTATTGACATGGTGTTTGCTGCAAGGCAGCTGCAAGAGAAATGTCAAGAGCAAAATGTTGACCATTTCTCCATCAACATCGACTTGACAAAGGCTTTTGATACTGTCAGCAGAGAAGGATTATGGAAGGTAATGGCCAAGTTTGGATGTCCAAAAACATTTATATCCATGGTTTGGCATTTCCATGAATGCATGCAGGCGCAAAACCAGGAAAATGGAGAGTCATCTGATCCATTCCCAGTAACCAATGGCGTCAAACAGGGTTGTGTTCTGGCACCGACATTGTTCAGTCTTTTTTTTCTCCGCCATGCTGACTATTGCATTCAGAGACGGAGTTGTTGGAGTCGGCATCAGGTACCATACAGATGGAAAACTGTTCAACCCCAGGAGTCTACAAGCGAAATCCAAGGTTATGACAGATATCAGGGAGTTCTTTTTTGCTGATTATTGCGTCCTCAATGCTGGCTCAGAAGCAGACCTACAATGCAGTGTTGATAAGTTCTCCAGTTCCTGCACAAGCTTTGGACTCACCATCAATACTAAGAAGACTGATGTACTGCATCAGCCAGCCCCGGGAAAGCCCTATACTGAGCCAAACATCACAGTCAACAGTCAAAAACTCAACGTAGTGAACCACTTCACCTACCTTGACAGCACAGTTTCAGAGAGTGTCACTATTGACGACGAGGTGAACCTCTGCATTGCCAAAGCCAGCGCAATGTTTGGCAGATTGTATGGAATAAAAGAGGCATAAGCATCATGACCAAATTAAAGGTCTACAGGGCAGCTGTAATCCCCACATTACTCTATGCATGCGAAATGTGGATGGTGTATCAACGCCATGCCAGGATGCTGAACCACTTTCACACCACAAGCCTCAGGAAAATAATCAATATCAATTGGCAGGACAAAGTCCCAAACACCGAGGTACTAACCAAAGTAGGCCTCTCCAGCATTCACACCATCCTGATGCAGTCCCAGCTACACTGGGCTGGACATGTTATACACATGCCAGACCACAGGCTGCCCAAGAGACTCTTCTATGGTTAGCTACAGCAAGGACAGAGATCCCACGGAGGTCAGAAGAAATGCTTCAAAGACAATTTGAAATCTGCATTAAAAGTGTTCAGCATAGACCTTGACTCATGGAAGCAAACAGCTAGCAAAAGAGTCACTTGGCATTCTTATCTTCACAAAGGCTCCAAGCTGTGTGAATTGAGCAGGATAGCAGGTGCAGATATAAAGAGGCAAGTCAGAAAAGCATGTGCCATTGACCCTCCTGGAAATGTCACACTTATCCAGTGTCCATTCTGCAACCAAACCTTCTGTGCAAGGATTGGCCTTATCAGCCACCTGCGCACACACAGAACAGAACCAGCCCCTCCAACTCACGGATGACTAGAGTGGTCTTCGTTGACTCAACAGACGAACATATTAGGTCAATCACAACAGATAAAACCCCACTATGAATTTGCTGCAGACCAATTCCCTAAGAAATGTTCCCTTGTGCATTAAAAACTTATATAAGGTCCTTCAAGAACCTCATAAAATAAATGATATACTGGTACAAAGTGAGAGGGTTTGACTCAAAAGCCATGATTTAGTGGGGGACATCTCAAAGCTAAATGTAAATCTATATTTTAACTAGGAATCACTCAACTGCACTTAAAGATGACTTTCAAGCCCAAAAAATGATTCTACAGTCGTCTTTTGGCCCAAGAGTATGAGCTCCAAAGGTATAGCCAATTCATGATGGAATTCTTAAAAGTCATTTTCTAAAAACTTCAAAGCACATATTCTTTTTTTAAATTTAATGAAGCTCACTGATGAAATCTTGCTCTGTCTACAGGGTTATGTTGCACATCAGTTTAACTATTTAAGAGATATAAAAACTCGGAAACTGAATTAATTTCCTGTTTATAATAAATTTAAAACTAATTTATCTAAAACTCTGATCTTGTGAGAAAATGCTGTGGTAAATTGCAAATTATAAGACTAAATAGTAGGCAGATTGTTTCAGTATTTCAGCTGGGGTATTTTTCCAGAGAGGCAGTGTTGATAACCTGAATACTTTTCAATGGGGGGAATGTTGTTGCTGCTGTTATTATAGGGCTTAAAGCCATTTCTTGGCACAATTGGCTATACATAGCAGCCAGTATTATTAATGGAGGAAGAAGCTGGGAAAACCCTGAAAAGAACAACCGACCCACAAGAAGCTACCAGCATGCTTTCTCACATACCCACATTGGCTTAGTCCAAGACTCAAACCCATGCAGACAGAGGTGAGATGGCAATGATCCGTAATGCTGAGTGCTTCAGACCACTTGTCTAACCGGTTTAAGAGGGGAAATGGACAGGCAAGAGACCATGGATTAACAAACTATAAAAAAACACTTGGTTATAAAATACTTCCTCAAACAATAATATCAGCATAAAGACAATTCATTACTATTTGTCTCATGTATTTAACTGTGTTTATATGTGACAACACATTTCTATTGATCATTATCTCATATAAAGCAAGTTTATACCTTTTCAATTATTGTTGTCTCTTATAATTCTCCATGTCCCAATTTTATTTCTTTTTAAATTGAATATACCTGTTGCTATTGTATGATTTAATGATAAATTGTGAATTTGAGAAAGTGGTTTTCTTCAGAAAATGAGCCACTTATATCAGCAATACAATGCTGTGACTTTCAATGGTAGACTATTTTACTACATATATACCGGTACTATCTTTTAAGTCCAACTGTGAATTGCATAGACCCAAATCTGCTGTTGCATAATGTATCAGCAGATTTGGGTTTGAGTAGTTTGTTAGAAGTAATCAGCAGAACAAACAATGAGACCCTGATCTGCAGGTTAATTATGCATTATGCTATGGCAGATCAGGATCCATGTTGTTTGCTGACTCAATTTAGGAGCAAGTATATATGGTAACAGAAGACTCCAAATATTCAATCACCTTTTAATGAAAATGCTGTCAGAAAATTTCATCACCTTTAGAGATTTGAGCAACTGTTATCACAAAAAAATCAGCATAGCATATCTCTAAATGTTACATTCATTCCAGTGGCCTAGTGGTTAGAGTGTCCAACTCGGATGTGGGAGTTCATGGATTCGATTCCCAGTAGAATCATACCAAAGACATAAAAATGATACTAACAGCTGACACACTTGGCGCTCAGCATTAAGAGGTTAGTGTCAAGTGTTGATGGCCAATCAAGGCAGCTGTTAGTACTAATTTTATTAGCCTTTGATATGACTTAATCACGGTTCAAAAAACCTGCAACCTCCTGCATCTAAGGAGGACCCTCTAACCACTTATGCTGCCAAGTGGTCACAGTACATTAGAAGCTATATATCATTATGAATTTTAATTGATATGAATACCTTACAGTATTACAATTGAAAGTTAGTTCAAAAATGTTTAATCAACTAACCTTAAACAATATTTTTTTTGTATTTGGTGAAAATCCACTATAAAATGGCAGTTTAAAAGATTTCTAAACTTTTCTGAAATAACCCCTGAACCAATCACATGTTTTCAAATCATAAGGTTCATTATAAATTCTTTTTGCCAACAAAAAAACACAATAACTATAAACAATAAACTGAAACATAAAGTCAATATAAACCCTTCTTTCTAACCAAATCAACACAACCAACATGTTAGTTTATATATTTTCAGACGGAAGGCTTTTCTTAACTCATTAACCCCTAGCGCTGCATTTACGGGGCAGGAGGTGGTAGCCTACTTCTGAGCTCTGTAGCGTTAAGGCTATGTGCGACACAATAAAGTGGGTGGTATTATAGAAAGGTAGACAGATGTAGCTTTACGATGATACCAAATAATATGGATGTTCTAGTTGCACTACAAAATACAGAGGGAAAAACGTCACTTTTTGGACCAGAGTTTTTTCCAGCCAAAATTCTCTTGAGCTTGTGATCCGGTTTTGTGTCCGAATTTTAGCCTTTTTGGCTTCAGATCGAAGACAGACCAGTCTGAATTGCGCACAGACATGTGAACCTTTGCAAAAATTATGATAAGATGGGCATTTAGAATGTAGAGTGGTCTTGATACAAAAATGATGGGTCCGTTTAGAAAAAAAAAGAAGTCCAGTTTTTACCCTTCTGCTCATGCTCAGGCAAAAGAGCCAATTAAAATCGACGTTTCTAACACAAATAGGCACCAAGGAAGCCGGAAATGTCTTCCAATTCAATGTATTATAATGTATTTAAAAATATCACCCAAAATCGATTCCCTACTCGCATTTCAGGCGAAAATGACAAAAACCTCCAGGATTTAATGGGTGAATGTAACCATTCACTTCTAGCTTTGTTTCAAGAGTCCACTAATAGGATTTCAAATTTAAGGTTTTATAATTGTTTACATACTTGTATTATCAGGCATTAAGTTAATAGTATGTTTTTATCACCAAATGGTAACCTGTTGAAATTAGAGAGTGATAGCTGAAACTTGCTCAGAAAAGTGTTAATGATCAATCAAAAGTCTAAATATTACATTAATAAAGATTTTGCTGGAATTATGTAGGTTATAAATATATGGGACAATGCTTTTTTGTGAAATTCAATGGGGCTTCAAGGTCAAGGTTGTATTCTGAGTTGACAAATTTTTGTGGAAATACAAAGAAAGAAAAAAACAACCCATGCTTGCTGTGTCAATTCAGTTTTTAAAAAAAAGGGTTTAGTTGATTCCTCAGTGTGTTATCAGTGAACAGTTATGATCATGTTTTATCGGAAACAAAGAAATTAAGACAAACAGTATGATTTGAAAGACATGCATTTTCTGTCATGTACATGGTGAGAGGGTTTTTTCAAACAGGTTTAGAAATCTTTTCAAATAACATTTTATAATGAATTTTCAGAAAGTAAAATTGAAATGCAAATTTGAATAAGTATTTTGGAGTTAAAGGGCAAACTGACAAAGATTCTAATGAGATTCAGAAGAGTGCTTAACTTGCTAGAACTGATGATTCAGATAGGACAGTAGTCAAGTGTATGAAGTGTACGATGCCTGGTTTCGTGTTTGTAATAAGACCTTCCTTGGACTGACAAAACTGACAAAATTTAAGACCTTCCTTGGACTGACAAAACTGACAAAATTTTATCACACATTTGATAGACAAACAAGATCTAAATGTTAAGTGTTATAAAGAATGTGGAAATTAAACCCACTGGCAACCAATAGTTCTTATAATCTGAGAGGGGTCTGCAACTTTTGCTGGTGGGACTCATATTCTTAACAAAATGGGAGTCCTGGACTCTGGTTTCAAAATCCTAGTGAAACTATTTTCGAGACAAAAATTTTTAAGTACATTCTTGACCCCCAGATTTTTCACTTAATCCTCAGTTCTGATACCAAAGATTTTTTTAAAACCCTCAATCCTACATCCTTTGGGAATAGACTGCTTCACATGAAATATTTTGATATGTGAATAAATACTCAAATTCACACAATTTGATTGTATCTATTCCTTTTCATTTTTAAGTACAAAAATCACAATGCTGTGTAACAAATAATAACCAAAAAATGTGCCCTTTTGGGCACATGGAATCTTAGTCAAGGCTTTTGGAATATGAGTCTGGGCCTGTGATTTTTTTTAAGTCACCTGCCTTCATCTGTTATGTCTTAAAATCATTTGCTTTGAACAATCGGTTTTGTGAAAAAGATATTTTAAGACCTAAAACTGGCAATGACATTACATTTCATATGCAATGGATCATCGCATCAAGAAGAACTAAGCTACTGCACTGTAATTATTGTACTGCAAAAATTACTAAAGAAAATGCAATGAGCATTACATTTTGCATATAGCTGGGGCATTACATACACAGCATGTGGTAAACTTCCCAATTCCATATAATGGAAGCTACCATATTGGTCTCTTTTTATTTACATCTTTGTCCTTTCACTGCAAGTGGTTCTGTCAATCTTTATATATCATCTGGTATTATCAGTCCTTTGTTCTTAATACCCATGTAAATATAATGAAAAGTACTTAACATTAGCTAAATATCCTAAATATACCTTGCATCTAAGCACAGATGTGAGATACATTGATTTTGTTTGGAAATACAGGAACTTTCATATATCCAAGATGTGTTTCCATTAAAGTGAGAAGGAACTTCCCTCAGGGCACAATTACTATTCAACAGAATAAAAACAAAATGTTCAGGAAATTAGGAACTGATCAGGTAAGACACTTGAGCAGCTGCATACTTCAGAAAGCTGTCTCTTCGGTTTTCTTGGATGTTACAACTCTCACTAATAGTAAATATCAACTGAAGCTCAACATTCTCAATGACAGTGAATATGTATCTGGATTTTTTAAAGTAACTTCAATTTTTCAGTCATATCACTACAATGTCTCCAATGTGGCAGTTTATAGTGATATCTAGCACTGGGGAATCATGTCACAGATATGTAACATCACATCCCACCCAATCACATTACCCTGATACACAGCCAACAGTTCTGATGGTAACCTCTTAAAACTGAGTGCCAAGTGATGCAGCTGTTAGTACCATTTTTATGAGTCTCTGATATGACTCTGCCAGGGTTTGAACCCATGACCTGAGGACGATGCTCTAACCACTAGGCCACTTGAGAGGTCTTGACAGTGAATATGACATGTACAAGCACAAGCTTTATTTCACTAGGGTTGATTTTAAGGTGTGTTAAATTGACTTCAAACAGGAAATGAGCCGACACTTATTTTGTACAGTTAACTATATAGATATCAGTAGCACTTTAATGACATATTTGGTTTCTGTGATAAACAAGTAATGATGTTCTTTTGTGTGTGATATTTTAACACTAGGTAAGTCAGTTTTTATCATCATAAAGTTTAGTCATTTGCAAAGACCTGGGATGCCTTAGAAAGCATGATATAAGGAGACAATTCAATGCCATTGGTGGTCTACATGGGTTACCAATAAAATAATGACCTACTAACATCACAAAGGCAATGTGCAATAAATGATAAATGATATCAAAAAGATGCTATTTATGTTCCTTTGACACTGTATCATAATTACACTGCATGTCATCTTCCGAACTATGATTTATGTGTCCAGGCTGGATGGACTTGGCAGCTGTTATCCACTGCATATAGTAAGTAACAAAATAGCACATCTGTTGTCACTATATGATCATTTCAGCTGAATAAGTAACTAAGATAGCAGCATCAATTAACTGATAATGAATCAGTATTGTACTCACAATAGAAATATAAAGCAGAAACACCCTACTACATTCTTAAATTATCTTCATTTTGACTAAACCCTTTATAACAATACCATGAAAGCGGTCAGAGATTTAAACTTGAGACTAATTTTTTAACCCTTTTCATACTGAAGCCCAAATAGACAGGCACTTGTGTAGAACTGAAAATTTTTTCAATCAGTGATCTACCATCATGAGTGAATGTTGTGACGTTGGCTAACCTGACTCTACAGGACAATTTTCTCAAAAAATATTTCAACAACATTATATACCATTTTAAAGTGCATGAAATTCTCTACAAAGCCTTATATTTTTTCATTGAAAATATTCATATTTAAAATGTCCATTGCAATTTAAAGAAAAGCAAACTTGTAAAAATAGTTTCAAAAAAATTATAAAACTTAATTTCAATGCAATTTTTTTATTTGAAAGGATCAACTTATATCAATATGTAACCTATAAAATGTGGAGAATTTTATGGTGTTTAAAATGTATAAAAATTATAAAAATCCATCAAGATCAAAAGTTATTACAATTTTATTTAAAGTTCTCATGCCAAAATTTTTGAGCTAGCAGCAGACACAGATCCTTATGTGGAAAGTTGACAGACAATGCTGCTCATTTTGATTTTGTATTTTCATTCCATAATAAATTATATGCTAGTGATTTATTGTTATCATTGTTATTTCCAGGATTGCTGTACAATTTCATAATATGCACACATATTTATACTTTCACAACTGAATTGTTTGAAGAACACAAAATAACTTTTTACATATTTATACTTGCACAATGGAATTGTTTTAAAAAACATCAGTAACATCATATACAAAATTCAAAATGTTTTACAAGGTATGTAGTTATCATCACTTTTACAACACAGTACCATATCACATATGATTTGCTATAACAATGTGAAATGTGAAATGTCAAACAGCCTAAATGCAGAGGTACATTACAATGCACACAACCATACTTGAAAGTTCCTGCCCTCTGACCTGGCCATGCTTTCGCTCTACATTCGACATATACTTTCTTCTTTTCATACATCTTTACAACATCATGGCAAGCAGTTGGTATCACTTCATTCACAACTGGGGCATCCTTTCTTGCTGACATCACCAATGAGACTTTCAGCTAGATCTCCAACAAAATCTTGAAACGAAGGATACTCATCATTTATAAAACTGGAATTAGAATCCAATATGCAATAACATACGCATTGTACACACTAGCCATCAGAAGGTAGAAAAAAGTCTCCACCATTTTTTTATCTCAGTTGAATCATGTAGTAACCTAGCATCTGGTCATAAATATCCACCCCACCACCTCATATGTGTTTGAAGAATTTTGACAACTTGCAAAGGTTCTTTCTGACCATCAACATTTCTATGATCGACAGAACCAATGGCTGTTGGATCATGGAAATTGGACAGCAATAAGACAGGTTTTGTGTCCATCCATATACAATACGACAGTTCATCATTCTGTGCAACACGAAGCTTGTGTTTTTGCAGTTTGATGTGTTTCTGCAAAAGTTCTGCAGTAAGACCTTTACGATTGGAACAAACTGTTCCACATGCATTTATACCTCTCATATGCAGTTCAGTAAATAAGGAGAAGCTTGTATAAAAATTATCCTTGTAGACCCTGATGTTTTTGTGTTGTAAGTGCCCTAATAAATCAGTAACCACTCTGTGCGAGTTCCTTTCCAGTATTGTACTCCTCCTTTCCTGTGTACACCTGAAATCTGTGCATATAGCCAGTGGTGCTTTCACAAGGATACCAAACCTTGATTCCCCACTTTATAGGCTTTGCAGGTAAATATTGTCTGAATGAAAGTCTCCCTTTGTATTTCACCATACCTTCATCAATAGTCACTTATCCATTGTGCATATACAGGGACATAAACTTCACATTCAAATAATTTATTATCCAGCTTAATTTTCAGTTGTCCAATTAGCTTGAAAGCCCTTGAAGTCATTAAAATTGTCATCATCAGAGTAAAAAAAAACAGCTAACCAGTTATCGTCTGCTGGACCCACTTCACACAAATCATTATCATGATCACTAACACCTAAAACATCAACTTCACTAACAAAATTGTCAATATTCTTATCAAAATAGGCCTCCAAGTTGCTGTCATCACTTGCCTCATGAAATGCATCTGCCATGTTGAAATTTGCATGCTAAATCTTCCTTTTAAAATTAAAATTTCAAAGATTTAAAAAAACTTTTAACCTTGTGGACTCGATGACTAAGCAATTCTGTTCCTTATGCCGTTAATTCTTTCTTTTTAAAAGAGTTCACATAAAATAATGACGTACACGGTTTAATCGACCCTTCAGTAGAATGCTGTGAACAGAGTCGTATGCCGCTGTCAAAGGGAAAGTATGACTGGAGTTGTATCTCACTGTCAAAGGTTTAAGTATGGTATGGAAAAATACATTACCAATTTTAATCCACAACATTTAACCTGATAGATGTACTCCAAGTACAAAATGAAATATTACCACATAGTATTTAAATATTTCATCCTGTTCAGTTTCAAGATTATTAGAATGTTTGTTGTTAAAAAGTGTCTCATTACTATTATTACCAAACTATATGTAAAATTGTTTTCATGTTTATGGCATGTACTGGCCTTCTTACCTTTCTTGGGGAAATGCTGGCAAGGCTGTTCTGGACTGACAAAAATACATGCTATCTGTAAACATTATGTGAAGAAAAAAAATTTATGTTTAATTACTCCAAGTTTTATATAAAATCGACTTCTTGCTATTCAATGGATTATTCATGTGTCTGTGGTATTTCTTTTCTTTTAGTGCAAATGGAATCCATACTAATGTACATTTCATCAAAGTCTTGACAGATATAAGAAAATTTTATCATAAGTTATTCTTTCGCACACTCACTTGGATTAAGTTGAAGTATGTTTATTTCATAAAAGGAACAAAAATATATTAATACTGAAGAAAGTGTTTATATAGCTTCATTTCATTCAAGATAGTTATCATCCTTTCAACCAATTTCGGCATTCCAGGCTTCCATTACATTCCAACCAAATGAAATGTAGGTCAAAGGAACCTGAAAATATGTAAATTTGCTTGCATGAGAATTTTAATGTACTAAAAACAGACAGTAAAGTCTGACTAAAATGTTATGACTTTATTAACAGAAAATTATTGACATGGCATGCCAAGTGTGTGAGATTTTCCTGAAAATTCGACTTCTCCTTCCGATGTTAGTCGACATCAGAATAAACTACAGCAGTAAGACCTCGACCCCTACTACATAAATATCAGGGTTAATGGCTTACACTGCAAGACTTGAAAATTTTCCAGACTATTCATTTTGGGAATCATCATAATGTCTGGGACTAAAAATAGTGTAAATAATATTATTACCAAAATGCAAAGAAAACTGTTACTGTCTCCATTAGAAAATGCTGCTTATGGCCAATACAGACCTCAAAACCTATTTTAGGAACTACTATCAAAGTTGTTCAGAATTTACTAGAATCCATTTTATTTGCAAATAGTAACTGCATATCAACATCTAATGTTCAGTTTCTCCCAGTTTTATGCAAAATCCACTTATCATTGCTCCTAAATGATTAATTTTAAGTGTTAGTTGCATTTCACTTTTACTACATACAGACTCCATATTGCTGTACCCTCCATCCAAGTCTGTAGAAAAAAAAAATTGTAAGAACTTTATGATTAAAAATTATTCTCCCATATGTTCACTTCTAAATATTGCTTGATACTTAACTAAACGTAAATGTGACATCACTATCACCATTACCGTTTCAAATTAAAATTCACACCCAACAGGACTGAACTGTGTATTACCTATGTAATCAAGCCTAAACCAGTCCACTATTACTGCTGTCAAATAAATTAACTTTTATTATGGCATGCATACTTACCCACCCCTGCCTCCATTATATAACACTCTTGAAAAGCTGATCTGTACCATGCGGACAATTGTACATTTACAATTAAACCAAACGACAATATATATCTGCTGCTAGTGTAACGTCATATATTTCACTTACCGAGTAATCAAAAGAATGCATGTCATCAAACGAGTACATAAGTAGTCATGGTTTTACTTGCTGACATCAAACAATCGAGACCGTGTCTCACTCATAATATGCACCTCTCAATTTTTGTGCAATGAATGAAATGGAAAGCAGGTTTTTTTTTTTTAAGTGAAATCATGAAACTTAACAGGCAAAAAACGTGATTGACTCATCACATAGTGATGAGTCTGAGTCATTATTGCGCATATTTTATGCACTTTGGTATCTGATTAATTTACCTCTTCCATCAGAATATTTGTGGAAACATAATCTTTCGGGCCGACGGCATAATTTGTAACATCTCCATTCCTATGGGATTCTTGCACGGCCGCCATATTACCTGCATTAGAGTACAGGTCACGTGACTCATGTAAAACACCATCTCGCGGTATTTCGTCGATCGTGAACTTTAATATGCTTGACGGTATTGTTTTCCAAGTTTTCCAAGTCCACCATGACAAAATCTCTAACATGACAAACATTGTATATTACAACGACCCGTTTAATCATTATTTTCTTATTTGAACGTGAGTTAAATACTATTTCACAAATTCACAAATACACAAAACTTGTAGTTTATATATATATATCTATATATATATATATATATATATATATATATATATATATATATATATATATATATATATATATATATATATATATATATATATATATATATTATTCACATACACAAAATGTGCGTTGAAGGCTTGTGTGAAATATACGAAATTGTTTATCTCCTAATAAGAGACTTTCTTAACATGCCTATATGCGTATTTTTCTTTAATAAACGTGAAACAAAATTAAAATATTCTGCATGTCATAAAATTCCTTTTTTCTCATATGAAAAGGTATTTTGAATATGTAAGGAAAAGACAAAATGCTAAAATGGCCTACCATAATGTATAACTTTGATACCCTTCTCAAACATCGAGTTAATCTATATTGTTTTTCTTTCTTAAGGGAGGGGATGCAGGGTGACACTACTTCACGATATAATTTGGTTTATGAGACCAAAGCTACATTTTGAGCAAGTTTTGTTGTTGTTGTTGTTTGTTTGTTTTGTTTGTTTGTTTGTTTGTTTTTGTTGGGGGGGGTAAAGTTTCTCAAACTCGATAAAATATAGCAATGTTCAATGTGACACAGATATTTTAAGAGTAGTAGTACCAGTTGGTGAAGGATTGGGCTTATTTTACTAAAGGTGATTGACAGTGTGGATTGTTGTTTTGTTTTTGACAGCTTCGTTCATTTTTTACAAATTTAACATAACACCAGTTTGTTTTTTTGGGGGGGGAGTCCGATAGAAATTTCTTACATCTTATTTGTTTGCTAAAGTCAGTATCATCTTGGGACATGGACAACACAACATCGAATAAAGGATAATGTGACTGGGTGCAACATCATGCTACATTTCTGGCATGATGCCCCAGTGCTAGACATCACTATAAACTGCCTCTCTACAGACATCATAGTCATATGACTGAAAAATCGTTAAATCTAAATCACACACACACACACACACACACACACACACACACACACACACACACACACTCACACACACACACAATTGAAACTGAACGAAGAAACGTGAACCATTTGTTTTAGGAAAACGAAAGTCTCTCCTCCAAACAGCGCGCGCGCGCGCGCGCGCGCGTGTGTGTGTGTGTGTGTGTGTGTGTGTGTGTGTGTTGGATTTTTAATGTAGCTTTAACAATTTTCGAAACCGGTGACCTCCCGCATCCTTCAAGCCGAACCACTGATATTTAAAAGCAAAAGTTCTTGATCAGTTGCGTCCATAAATGCATAAATGCAAGACACAATTTAAAGAGGATAAATTGAGATTTGAAACAATACACGGTGACTCAGTATATTGCGCAGTTGTAGTACTGTCATCCTCAGGATTAGCAAAACTTGGCATGAATCCGAATTATATGTACTTTTGAAACGACTGAACAGATAACAAATTTATGAAAATGAAAGCACGTGTTCTAAACGGAGGTAAAGTTGGCGTATTAGTATTGATACTACCTAAAGATGTTGTTGTTGTGGGGTTTAACGCCATTTTTCAGCACAGGAAAGGCTATACATGGCGGTCAGTATTAATGGTGGAGGAAGAAACCGGGAAATCACCGGAAAGAACCACCGACCCACGAGAAGCTACTGGCAAGCTCTCTCACATATCCACATTCGCCGAATCTTAGACTCGAACCCAAGCAGATACTACCTAAAGACAAAATTTATATAAATTCAATTTAAATTTAACTAACCGTGTACACATTTTATCTCAATAAAAGTTTTGATTTGTATTGATGACTAATACAAACAGCAAAAAATACTCCAAGTGGGTGGGAGGATACATCAGCAGAGAGATTAAATATTCTCTGAATCCTTGTATTTCGTTTTAAATGACCCTACGTAAGGTAAGAACTCTGTTATACAGTAGAACAGTAGGTAATATATATATAGTCTATGATTATGATAACAATCAACAAACGTAAAAATATAGCATGATGTTGGAAAAGTGTTTTACAACAGAACAATCAAGAATTTTCTGTAAAAGAAACAAACTAAGGGTATTTCAACTTACGCAGGTAAAACGACACTAGTAATAGAAAGATTTTAGAGTATCCTAACTGCGTAGATTTTGAATAAAAAGAAAATTTAATGCCTTGCCAAACTTATCTAAGAACAAAGTAACACTCTTTACAGATAAAAAAAAATACACGACTTCAGATGATGTCAGCAACGAGGAAGAAAGATCATAAACATGAATTCATCTCTCCGGTTACCTGACAACATATACACTTGGAACGCAAACATTTAAAATACACGAAGCCTTTAAATTTTTAACTATAACCAATTTTTGAAAATATTTACCGTCTTAATTTTACCAAATGAACATTTAAAATTCAGGCAAGCAATATTAGTTGATCAAATTGTTTCTAATCTTGAAAACTTGAATGGGAAGAAAGCAGCATGCTTTACAAGCAAGATTTATCTCTGCGGCAAACAAGGTGACCTATACAAACTTTAAAAGAGTTTGTGTAATTTGGATTTTGAGCATAGTTTTAACGATTATTTCAGTCAAGCTGCTACAATGTCTGCAGTGCAGCAGTTTACAGCGATGATAATTAGCACTGGGCATCATGTGGTAGACATATAACATTATGTCCTACCCAGCTATATTATCCCAACACCAGGCCGACCAGTCCCGACGCTGACCTCTTAATGCTGAGGGTAAAGCGAGGCAGTAACTAATACCATTTTTTTAAATAAATGTTTCGTATGACTCGTCTGGGGTTAGTACCCGCAAATCCCGCATCCGAGGCGGACGCTCTAACTAATTAGTCCACTGGAGCGGTCAATTTTACAAGATACCAAAGTTAAAAATAATGCATTTAAAATGTACCAAAGTTAAAAATAATGAACTTGAAATGTATGTATACTGGTAAGATTGAGGGGATCTGATAAATCATTTAATATATACGAACTAGCTGAAATAAATAACTAGGAGTGGGGGAAGAAAGTAGGGATAGGGGACGGGAAGGAACAAAATTACATTTACAGTAACGACAAGTACTTTAAAATTAAATTGTTTTTATCGAGTGAAAACTGTTGTTCAATAGGTAAAACAGAAAATGAAGTAATTAAAACATTCAAGATTTTTATTTAAAAAATATTAATGGGATAAAGAAAAATATAAGAAAATCACGATTAAACAATAAATGGTAAAAGGGGACGATAATATATACAATACCCTAAGATAATATTAAAAATATGAAGATTCCAAATTTATCTAAACAAAAACAAAACAAAATAAACAAAAAATAAAAAATAGAAAATAATGATATATTGTTCTTATATATTATGTGGAGAAAATAAATTATGATTATGATAGTTTCACTGTAAAGTTGACGATACATGTGCGGAGCAATACACTTTAGAATCTTGAAAGACAATGAACAGACAATGATTGAAAACTGAAACTGGTGGTCCAAAAAGCTGATTCATTGTACCTTTTAAACGCGATTTGAACCTTTACTTTACAAACAGAAGTGTGCTTTCTGTAGTTTCTTAGCCTACATCTGAGATCAAAACCGCAAATTGCAAACACACTAATGCCAAACTAAGTAAACTTTCATGTTCATTTTGAAAAGCAACCGGTTTGGCTCATTTTAAAAGCCGACCTTTTGATCAGCCAAAACTTCAAGGTAATGCTGCTGTTGTAGATGCATTTTTAGCTATCTCAATAAGCTGAGGATATTAACCCAGACTTCATTTTCTGTTTTGCAGCGAATTATACTTTCTTTGGGTGTAGTCCATCAGCCACTAGCTTTTGAAGGGTTTTCACCATTACATCTACAGAGGCGTAGCGAGGACATATGGCGTCCACGGCAAGAACTAAAATTGCGTCACTATCAAAGCTGCGTCCACGTCAAGAACTACAATTGCGTCCTTATCAAAGCTGCATCCACGGCATGACCCACGGCAAGAACTAAAATTGCGCCTCTATCAAAGCTGCGTCCACGGCAAGACCCACGGCAAGAACTAAAATTGCGCCTCTATCAAAGCTGCGTCTACAGCAAAGACACACTGCAAGAACTAAACTTGCGCCCCTATCAAAGCATTTAATAAATTTTTTTTAAAAAAAAAAAAAAACTTAGTTCTGCTCACCGATTTTGCGCCCCCTTCAAGTGATGCTCACGGCACGTGCATTTTTTTTTAGATCAACAAAACAGAACTACTGAATTTTTCATTCACTAGTTTTGAAGATTTGCAAACATGAAACCATATCATTGGTATGTGTAGAAAAACGTCCAGTTGGGCGTGGAAAATGGATGGTGTTATTAACAGTGGATAGCATAACGAAATATACCGCTTAATCATCCCAACCTCTAATCCTTCACCTAAATTCGTTGCTTTTTAAACTCATTTAAACATTTCTTTCAGGTATTTTCCTGCATTTTTACCCAACAAATATTGGTAACGAATTACATAATTAAATTGGTAATGTATGATGTATATAGTAATAATTATGTGTGATGTGATGTGATTATAATTTTTAAAGAATCTTTAACAATTTTTCAGTCATATCGCTACGATGTCTGCAGTGTGGCAGTTTATAGTGATGTCTAGCAATGGGTTATAGTGATGTCTAGCAGCAGTTATGGCAAGAGCAGCAGTTATGGCAAGACTGAACCAGAGGGTTTGGAACAATCTCAGCACACTCCTCTACAGTAGCGAGGCATGGACCACCTACACGAGCCACGGAAGGAAACTCAAAAGCTTCTATCTGAGATGCCTGCGGCGCATTCTGCGCATCCAGTGGGAGGACAAAGTACCCAACACAGAGGTTCTGGAACGGGCCAGCATGAATAGCATGTTCACCATCCTCAGCGAGATGCGCCTTCGGTGGCTCGGCCATGTCAGGAGAATTGATACATGCCGCATTCCCAAGGCGAGCTAGCAGAAGGCATACGACCGACTGGACGGCCACGTCTGTGATACAAAGACATCTGCAAGAAGGACATGAAAACGGTCAACATGAGCGTCAACAACTGGGAGAGCTGTGCTAAGAATCGCTATGAGTAGCGACTTGCTGTGAGACAAGGCATTCAGAAAGCCGAGGAAGGGATAAAAGCAAACCTCGCTACAAAGAGAGTCAAAGAGGAAGGCGACATAACAACAGCCTCAACAAGAATCAATCTTCACCTGCAGCAAGTGCAACAAAAATTGTCACGCAATGGTCGGACTCTTCAACCACTCGCAAGGGTGCAGATAAGGCACCAAAACAGGGAGCTACACTATCATCTCTCGAAGACGGACAGATGCCAACACTAGCACTGGGGTATCATGCCTCAGACATGTAGCATGATGACCCACCCAGTCACATTATCCTGACACCAGGCGGACCAGTCTTAACACTATCCTCTAATGCTGAGCGCCAAGTGAGGAAGCTGTTAGTACCATTTGTGTAAGTCTTTGGTATGACTCGACCGGGGATAGAACCCATCAGAGGCGGACGCTCTAACCACTAGGCTACCGGAGCGGTTCAGTAATAATTCTATTGTCGATTAAATGATACGGCAATAGAATCCCATATCTTTTCTTGTTGTGAAGAGGATCTAAACTGAAAGGTACAAAATACGAATTGAAGGTGAAAACCGTAGTTAAAATAATGATCTGAAATTAAAGATACAGAACATGAAAAGAATATGAATACTGTTGTAGTTGGGATCTGAACTGAAGGGTATAGAACAGAAGAGGAAACCAAATAATGTTGTAATGAGGATCTGGACTGAAGAGTGCCGAACACGACAGGAACCTGCAAACTTGTAACTCGTGATTTAAACTGAAAGGTACTGAACGCGACAGGAAGCTGACGAACGCATGATTATTAATGTATATGAGTATCTTGATTTTCATTTAAATATCGTGTGAAAAAGAATACCGCGTCTCATATTTAAAAATGGGCTGCCGCAGAATTATTTGTGTATGTGGGGGGACTAACACACACACACACACACACACACACACACACACACACACACACACACACACACACACACATATATATATATATATATATATATATATATATATATATATATATATATATATATATATATATATATATATAGTGGTTATCTATTAAATTTTACAGATTAAGTCAGAACATGTTTAGAGGTGAAATTCGGTGTTGTTGTAGGCATGCCTTTCAATGAGAGCGAAATTTATATTAGAATGTAATATTTATTCAACATTTATTGGACAGGAATCGTAGAGTGGTAAATATTTCACCTCATGATTTCCACAGCGTTTCGGCATTACATATACCCTTCATGTACACAGAATCAGGATACTGGTTTTGTGATTTCGAAAAAAAAAAAAAACTTCAACACGGATACAGCAAGTGTATATTGACATTTTATCGCTAAATTGTAGTATTCCGATGAGCCCACAACTATGAAACGGCAGTTTAAAGTTTGTGGGATTTGCAATCAATCGTATGATTTCACGAATCTAACTAATATCAGCGACTCAGATGTGTCATGCTCGTGCGTGTAATGCAAATGACTGACCTGCTCTCCCAGAATTCTGTGCGTGTGTATGGTTTTGCGCCATGCTCCAAGCGATCGGGGTGTGTACCACAAGTGGAAAGTTTTCTCTGCACCATACAGCTGAAATAATTATCATAATTAGTAGTAGTAGCAGCAACAGTAGTAGTAGTAGTAGTTGTTAGTGTAGTAGTAAAATATTGTTCTAAAGGGAGAGGGTGAACATACAGTCATTTAATTTTCAAAATAGGGATACTTTTCTATTAATATTATGGTATGGGTCTGAATTCATTCTTCAGTGAGAATATTTTGGTATGGGTCTTATTTCATTGTTCAGTACGAATATTATGGCCTGGATCTTGTTTCGTTGTTCAGTAGTATAGGCAACTTTTCTAAACAAACAACACGTTGACAATGTTCAGAATCTTACAGAAGAGTCTATTTCGTGAATTAATTTTGTACACATTTTATAATTTTTTCAGATATCGTATGTGTTTCATTTACCTACAGGTGGAACATGAAAAAAAAAAAAACAAAAACGAGCTAACGACTGTTTGTAGATATATGTTAGATTTAATTAATCAATTCCAGGAGGAGCAAACTCTAGACGAAAATGAACATTTAATTTTTGTCACCGGAGTGTACGAAATGCATCTCAACCTCATATGTGATCAGATTTGTTTCTGTCAACATTTTTACGGATGTAATATGATTGGAAATGTATACCTGTCCATGTGTGTATATGTCTGTTCGTATGTTTTTGCTTTCCCTGTTGCATGAACTCCATCTACACCGAATGATGGAGAGTCCACATATTAGGTATGATGTTTGAATGAACGTAGTAGATGATAACGAAGGTTTCGTATTCTGGATGCAATTGTAGGGTAGGAATGGAGGCAAGAGTCTCACATTCAAAGGTAATGTGACTTTGTGTAGAAATTGAACTCAGTCTTCAACAATTGAGGGGGATGAATTTAGCCGATAAATGAGCTCCACACCTATAAAGATATTGACTGGCGGTTTAAGGGATGATATCGCATTTTTTTTTATTAAACCCTGCACGAATATGCAGCAAAATCTTGTCTGCACTCAAGAGTATACATTTTATACATTTACGGTATTTTTCGCGGCTGTTGAGCTACCGTCGACTGAAGAGTTCTTTTGTCGATTTGTACATACTATTTCTGGATAAAGTCCTATGTTAAGTGACTTGTAGATCTACGTGGAATAGCACAACCCTCATTCTTGTGGCCATGTTGAATTTCGCGCTAGATGTTACCAAATACAGGTGTCTAACTGTACGCACCTGTATTCCAGAAAGATTTGTATGCAGCACAATTGCACATTTTAATCAACAAGTGACATCATTACCACATGTCATCCAGCAGTATCCACACAGATTTGGGGGTGGGTGGGGTAATTTATTGGACTAAGCATGACCATGTCTGGTATTATGTGTCAATAGAATGAGTTGTTGACTATACGTAGCATGGGTTAGTCACATTTTCATAGGTAATATGGACTCAATCTGTACTAATAAAAAAGAAGGGTAGCAGTGTTCCGTATAACATATCACCTGAATGAGTATATGTCAACTGAGATTTTTTTTTTTAAAATTCTAAATGCAGCTTACGGGTTTGGGGTGGGAAAGGTGATATTTTCATTGATATTGTGGTCACTTACTTTTAAAACTTATTAATCGACAAACTGTACGTATTCCTACGAAGTTTGCTCATATATGAATTAGTTGTACAAATTTCGTTTATTGTTTCTTTTTTAAGACTAGGTTTACAAATAAAACAGTGCCACATGAGTCGCTTTTCTTGAAAACCTGATTTTGTTAGAAGTTGTCGTCCTTGAATTTCGCGAAGAATTTAATGACTGGATGAGATATGTATTTTTCTTTTTCGTTTTAACAAGGTTTTGACCATAGACTGATTGATTGATTGACTGACGACGACAACGATGTAAATTTAAGATTTGAGTGATCTTATAACTTTGCTGATGTGTTAAGTTTAAACGTAAAATATTTATGCTAGCTAATATTGAATTTAGAAATGAATAAAGATTGGAATTGTGGTCCATGAGAAACAAAAACTGTGTATCGACTTTGAAACCTGACTGACCATGCAGCGATGCCTAACTCAGTTACGTACAAGATATGATGTCTGTTTTGTTGGTTTAAAGCCATTTTCAGCACAGGATAGCTACAGCAGTGGTCTCAAACTCAAACGACCCTGAGGACCGCATGGTAACATTTTCGATGGCAAAAGATCCGCACCTTCTTTGTTATTTTTCTTGACACTTTGTGACGTCAATCATTCTGCAGGCAGCAGGCCACAGGATACGGTTTAGCGGGCCGCGTGTTTGAGACACCCGGGATATACCTTGCGGTCTGTGTATTTCGTGGAAGAAGAACCGATGAAGATTCCGATAAGGACGACCGGCACAAGGAAAGCTGATGGCAAGTTTTTTAACGTATTCACGTTGGCGGAGGGGGGGGGGGAACGACTTAAAATGTAACATCGTCAATGCATGCTTAGTATGTCTGAGGTTAATATTATTTCATAGTGTGCGTGGATATACTGTTCGAAAGAGCATTGATGTCGGGATGTTTGTTAGTTGCCAAATGATACACATTAAAACAGACATTGGTGTTTTAACCTGCTTATAAGACGCACGAGATTGCGAACAACGATGACTCTAATATGCCTTAACATAATGCGCCATTAGACAAGGGTCAAAGTTGTTGTCCTATCAAAGACTTCAAGTCCCGAATTAGGAGAAAATTATCCGAAAGCTCGTAAGTTACGTACTAATTTACATCGTTGAGACTTGAATAAACATTACACACGGACATGGACGGTAATAAATTAATGATTTTCTTGAAGTTAATATTGTAATAATAAAAAAACCCAGATATACTAGTTTAATTTAAAAGCATAACATGATTCGTTAAATTAATATACTGAATGAATTTATGAAGTTCATTATTTAATAGGTCTGATATTCCACGTTGCTCACTGATTTCTAGGGCTCCATATTGTTAATTAAGATCTAATGCCCCATAATGTTCTTTCAGTTCTTATCTTAGTGACTATGTTTCTGACTTAATTCTAGCACATTGTTATCGACTAATTTCTAAGGCAATATATTGTTGACTTAGTTAAATTTTCAGATGAAGCCTAAATGTTCGTTTAATCGTTAGGCTTACACAGTTACACAAAACAATAAGAAGCAGATAATGAATGAATTTGATTTTAAGGTATATGCACAAACTCACATACAGTTTGCTTTTGGAATGGCAAAGTTCCTAACAGTAGGGTCAGTCTATGCAAAAGAAAAGCATTTCACATAATTGTCTGTTTTTCAAATTATCAAGGACTTGTTAACTATATTTATCGAAATCAAGAGAAATGTAATGTGGGTGTGGGTGCGATTTGGATATAAGTGCATTTTTCAACGTGTGTGTGTGTGTGTGTGTGTGTGTGAGAGAGAGAGAGAGAGAGAGAGAGAGAGAGAGAGAGAGAGAGAGAGAGAGAGAGAGAGAGAGAGAGAGAGAGAGAGAGAGAGAGAGATGTACCTTAGCCATTGATAATACATTCACGGCGGGTTGGAACATGAGCTAAAAGCCCCGACTGAAGCCTGTTGAGAAGGTTTGTTGATTCAAATCAGCCCGGAAACAATGACAGGGCATATTCATCCTTACGGTCTCCGTTATTGTCAATTTTACATCATATCGAGGATGTAAATCACCAGCCACTTATAAATGTATACATTAATAAAATCAGAATCCTCAGCAGGATCAATTTTCTTATCATTTACGTTTATCCATATGGTTATCAAGACGTCTATTACCGTCCATACTCGCCTTTAACTCAGTCCAACACACAGCATAGATCATGACCAGCCGTAGCAAAATGCTACTGCAGATCAGGGTCTATATTGTTTGTTCTCCTGATCACCCTAGCAAACTACACAGACCCATTACATGGACTGAAAATGCCGAGATCGTATGATGGTTCCCTTACACAATGTGGCATGATAAAAGCAAATGTGATAAACGCGAAGAGGCTACCAAATTCCTAAATCTGGGCTACAATATATTGAATGCGTGTGATAAACGCAAAGAGGCTACAAATTTCCTAAATCTGGGCTGCAATATATTGAAGGCATGTGATAAACGCAAAGAGGCTACAAATTTCCTAAATCTGGACTGCAATATATTGAAGGCATGTGATAAACGCAAAGAGGCTACAAATTTCCTAAATCTGGGCTGCAATATATTGAAGGCATGTGATAAACGCAAAGAGGCTACAAATTTCCTAAATCTGGACTGCAATATATTGAAGGCATGTGATAAACGCAAAGAGGCTACAAATTTCCTAAATCTGGGCTGCAATATATTGAAGGCATGTGATAAACGCAAAGAGGCTACCAACTTCCAAAATTTGGGCTACAATATATTGAATGCATATGGCCAAGAGACCTACTGCAAAATGTTATAACCTATTCTACATCAAATTTTTCTTTACTTCTGTAGTGTGTGTGTGATAAATATAAAATACTTCAGAAATAAGTAGTAATGATAAATACTAATAATTATTTGATATACTGAAATAAAACTGTTTTGTCCTTTAAATAATTCATACATATGGCTCCCAAAATTCTGACATTGTTTAATCTTGTTTGACAATAACTTTATTAAAAATAATATACCTTTAACTTTTTTTACCTAATCAATTGTTTAAATAAAACATAATTATATTTTAAATTTTTGTTAAATCTTATTCAGCTTGTTTTATTTGCTTTCTACATGAGAAATGACCCAATTCAAGTACCAGATATAAATTCTAGAATTTTTATTGTGTTCTTTTTTCTGGGTCAACATTATTCAGTTGCTTTTTGAAAATTCACTTGATTTCCAACTAAATGGGCTTGTAACAGAGCACTACATTTTAGTTGATGCTATTAGCCATAAAGCATGCTAATTGTACATTGCTGAAGGCAACATTAAGCTCCTAAAACTTTCCAAAATAAGGATATTATTTCAAAGGCAAAAATATTTACTAGTATTTGATAATACCCCACCCCTATCCACCATTTATTTTGGATGCATATTTTGGGAATATGGGACGCACATTGCAAAATCGGCTTCGAAAAGTGAAAAAGAAATCTTACAGCTATGTTATATTAAAGTACCATCTAGACAATTGGACTTCAACTAATATATCGGGTCAAAGAGTGGCCGAGTGATCTAAATCGCTCATCGTTCCAGATCACTGCTGTCTCACATGTCTGCGTGGTTACGAGACTCGGGCTCGGCTAACATGGGTAGGTGAGAAAGCTTGCCAGTAGCTTCTCGTAGTTTGGTGTTTCTTTCCGGGAGTTTTCTGGGTTCTTCCTCCACCAGTTTTACTGGTCGCCATGTATAGTATATGTTCTACTGAAAAATGGCGTTAAAAACCCTACAACAACATCAACTGATCGATCACTTTCCTTACTAGATAGCCGGCCGGGCAACTATCTTTTAAGCAAGTTTCGGGAACCTAACAACAAATTCCAAGTAATATTGTCAAACAACTAACACCAGATATACAAGCTGGAAGCACATGAAACAAATAATATGATGTGTAATTTAAAGAAAAGTACATATTACAATATAGATACACATGACACATCCGATATTCAGCAGAAATCGTTACACAATTTTCAATGTTTGTTGTGACTGCGATGCTGGACGTCTGTGAGGCACAATTTTCAATTAGGACCGACCTGATATCATAATAAGTCTGAAGGTAATAATTATATACATTTAATTCGTATTGCCATTATTTGAGGGTGGAGGCATAAGCAACTACTAACTTTTTGTCTTGTAAGTTATAAAGAAGTTGTTTACTTCAGTTTGAGTTAAAAACCTTAGAAGATTCCAGATGTAAACTTGTTTACAGTTTTCCTTTAAGCCGATTAGGTTTTTTTTTCTCCTTAGAAAATGCTGTTTCGACATATGTCAAGTAGTAGTGTATATAAAAAAAATGAAAACAAAATTATTAATTCCTCCTTTTAATAGTCTGGCATTGGTTAATGTGTTCAGATATAATTTGAGAGGAATCATCAATTTTAATTATTAAAACTATTGTGAATTCGTTCAAAGACGTTATGGATTGTCACTAGGATACGTCAGGCCTACTGGTACATCATCACATTCAAGACGTTGAATTCATGCAGTGTATTTTATACTTTTTGACTTGTGATAGAAAATTTGATTACTTTTTACTTTGTATTCCGCGCAAATGAATTGGTTGTTGAATTTAAATGAACTTGATGGTTTCGCTTTTATTTTTCTACTTAGTTCAAGATAAAAGTCGCAACAATCATCCTATTTCCTAGGAGTAGCAATACTAAATTTTCAAGATGGCCACCATACTAATATTCCCATAAGAAGTCTATTTGTGAAAACCTCATGTCATTAAGACTTTCCATCTAGGAGCAGCTTAAGGTTTTCACGATGACTGTCACACGGTACTATTTTCGTTTAGAACCAGTCAGATACAATAGCCTTCTGCCCCCCCCCATCTTCCATTTACGAGTAGCGACAAGATTTTCCAGATCACTCCTATTATCATACTGAATGTTTGATAGACAAGTTTTATTTAAGACCAACATAACACTTAAGTTTTCCATTGAAAATCCCATTTTAATATGAACAATTCATTCACGTGTAATTATGATTTTCAAAATGGCCACCATACTGAGTAGCACCATGTTCATTTAGGATCAACCAGACCATAGGATGAATGTTTGTAAACTTTCATTGCAATCCTCCTTGAAATTTACGAGGTGTAGTAAAAAAAATAATTTGCAAACATATCACATGGATGACAAACAGGCCATCTGATAAGCTTGTCTGTGAACAAAAGAGCTACAAATTATTGAAATAGATTTTAGAATAGTTTTTTAATAATTATGGATGGTGCCAATAATACCTGTAGGAGTTTCAGTGGCAACTAATCTGATTAGAAGTTGTGATCTATATCAAATACCCTACATTAATGGATTTTACATTTTTTTTAAAATTTAAATTTAACCTGTAACTAAATTAAAGATTAATTCCATATTTTTGTGGCCAAATATCTGCTCAGTAACATGAACACTCCAACCAATCAATATATATGACTCGCAGGTGTAACTTAAGTAGATTTCATGTTGTTGTCAATGTAATGTGTTTAAAAACTTAGATTTCTAAATGATTTGCAGAAAATACATTTTGTAAGCAATCATGACCATATAAACCAATAAAAACAGGTGCTCATTATTTCATTAACAAAACATACACTTAATACAGACATGTATTATCTTTGTTGGGAGTTCACAAGGTGCAAGTTTACATGTGACCAGAACAATGGCCATTAAACTTCCCAACTTGTTTCTCAGCAGAGAAAAAAGCTTAAAAAATAAACTAAAAAACGATGAAAAAAGAAGAAAAAACTATGCTCCACCGAACAAATTAAGCTATTCAACTAAAAATCAGCGATTTTCATCTTTGCAGAAAAATAGTGAATAAGATGATACTATCAAAGTTAACTAAAAATTTTATGTAGAAGGGGAAAATACTGACACTATAAAGATTGGAATATTGCATCAGTCAAGACTGTTTTGGTGTCCCGATTGGATACTGTCCATCCAAATCAAATACAGGGAGTCCAGATGTGTTTTAAACATTTGGAACAACTTTTGTGAGAATGGATTGATGGCTGCCATGCTTGGTTGTGTAGTAAATTTGTATAGTGTACAGAAGGAAAGAAAAAAAAAAAGAATGAAATAAATTACAAAAAAAACATTAATAAAAGTTTTATTTATTTCTGTTGGAGCTGTTGCAACATCCTGCAATAGTTTTCCTATAATAGCTTCAAGGGTACCTCAAATTTTTTAAAATTCTTATGTACAAGTATTCAAAAGTGAACTGAAACATTCAAACATGCACATCTATCTAAAATGAATATATACTGTGGTATCATCTATTTTAGTAGGACTAAATTTTCAGTTTGGTTATAAAAAAAACTGTTCATGTTTTTCCAATCAGTTTATATATTTTGTAGGCAATGAACCTAAAAAATACTAAAAATAAAGAACAACAAAACTATGATGACAAGAAACAAGTCCCTCCAATCATTAAAACAATTCTGTGGTTTTGTCCAAAATAGTACATTTGAACTTAAATAATCTGCAATAATTAGTGTAATTACAACGTTCATTAGTAATTATACTTCAAGCAATAGGTTTAGTATTGGACAGTCATGTTCTTCATTGGGATTAGGCATGCATGGATAAATGACATGCTTGCATGAGAATTCGTTTTTATTTCTCTGTCCTTATGTTTCTTACAATATACTGGTTTAAGGCAGTGAGCCAAAATTTTCAGTCACCAGATATAGTAAGATAGATAAGCACTGATGTTAAAATAAAACACAATGTAAAAACTTGTTACCAGATCCGAGAAATCATGCTCATTTACGAAATATATATACTGAATTTTAGGATTGGCACTGTAAAAATAAGGGTAGGTGAGCTTCCTTCATCAAGTGACATGTTTTGTGTTGGGTCTTTAAATTTGTGGTTGAGGGTAACAAAGTAAATGAAAATAGGTACCCCACAAAAATTTGTGACTCATATGTCCACATCATTTGTCCTCACTCACATTAATAAATAGTAATAAATATTCACACATACTAAATACATTCGTTTAGGTTCTAGCTTTTCAAAATAATTCCCAACATTTCTCCCCAAATCTAAAAGACTAAATATCAGATTGAAATAATCTACAGTAATGAGTGTAAAACAGGTGTATATTTGGAATGCAATGTGGGCATGGGCAGTCTACAGTCATTCAGAGTCTACATTTGGAATGGCTGTTGAACTGGCATGGCAACTTCAAGGGCAGGACCTGATAACTGATTTTTAAAGCCACACCTGGTTATAAATTAAATGCCTGCAGGCTAAATTTTGCCCACCGTGTTGTCAAGTAAAACCTGATTGGAAGGACCAGAGTTTTTAGACCACCAGTGATAAAAGAAACCTTTTCATGCACATATACAGGCATGAAATCTTTTGTTGTCAGAAGGGGTGGTCTCTCTGAACAGGTTTTACTGCAACCATTGCATCCTTCCAAAGCAACCAGCGGTGAAAAAAAAAAACAACAAAACAACCAAATTCTACCTATAACAAACTGAAGTTAAACATTCTATATAAGCTGCATAATTGTGTACTTTAAGAAAACAGACCAAGTAAAAACACATTATGACTTCAATTATATGTGCTCAATGTACAAGTTATTATAAAATGTTGAGTCTAAAATGGTGTACTTATTTCTACTGAGCTCAGCAGAGTTAATGTTTGATTTTAACATATTTTATCAAGATGTACTATGCAACTGGTTTAAGTTTCAGCTGTTTGGTTCATGTTTTTAATGACAGTACCTGGTCAACGTGAGAACACTCATCAAATACAACAATTATAATAAAGTACACTTTAGTCCTTGTCACGGAGCCGTTATCCAAATTGTCAAAGGCATGTTCAATATCTTGATGTATGAGTGATTCTTATGTTACAAATTGTGTTATACAATATTATAAAATTCATTAAATGAACTTTTGGAGAAACCTTGTTCAAAACTAGGAAAGAAAAAAACAATTTTAAATACTAACTTTCTACCTGCTTACCTATGTTCTTTTTCCATCAAATATAATGGCCACTATATATATTTTAAAAAAATGGCATTAAACTAAAATATGAATCTCCTTTGGATTAGAACTTTGGTTTGGTGTTTCATGGCACAGCAATTAGAGTACAATAACGAATGCCGAGGCAACAGGAGTAAAGTGCTCTGCCCAAGACAGCATGCTAACCACTGTAGTTCATTACACTTAGGGAATTATGAAAATTTAACACAAACAATTAAAATAGATACCTCGATTCAAGACAATATTCCTCAAAATTTAATTTTTGTTTCAAGATTTATTCCAGTGTCCATATCATGGTAATAAATGCATAAATAAATACCAAATTCATTTGTCCTAAAGCAAACAACTTAAGCAGCCATTATGGTGACATTAAACATGCCAGGAAACAAATAATACAGCACAATAATCAACTTCAAGTTACTGAGGAGAGAGTAAGCTGGATATAAATTGGTTCCAAGAGCAGAAATATTCAGTCTTCCATCATTTGCATTGCACACACACATCATGTAGAAACTGGACCTAGTTCCACATTCTTTGTGGTATGTCTTACCGAGATTGGGCTCGAATTCCACTTTAATTGTGCAACATGTCACAAGTAGAGACTGATCCTTTCTTCCATATTCTTTTTGTTATCTTGGTCAGAACTTGCAAAATGATGACTGTAACAGCATTTTTAATCAGTGTGATGTAAGAGTCTTTTCAAAGAAAATCTAGTGGGTAGTAAATTGAAAATTATATGCAACATCTGGATTTAAGAAACAACAAAGTTCTTTTGTGTAAATAAATGACTGCTAACACTAACAAAATATTTAAATGAAAGCTAATAAAAAACAAAAGATATTAAGAAGCTGAAATGCCTTTAAATTGTTGACTGTGGACAAACCAGACTTCACACAATGAGACATTTGCAGTCCAACCAGAAAACTCAGAACTGGTATTTCTGCAATTATCTGTTGGATTTTTCCATCTGTTTTGCTCGAGTTCATAATGCCGACTGTACTATGTAGAATTATTTTTTATAAAGACATAGTCACTGAAGCCTGAGGTTATTGACTTTATGATTTTTTTTAAAAATGGGATTCTTAAACACAATACAATAGCACCCTCTGCTCCCTATTGTCATATTCAGCCATGCTCTCCATTATTCCTAACTTGTCACTTAAAGCAAAGGACAGTGGCCATTATCAAAAAAGTGCTTATTCATTACCATTAAAGTAATGGAAACTTTATTCAAATTTGGCTTTTGTCAATTAGAAATGCCAATAACAATAATTTAACAAAATAAGTTTCATAAGAACCTTTTACAAATAGCTTGAAATTTCATGCTATATGAATAAAATCAATCAATACCGCAATATTTATATTGCCCAGTTTGTATCATGATAGATCAATATTGCAAACCACTAGAAGTTAGTAAGTTTTAAATCATCATCTGCATAAGATTTTCAGTATATAAAAAAGGATGGCTCGAGTGAATTCTGATGCTCAAATACAGCTGAAATCAGCCTGATCATGTAAGAATTGCAGTGTACATCAAGAACCCTGCAGGATCTGCTACCACATAATGCTCCAGAACATCTGGGTCTTGCAGCTGGGTACTTGTTCTAAACATAATACAATAATGTAATTATGAGTAAACTAGAAAAAATTCTGCAATGTGTTTATGTCCATACTTTTGTAAACACAAGTCCCACTTTTTGAAAAAAGAGGTTGTGTTAGTTTGTTCCAAGCATCAAAAGAGTCAGAAATTAGTAATTACTGTAGATGGATGACTAGAAGCCTCACATGCACAAGTCAGAAATGAGGAATTCTTGTGGATGTAAGACTTGAAATATCTGGTGTATTTTGGTTACAAGAGTCCTCTGTAATTATCTGAAATTCATTCTACTATTCAAGCAACATTCCCTGTTGTAATTGTAAATTTAGCTGAGGTGAGGTTTACTAACAATTAAGAGTAATGATCATGTATTGAGAGTCAACAGGACTCCAGTGTAGCAGTCATTTTGTGCTACATTTTTCTTTAATAAGCATTTTCTTTTAGTAATATTAAAATATTTTGTATCTGTATGTAGATGCAGAACAGATATAAGTTTTAAAAGTTTTGTAAAATTCAAGAATAAATTTATTTCCGGACTGTGAAATGAAGGTAAAAATGGGAAAAGGCTAGCATACTCCTCTGTGGAGGTTTAATAAGTAATGACTCCAACATTATAAAATGTACATCTCCCCTAAAATAATTTTTTAAATCTCATAATAAAAATAATTACAACCACCCTCCCACGAGTTACATATCATTAAAATGAAGGTTATGTAAATGATGGAATTCAGCAAACTGAGGTTATCTAGTGACAAAAAAAAGAACAATTATGCTTATGTGACTTCCATTTACAGAGACAATCCATTCAAAGTAACATTTTTCAAAATTAAATCATATGTTCATACATCTAAATATACAATCACAGAAAAAGATTTTCTGAATGCAGTCTATTCATGCTCTCATTTAAACTGGAGATGCAATAACAAAATGAGAACCATTATATGCATAAAACTTTTGGACAAAAAAACATAAAATTTGGTTTCTAAAACATTCCAAAAGATATAACATCTTTTAGATCCTACAATAAGAGTTTTGTTTTCTTCAGTCTCCACCATTGGCAGCCACAGACCTCTTGTCACGACATCTGGATCGGGCTTTTGTGCGTGCCTTGAAAACTGCAGCATTATACATAGTCTGAAACAAATCAAACACCTCAGATAAAGTAATGTTTTTAAATGTTTAATAATTTATTCATTTAAAAGTAATTGAATATTTCAGTTATTGAAAACTGCTTTTTGTCTTAAAACCACACTCAACTATTCACATACCCCTTTCCTATTAACAGCTGTGAACACCTAGGTTTCAACCACACTCATATTTGATGGTTTGAGGTTTTTACCAGTAAAGCATATAAATATATGCATATATGCCCTTTTAAACATAAAACATTTTGCAGTAAATGATTCAAATATACATACATAAACATTCATGCATGCTAATGTGAACAGACAACATATCAAATTTGTGTACACATGTATGCATGAATCCCAAGCTGACTAAATTACAAAAATCCAAATTGTTTATCCTGGGACCCACCCCCCATATAAAGACATATTATACTTATGGGCTCATTCTACAAATATCATATGTTCTTACATACTATGAAAGACAAATGAAACTGTGTTCCATCTTCTTATAAGACAGAACTTTCATCTTGTTTTACTCGTAGGCCAAATGAAAAAGTATGTTTTTGTGGTTACCCAACAGGCAACCCTATTTTATCCTATCAACACTACATTCTTAAAAAAAACCATGGAAAAATAAAATTCAAAAATGTGTTGGAAGAAGAAAAAACAAAGACATGCAACTACAATTTATGAAGAAAACAATTCTTATTTTCTAAATTATGCTTCATTTAAATCTATCCACCACCAGCCAAACAAAATCTGCACTGACCAACCTATATTTTTTTCATTGTAACCAGAAGCACATTTTAAAAATTTGGCTTCAAGATATATAAAAATGACCAACATGATTACTATGAATGACACAGTACAGGTAGTAGTCGACTTACGACCTATGCAACTTACGACCATTCGACTTTACGACCACAACTGCTAGCTGGGGTGTACAACAGTGTGTACCAGCTTCCAGCAGCATTACCATATCCATGTGTACCAGTACCAGCTTCCAGCAGCATTACCATATCCATGTGTACCATTTCAACTGTAATCTCATCTGTCTTAGATATTTTTCATCAAATCCCTCCCAAGATGTCTATTTTACGCAAGATGCACCCATATATAAGATGCGGGTTTTGACGATTTGTGTAAACAAAAATTACATAAGATGCACATAGCCTAGCCATCTGCCGCACTGAGCAATTTATATCCAGTGATTTCCTTTCCTTTATCATAAAAGAAAATTTGTCAAATGTTCATCACCCATCTGATGTAAACAAGGCTTCATTACATTTTTAGTTTAGATAAAAAAAATTGTCTGAGGCAGGACTGCAACGATTATTAATTATTCTTATTTGCCGCCAGGCCTATAGCAGATGGGTTGAGTACCTGGTATCTAGATTCTAGAAACAATAAATGCCAGATGTAAAGGCGGTTTCATTGATCTGCTAGGCCAAGTCTTCAGCGAGTGGGAAATTGCGATTTTGTTTTACATATTGGCCACAAAATATACCACAGTATAATTGTTCGCCTGGTGGGTGGAGCCACCGCGCAATTACAGTTACTCGCAGTAACAAACCTGACGAATGTAAAAAAAAAAGAAACAAAATGGTGTAGAGATGATAAAAATGGCATAAAATGAACAAAGAAAATGATAATATAATACTACTTAAAGATTTTTATAACATCATTTCACAGTACTGTACATATAGCCTAATCAACTTACGACCAAATCCAAATCGTGTTACGACCAGTCTGTCGGAACCAATCATGGTCGTAAGTCGACAACTACCTTTATACATCTGCCACATATCTGGAAGAACCTTTTACAGTCACAGCATACATTCTCACTGCAAATCTGAGAGCATCTATCAATCTGTAGCTTCAATTCTCTACATGGATCAATGAAGAAAAGAGTGATATTTATAATGGTTTTTTTTAAAACCTGTTTTAGAAATAAAATCACGCTGCATGATTAGTACAACTTGGATGTTGGAACAGAACTGCACGTAGTTCTGAGCCATGGATAGTGCAAGCTGAAGCTAGTGCTATCTAAAAGCCAGCTTAGTATAACAGCTTCAGTAAGGTTCAAAAGTGCTCTAACTTGGACAAGTTGAGCAAAACCATCACCCAGGAGAGTTTCCATTTTGGCAACAAATCCAAAAGAAAGGTCCCTGTTGGGTGAAAGGTGTTGTTGTTGTTAGGGTGAAATAATCTTAAAAATGTGCTATTTCTCCTTGTATGCTTTCAAAGTGGAGGGTCATCTATCTACTGTAATTCTCTCCACAATTTAAGTGTTTTACTCCATTTCATGCAGAGCATCCCAGGCAAGAGACGAATGTGAAGGAGGAGATTCTTTGGACACAGATGGGACAATGGCAACCTCTGCTGCAAGTTTCCTGGGTATTTCTTAAGCCAAATCGAACAGATTGCTGATACAGGATCTGTCCGTTGGTCAGCCCCAACCCTCACTTTCTGGATTAATTTCAGTATTATAACCAATGGAGCAATAGCACAAGTCGAGAATATTCTCTCACAGCTGATTGCAAAGGCATTGATGTCGGATGCTTCTGAGCCTTGGAATTGAGAGATGAATGAATATAGTTTGTTATACAACCTCATCATGAATAGTCAAGCATCAGTCAGACCCACAGACTGTAGACCTGACAGAAGATGGATGAGAATGGCCTTAATTCATAGAAAACTATTGCGAAGAGCATCCTCCTGGAGTGTCCACTTAATTGCTGATGGTCACAAATTCTAGTAGTAAGTTTGCCTCCTAACCACTAGTATTGGAATGAATGGTGATTTTCACTTGAATGTTCAAAATGTATTCCTGCTGATAGTCACTGTTTTGCCACTTATGCAGGAAGTGTTTGATTGTGGTAGAGATCATAATCTGGCAATTTGGCCTATCCATTCTAAATTGCACTAAGTAGAACCAAAACCAAAATTACCTGACACTTTTAAAGAATATTGTACAGATACACTGTCGTAACTGTGGAGGAGGGTCAAAATATGGTATTTGGCACAGTCCAGTGTCTTAGTCCAGGTCCAAGATCTGAGAGTGAGGGCAAATGGAAGGGTGCAGAATTGGCACACAACACGTCAGTAACTCAGGTGATGGCATTTGTGTATACTGTATGAATAATTATATGAAAATATACATAGGACAGCTTGAGACTAATTGTATATTCATTGCATCATAAAGACTGATGGACCTTGCTGTCTGTCTTAAACTTGAAGATGGTAATATAACTGGGATGAAAGGGGGGGGTCATTGTTTTCAATCACTGTCCTCCATTCCTGTCCTTCATGTACAAGTTCGGGGAAAAATGCCACTGAAGTAGTGACTCCTGGAAACTACATTTCTGTTGCCAATCACCCTTTCCTCTGGCACACCTGAAGGGGTTGTGTAGAGATTGGAGTGGTAATGGAGTGCTCATGTGGCAACTCTTGTGCTACATGCTATCTCGACTTCTTAACTTGACCCACAAACAGAATGGGGCACTGAAGGGGTGGAAGCACAGGGTTGTTGCATAGTAGGGTTTAAGAAAAGACAGCAGGAGTGTCTCTCTTATCAAGTGGAAGTAAAAAGAGGCCATTAGGCATTGCCATCATTAGGTAAGCTGCCCTACTGACAACCTAGGCAATATGTGGCATACATCCAGAATTCAGACAGCCTCCTAGCAGGAGAAAGGTTGAGTTATTCTGTAATTGTTGCTTCATTCGTCTATGATATACTGGCAAAAAGATGGTTTTTTAAAAAATCTTTTAGGGATGATTGGATAACAAAGAGTAATTTCCTTATAATAATGTATCAGGTAATTTATTTGACATAGAAACAATTTTTGTTTTAGTTATATTGACTTTTAACTCTGACCTGAAAAAAATGACAGGCTTCTTCCTTATGCCAGGTGCAAGGTATCCACAATACCAGGTCCAAGTACCTGATGTAAAATTGTTTATACTAAAAATGTTTATTCCTTCTGTCAAAGTAACCTTGACCCTTGACCTGTAATTGTCATATAATCCTTCACCAAATTGCAAGCCATCTGCAAAGTTTATTAACTGTAGATTGTGGACAGTTACTATACAGAAATCATTTTTCTTTCAGTCTGTGAACTTGAGCTTGGACCTTTTGATCCTGATATAGTTTTCCTGCAATTGTGTTGGCTGTTGGTGCAGGATGAACTCAAGTTATTAGTAACAGTGAGATTGACAAATACCTTATCAGGTGTGAGGTGATCTACTGCTTATTTCCTTGAATACACAACTACATACCCTTTCCCATTTGGACTGCTTTTGGGCTGGATTACTTCCAACTATGACGGGTTCTCCCAGTTCAAACACGTCACGGACTAAAGGATTCTTCTGGAATAAGAAAATTACAGAGGATAAGGTCCTCTCAAAACATTTACTCTAGTAATCACTAATATCTAATACCCAATAAAAAACATTTTTTTAAAAATCTTCTAAAACCATGTTTCATTGCTAGAGATCTATCAAGCTATTTTTATAATTTAATGTCATTAATATAATTTAATGTCATTAAGATAATTTTGCAATCAAATATTGGCTTATGCAGTTTTTGTTGTCCTTTAACACTCTTGAAAAAAAAAGAATGTTAAAGCATTTTATACTGTTCAATGTGTATCTATATGATATTGTGTAGTTGTAATTTTCACTTACTGCCTTATATTGATCATATTTTCTGAGATAAGCAAGGACGGAGAAATTGCACAAGGTACTGAAAACGAAAGAATAGTAAATGATACTAGCATATGAAAATCTGATTTAATACAAACATATCTGATTCTTTATTTAAGTGAAAAAATTTTTAACCTCACAAAAGCACGTCTCATTTTATCCATGCAAGGTTATTTACAATGAAAAACATGACTGAAATACTAGAACTAATGCCTGAAGTACAATTAACTGAGATTATAAATATCTCTTCAAAGCAGTGTACTATGTTTACTTTACATTAATTTCAGGATAACTTACAGTATATTGAGGAGATCATCAAAACATTATTCCACAGTTTTCGTTTGCTTAACTATGTACGACTTTGCACAATGTGTACTAAGTAACAAATGTCTGTGTTGAATTGGATAAATTCTAGTTTTATTGTTTGATATAAAGTAGATTTTTTTATACAAAAGATCAACACTCATTGTCAATCAAACGATAGGAAGATTTGATTGCGGCAAAAGTAAAATTAATTTTTTTTTAAAGGTTAGCCATTAATTTAATGGGTCTACAAATTTAAAATAATGTCAATTAGAACACGATAATACTTGCAGTTAGTGACACATTTGACAAATTTCACTTCACATATTGAAAACACATGTTCATTTTTTTACTCTTTGATTTCTCTGCCGCCTTTGTGTATTTTTCACAAATGATTATCTCTTTGAGGTGGTATGGATAATTACATGCGGCTTACTGATTCGCTGAGCGCATTTCTCCCGTCAATGAATTTTGTTTAATTCTATGTCAGCACTGGAATCTACAAAGCCATCCATGGCTTGCCCTAAAAAGAGATTCATTCTCTATACTTTTTGCCATTTTTGTTCTGCTTGGGCCTTGAGAATTGTTCCAGAAATAGGAACACCTTGATCACGTTGCTGTGTGAACCATGCATACACAGCATCTAATTCAGTATCATTTGCAGTCCAATCTCATTTTCATTTGATCCTATTATCTGAATCAACATCATGTAAATAATACTGAAGTTTCTGCTCATCCTTAAGCCAACTTTTAAATGTTGACTCAGCAATTGGTTAATTCATTGCAAATGTTGGATCTCGCTTCACCATTATGAATCCTATCTATGATGCACAGCTTTTCAGTCAGAATACACTTTTCGCTAACTTCCCTTGCTCTCCATGGTCACATTTACAAAGGATTAGGATACATTACTGATATTGTATACTTTAGTGATGTTAAATACATAAAAATGTGAAACCATTTTCGACTGGTCAAATAAAATTAATTTTGAGAACGATTATGATCTCAAGAACTTATGATCCTATCGGCATGCCTATGAATTTTTATTGCATTTCCCTTGCTTGATTTGAGACGAAAGACATATTCAAAGTGATAAAACAACACAGGTCTCTTTTAATTGATCTTTTAAATGCAACAAACACTTCCCCAAGTTGTTGATGGTAACAAAGCCGGCATTTAATTAGGTTCTCACACAAGTACTCACGGGTTTTCATGTGATGGTCGATTGACTATTTTCACAGAGGAAAATTTGTTGAGATTATAGTATTTACACTGAAGCAAAATTAATGGATTAGAACGTGAATTTCACATAGCAAGACATTTAATGGATGTTTATTCCATTCTCTGTTGCTACCTATTAGCATTTACCAGTATTTTTCATTGATCCTGTTTCGCCAGACTGTTTATTTACTGAGTATTGAAAACAATTTCTCTCAAAAATCCCTAAAAATAGGGAGACATCTTATTAGAATTTGCAAATATCACAAAATGGATCCTATATTTACGATAATAAACACCATTTCCAATGATATAATGAGCTACCATATTGCACATATTTTTTTGTTCTTTTTAATTTTTCACCCACAATCCAGTTATCACAATAATAATTTAAATGTATCATAATTATTTGTACATATCACTTTGGATTATTTGAACACTTGGTTAAATTATCAAACATAAAATTTCCACTAAAATTTAAATTTACAAAAATGATCCCGTTTTGTTTTTGCAAAAATTAATGATTAATAATTTTTTCATGTACAAAAATTTACATAAAATACGGTATGTATCAAGGTTCAATTTACTTATTCTTATCACAATTTTTTCTCGTGTGACACATTTTAAAATATATTTTTTGGGAAAAAAATCAGGAGCCAGGCAGGACACAGCGTTATAAGCGGGTTCACGAGTTATCAGGGAAGTGTTGTAATTTAATTAGCATCTTCTCTCTTAACACTAAATTGTTGACACTGCAATCTGTATACAGCAAAAGGTAGTTGATCATGTGCTTTGTGTACATGTGGAATTGTGACATGATGAAAACCAATAAGGTTATAAGTTGAATCTAAACACTAAAGCCACCATCTTAATGCCAAATACTGATGGTGTACCATTATGAATGGTGTTTTAAAGAAAACATACATATGCACATTAATTACTGAGTTACTGAGTTTAAAAGACTGATCTTTACAGATGTTTTAAGTGAAAATCACAAGTTGATAGAACTATCTTTGTAGAAGCAGCAAAATGATTTTCGAGATGGAGACTATGGTGGCCATATTGAATGTGAGCATGGCTGCTGTGGTAGCCATATCAGATATATCAGCACCATTTTCATTTTTGACCAACTAGATTTATAAGGAGTCTTTTTGCAAAAACCATATGTTGATAAAACCATCTGTTCAGGAGGAATAGCAATAACAAAATTTTAAAGCTGGTTGCTGTGGTAGCTTCTAATGAACATCCATGCTGATATGATTATCCATTCTGATGAAAAAGCCACAACAAAGGATTAAAAATGGTAGCCCTCTAAAATTTGTATTTTGCATAGAGTTAAAAGAAATTCCCAGATTTACCTCACTTGTTAGATTGGCTATTAAAAAGATCATGTATATCTTAGGTATTGTTAAAAAACATTCTCCTTATTTTGGTGCATGACTGATGGGTGTAATTTGGGTTACAATGGCCAGGTCCTACTTCAGATACTTACCCATCAAAAAACCTAGCTACACTTGGCAATTTTCACTTCCTACTTCAAACTTATACTATATCATTTTAAAGAAACTTTTTGCTTATTTTGTAACTTATCCACTGTCTTCTCAGAAGCTGGTGTAGTTTAGTCTGGCAAAATTAATTTCCCCTTTTAAATACCTGCTAAAGATAGTACACTACAGATGAATTTAGACTTTTTGAGCACATATGAGCAGCAATTTTGGTTAGCTGTGTGCTTAAATTGTGTACATTACCACAAGTACAATATCCAAACAATGTTCAATTAAAGTACACGAAAGTAAGAACATAGGGGTATGCCCACATTCTGAATCGTATCAACATTTGACACTGGTTGAATGCTTCAACCCATGTGGCCATGACTGTTAGGGGACACTGGAGGTTATCAGGATGAACTCCAACTCTAAATAAGGCATCCCCCTCCCAAGTCACTATTGTATGAAGCTGTAGAGAAATAAAGTGGCAACTTGTTTAACCTTTCTGCCAAGAATTTTACCATTTGGACTGATAGTGGATTTTATGGCACACCAGCAATGTAGAATTATTTGTGCTACAAAAAAAATAGAGGAAATGTATACTTATAAAAGTTTGTTATTAAAGAGTGACAAAAGAAGAAAAGTTCAATGGTAACATGGTGCAAGTATATGAAGGTTCCCAGTCAACAGGGGATGTAAATCTTTGTAAACTATGTGTTTTGCATTTTTTAAGTAGCTTTAAAAACTTTTCAGTCATATTGCTATGATGTCAGCAGTGTGGCAGTTTATAGTGATGTCTAGCAAAGGAGCATCATGCCACAGACATGAAGCATGATGTCCCACCCAGTCATAGTATCCTAAGGCCAGGTTGACCAGTCCTAACACCAGGGTGATTAACAATATGAATGTTCACAAAAAATATTCACTATCAAAAGGATTACCCATCAATTAAATTTTGAATAAATGTTAACTTTCTTCTAGAAATTTAAAATACAAGTCACATTTACTATATCAAAGAGTTTCTTCATGTGCTGAACATTAAAAGTAACAATTGTGTGTAGGTTGGAGATCCAAACAATATATCACAGAGTGCTTCAGAGTAAAGAGTTCATTGCACTCAGGGTGGTCTTTGTCCATTAATATGCAGGAGTGGGTTATGTCAGTATTACCAATTCTAATTCTTGCCACAACTTGTCTGAACAGATGGTTCTGTATGAAAGAGGCCAGCCACTGAAGGTTGGCTTTATCACAATCAGCTTGTTATTTACAGCATCATTCCATTACTAAATAAAGACTTTTTGATATAAGATTTAAAACCAGTGTATAGCATTTTACAATCAGATGATTGTAAGGATTATAGCCATTTTAGGAGCACAGCACACCTAGTTGGATAACAAACTGTCTACTTTATTGTAAGAAGTACACAGCTCAGTATGCTAAATAGTAGATTAATCAATAATGCATTTTCTAGAATTCTATTGTAAAGGGACTAAAGTACTTAATAGTGAATCAGTGAAATGGAGTGTAAAAATCTGTTTTCAATGTATTTCAGGGCATGATCTATTGCCTGACTTTGGCTGCAAATATGGATGCATCTGGTAAGCAAACATCTATAGTGTGATTTCCACTAATGAAGGCTACTGCAGCCTTTTCCTCATATTTTGGCACAGTGTAAATTCTTGTGTAGCTTTTAAATTTATAACAAGTTTGTTTTAATAGTTATGAAAAGCAGATGGGCTTGTCCCAAATTATTTCTGTTTTGTAGCTTAAAAAAGTACTTTGGGTTGTTTTAAGATACCAAGAAAGTGTTTTGGAGCTTAAGATTTTTGAGATTTTTTTTAAAGGTATGGCATTTGGTTTGTTATGGTATGATGCTTTGTATTTGGGTTGGAATAGTCATAAAGGAGGGTTCAAAGGGATGGATCTTAATTTGAAGGCAGATGATAAATGGCTTGTTCACTTCCGCTTTGACCACTTTGAAAATGACTGAATGACTTGTGCAGAGACAATTCCCTTAACACCAATGTCCCTGCTTTGATCAACTGTCTGCCAGGATATTTCTCATTTTTGGAACACAAAACCTTGAGAGTGAAGCCCTCCAAAGAAGGTTCCAGACTCTTAAGAACAGAGAATGGGTATAAATGCCTTCATTCACACTGAGGTATTCACAATAAATATGTTGTCTGTGACAACTGTAACACAACTATATGGCTGACATACTCATAAAGTACTAGGAAAACAGCTCTCATTTTTATGTTGCTGATGTGAGGAGATTCCTCTTTCAACGTAAGCCCTACAGGACTCCCCCCTCTGGGTTGAGGTGATCAATCCTGAGATTTCAGTATAAAAGAAAAAGGTGTTAGGGTGTGTACTGGAAATTCAGATTGTAACCTGACTTTGTGATCAACTAAGTTGTGACAAAATATGGATCCCAAAAGAATTAAAGTTGAAAAGGGTTCTCTGTCAAATAATCAGTAATTGAATTTTCTGCCACTTCCAAAGAGAACTAGTAGAGAGCAGCCAATAAAAGCTTCTCAACATTACTATGATGACGGACAGTATCTGTGTAATTCTGTTTGTAATGAACTGTCCCTTGCTTTGTGAGAAAATTCATCATCAATAGATGAAAGTCTGAAAAGTCAGATCAGATTTTCCTGGTTGGAGATTCAGAGTTGACGTCTTCTAAACGAGTGACAGGTCCCTTGGTAAGGCATACCTGGGTAACAACCAATCAAAATAATGTACGATGGGAACACCTAAAAATATTCAGTGATGCTAGGCCATGGTGAAGCAGCCCAAAAATTGACAGTCCATCTGAAAATGAAAAAAAAAAAATGCAGGAATTTCCTATGGAATAGGAAAATACAGATGCACAGAAGCATTTAAAAACCGCATAATCATTTACCTTGTGGCATTCCTGACTGAGGCTCATGTCTCCACCCTGAAGCACTCTACCAGAATATCAACTTTTGTACTTATATTTTGTGGGGAAATTTCAGTTACCCGAAATTAAGCTTTTGTACTAGGGAGAACTCAGTTTTCAGGCAACATTTTCTAAATTTCTTTGCAACCAGGATGATCTGAAAATGGAATCCACAGCTTTTTAGGTTTACTATCCTCTCACAGTCGCCTATCATTAGCATACAAAATCTGGTGAAAGTAAATGGAGTACTTGATTGATGCTAATGATAACTAAAACAAAGCTGGCAATACTCTCTTACTGAAGGTCCATGCATTGTCTACTAGGTCCGACCTAGTCTTTGAGAATGTCCATGCCTTGCATACTAGCTCTGTCCTAGTCTTTGAAAACAGTGGCCAAACTTGGCACCTGTTATGATGCTGAGAAAGAGGGGTGCCTGGCAAGAGACTGCCTCCCTCCTTATGGGAATGTGGAGAAGTTTGAAAACTTCCTGCCATGTTCTTTTAGGGCACCATGTTTAACAAATGAAAGTCATGGAGTTTTAAGCAGTATTAGGCTGTCCAGCTGGTAAAATGGCTTAATGTGTTTAGGGTGTGGAGATACTTTTTAGCTAGTTTAGCTGGACCTGGAACTGCTAACAACCTATGCTGTTCATCCGACAATTTTGGTATTAAGCTGCTGGATAAGGACTTTGTGTCTAGCAGACCCAGCAAAACCTTGTAAGTAATCAAAAATGGCATCCCATCAAAGCTGGACAAGTTCCACCAAAAGTACCTTCGGCATTGGAAGAGTGTCTCACTTTCTTGTCTCCAAAGATCTTTGCAAGGTGTTTGCAAACAAACACTTCTCATAATAAGGTTTTAGAATGCTGTGGCAAAGTGATTGACATTTGAAACTTTGGAAATGAGGTTTTGAGTTTTGACACCACAGGGTCAAACAGCTTGATGGGAATGCAGCTTAAGGTCACTACTTTTATCCTGAATCTTAGGCAGAAGGCTCAAGTAGACCAACAATTGAATGCACCATGTAGCCAGCTGCTAAAATAAAAAGATGCACTTTGGATTTATTTAAATCACTGCAAGCATCTTCAAGTTAGTGAGGATCCTAGTGACCACAGACCTGGAAAGCTTCAGTTCTAGGGAAAGAAGGTGGAGGCAACTGTTTACTACCACATCGAAAGTTCACATTTCTTCATTCTCTATCACCTGAACAATGGGGTTAAAGATTGGAATACTAAAGGAGGAGGAAGAGAAGCACAGGGCGACAACAGATGAGTAAATGTTGACAGTAGTGGAGAACAAAATTATGGCATCAAGGTCTCTTTGAAATTGTTCAAGTGGAATGGAAGTTCATTGTCCTGTCTAAACCAATGAAGCATGACATATGTTCCCTTTTCTTTCCTTGGAGAAGTCGATTGTGAATCTTCTCTCAAAGCAGGAGGCAAGGAGGGGTTAAACTTGGCTTATATTTCAAAAGAGAGTAATTTGTTCCTTTATCCTAGCTGGAGACGGGTATAACCGACTTTTGATTCGTTAATTGGATTCCAACAGATAGTATGAACTTCCAATTAATCGGAGTCAGACAAGGCAGGAACGACTGATTCGAGTAATAAAAATAATAAAGTTGAATTTCTATAGCTCTGTGTCTAACAATGCGTGTCATTCAAAAGTGTGTTAATAAAGTTAAATAAGAATTCAGAAAAGTCCAATATGGTTAACACAATGGGGTAATTTGATAATACTTGAGTTTGACCGAAAGATTTCAATTTATTAAAATATTTTAATGCGCATGGGCATGATGCATGCAGTTTAATAGACAATAAAGAACTTTAATAATCAAAATTTATAACTTCCAAGTTCTTTGCAAGAAACAGTAGCATGTTTTTTTCAGTGGACATGCTTGATAGTTTGTCGCTGCAAATAGCACCTGCAATGCTAAAACTTCTTTCACTATCGATGCTAGAGGGCGGTATTAAACAAAAATGTTAAGTGACAGCTGCCAGAAGCTGAAACGTTTTTTTCTCGGGATTTCCAGTATATAACTGGGTCCAATGGTGGTGAAGACCTCGGCTGATTTTTGTCAGCTAGATATGAATCCAATTCACGCTGGCACATGAATTCAGATGAATGGGATGCAGAGGCAAGATTTTGGTTGGATGTGCTAGAGGCAAATAACTCCTGGTAGTAGGCATTTCTGATTGATCATATCGTATCTGGAATCAGAAAAATTTCATGCCCAAAACCTGGAATCGGAAATTGTTAGAAAACTGCTAATCAGTTATGCCCTACTGGAGACTGATATGTTGTAGGGGTATCTTAATCAGACTAGCAAACCATGATTCTGCACAACACCCAAAATTCTGCATCCAGTATAAATGACTTGTCTGATGATCCTAACTACTTTGATAAGCAAGCTGAAAACTGGGTGTTCTGGTTCTGGCAATTTCCATGAACCTAGGTAGTGTTATTGAGCCCATACAGGATTGGTGTGCTATGAAGGCCCTGCTGGAATCAATGAGCTGGTTGCTTTAAATTTGAAGTGCTACTGATCTCTTGTGTGATCAACATTATGTCAACATATTTTAACTGGGATGTACCACTGATTCCTCCCGGGATTGGAAGGGGTCCGCTAGGAAAAAGAAGAAAGTGGTAGTTTCCTTTAGCCGTCAATGCGAGTGGCAGGTCTTTGCCAGATACCACACCTCACCTGACCATAGGGAACAAATACATAGCCATGTGATTGTCCTTGAATGCCAGCAGATGAGTGGGCGTCTCAAGAAGCCTTGCAGAACCATATATCATCTATCAACTACTTGTCATAAGCTGAAATAATGAAGAAAAAAAAAACAATCACAAACAAATGAGAACAAACTGTAGAAAGTAATACCTACCACTAAACAAATATGGGGGATATATTTATGGAAACAGACTCTAACTGGCAACTGCACAAAATCATACAACCTTACAAATGGACACAAAAAAAATAATAAAAAAATACAAGGACTGGGGAGAAAAGATCAACTGCATCACAGAAATAAATGGTTGCAAAAGAATCCTAAAATATCATCATTCCTTAAGCACTTATGTGTTAACTGCATCAAGACCAAGGAAAAATGGACAATATTCTAACATATTGGACTGGGACTATGGTTATTTATGTTACATACCTCTAATTAAAATTGGAGTTAGTAATTAACCTTGGGGAATTGTCAAGAAAATTAAAAGCAATGTAATAATAACAGATGATGTGATGCACTACTAAAAACAGAATTTTCAAGATGGTAATGTGGCGGTTATACTGGACATTTGAGAGCCATCATTTTCATTAAGGATCAACTAGATTGCAGGATGAAATAATATGCCAAGCATTCAACATGCTAACATATTCAGGATGCAGGCCCATCACATAAGCTCTTCTGGCCTTCTGCCAGTGGAGATTAAAAGTACGATATTTTACTTTGTTCAGGAAGAATGAAAATGTAAGTAAAAAATATAAATATGTACCTGTAAATGCTGATACATCCCTGATGTAAGAGCATGGCAAAAGGCATTGTATTTTATTTTTCCAATCCAGGAGTAGATTTCCAGGTGTTCCTGACCAAATCGTACAGTCATTTCAGGGGCTTCCCCGTCCTACAATTAGAAATGTAACATATATACAAACTGGAGGTCATCTTTCAGCAAGGTTACTATCTGGGTCCATTGGGGACATTACAGTTGATTTCAACAGAAAAAGCATTAAAGTTTTTAAAACTCCATGTACAAATTTTGGGATTCAAGTACAAATAGGTTCTTAACATGTCTTTTCCAGTTCATCTGCTAAAGGAAAAATCCATTAACATAATGAATAAATGCATTAACATCTGAATCCATAATTATGTGCCAAAGTAAACAGATGAACATTAAGAAGTCATTAACATTTGCAAACAGATGAATAATTTGGCAAATTCCTGCCCACAATGTTAGTTACCTATCCATAATTTATCACTCCAAAAGTGTCATCTGGTGCAACATTACCAGTTTTGGTGAGCCATAATAAGTTCAGAAGTGGATCCTTCTGATGCAGCTCATCCTCCAAGCCACTTTCCAATTCTCTCCCAATCTACAAATCAGTTTCCTTGACCTGGCTGATGAAAGTCTATTAATTGATTCACAACATCAATATCATCAGCTTCAACCCATTAATAATCTTACAGTTGCCTGAATGTAGTACAGTAGTGAATTCTCATGCATTTCAGGCTTAATATATGCATAGAATTCAGGCATGCAGACATTACCCAAAATGTCAACACCTTCAATCATAGCTTGCATTTTGGTGAAATGTCCTTAGAATCCAGGATAAACTGTGGAAACTGTGGTAGTAAACAGCAGTTTCACCATCTAAAGCAAAAGGACATTTATTATGTGTACAGTTCTAAACATAAAATGAATTTACATCATGTGGCACTGAGTACATTTTCTTGGGAAATTAGTACTCTTCCAGTATGAATCCATCAATGGCCTAAATTGGCCAAAAAATTGTAATGACAACAACACTAAGAACTTTCCGTATGAATCCATCTATGGCCTAAAAATTGTAATGACAACAACACTAGGGACATTCCATATGAATCCACTGATGGCCTAAATTGGCCAAAAATTTGTAATGACAACAACACTAGGAACTTTCTGTATGAATCCATCAATGACATAAATTGGTAAAAAAATTGTAATGACAACAACACTAGGAACTTTCTGTACGAATCCCTCGATGGCCTAAATTGGCCAAAATTTTTTAATGACAACAACACTAGGAACTACCAGTTATTCAATTTCAACGTTTCATGCTTGCCTTGTGTGGTTATGAAAAAGAAACTATATGCATTTACTAAATCTCTCACGGATAAGACAGAAACATTACTCTCATTTAATATCATGAAAACAATTCCAAGAAATGATTTAAACATCCCGAGACAGGATGATTTTTCCAACTATCACATTAATGGAGGTAATTTAGAACATGGTGCTGTAATATGCTCTATTCATATCATCCTCATAACATGGAAATATGTAAAACAGGAGTACCATTTTAGGTCTGCCCTGTTTGATACTCCTCTGTGTAGAAAATTTACATTTTTACATTAAAAAGTGTTCTTCTGTCAGAATTTTCTTGATATCTGACACGTTTACCCCCAAATCAACAGGTTTATTCCTTACACTAAAGTAACAACCATCCACAAAGCTTAGACCACCTCTGTATTACTGAACAACCATCAACAAAGTTTAGACCACCCCTGTATTACAGAACAACAATCCACAAAGCTTAGGCCACCCCTGTATTACAGAATGCTATTGTGCGGAAACAATTTTCTTCTTTCAATCACCCATTTTGACCCCACATATCAATGGTCTTCGTCCTTACCCTATTTGCAAACTAATAAGTTTGGTTGAGCCATGTAATGTAAAAGTAATGCTATTGTTCCATTCTTTCAGTCAGTGACCTTGATCTTTGGACCTTTAAAATAAAGTTTTTCCTACCTCTAAGTGCAAAGGTTTTTAAAAAGTTTGGTGAACTAAAATTATTGTGCAGAAACCATTTGTCTTTTTATCAATCACACAACCTTCATCTTTGACCTTTTGCCCTTAAATCGACTGAGCCATATACTAAGTTTGGTACCTGTAGATAGAAAAGAACTTGATTTATTGTTCAGAAACAAAATTTCTTCTTTCAGTTACAATGACCACAATATTTGGGCCTCAAGCCATCCACAAAGTCTGGTAACTTTATATGGTGAGTTACTTTGCAGACCTTAACTTCTAACCTTGAAATAATGTCACTCCAGGTGGCAAAGTGCTCTAGAGCAATCCTTGTTGTAGATCACACATTTGACCTGTCTAAGTGGGTTTGTTTCTTGGGTGCTTGGCATACTGGGGTATCTGAGAAAGATTGCCAGTAGCTTCCTGTGAACTGACAGTTCTTCTGCCTTCAAATATAGTGGCTACCATATACAGCTTATCTATCATGTGCTAAAAATAGTGTTACCCCCCCCACAAACCATATCCATACCACCATGGGAAATCCAGCTAAAATGTTTGGTAACTGTAGATGTAGGAAAACTGGAGTTATTGAACAGAAATCATTTTCTTCTTTCACTCACAGTGACCTTAACCTCTGGATACTTATTATAAATAGCATTCTTCATTACCCCAACTTTAAACTCTCCACAAAGTTTGGTAAATGAAGATGGTGCATGACTCAAATATGCAGAAAGTTTTAATCACAGTGAAGTGACTATGCCTTTTGATCAAGAAATAAACAGGGTTCCTACTTACCACACAGTGCAATCCAAACATAATGTATGTTAAATATTAACAATTGGAGTTCCAGAGCAGAAGCCATTTTTCTTCTTTTAGTTGCAGTGACCTTGACATTCACATACTCAGAATCAATAATGTTCTTCTTTACTCCATGCACAAGTCATCCACAAATTTTGGTAGTGAAGAAATGGAGAAGTAAATTACTGTGCAGAAACTCGAGTGACCTTGACTTTTGACCTAGACATTAAAAGGGTTCCTCCTTATCCCAAATGCAACAGAAATGCTGTGCACAAACCAATCTACCTTTGGACACTTATAATCAGTAAGCTTCTTCCTTACACATTGTGTAAGCCATCTACAACAGTTTGGTAACTGATGATGGTGGAGAACTTTTGTTATTACAAAGAAATTATTGTCTTCTTTCAGTTAATCACTCCGGTGGCATTGTGGTTAGTTTATCTGCCTCGGATACAGGAGGTAGTGGGTTTGAACCCCTGCTTTGTCATCCCAAACAATTATAAAAATGGTACTAGCAGCCAACTCACTTGGCACTAAGCATTCAGAGGTTAGTGTTAGGACTGGTTGACCTGGTGTCAGGATAATGTGACTACATGTCAGCGGCATGATGCCCCAATGCTTGACATCATTATAAACTGTCACACAGCAGATATCATAGCAATGTGATGAAAGCTATGTTAAAAAAGCCAAAACATACACACAAACACTTTCAGTTTCAGTGACTTTCACCTCCGAGTTTTTGACCCCAAGCTCTAAACTTTTTCCTTATTGTAAAGACAAGCCACCCACAAGGATTGGTAACTCTTAGATGGTGGACAACAAAAGTTATTGTGTACAGATGGTCAAATGGACAGAAAAAATCTGAACAAAATATGCTCCAACTTTTTGTGGGCAGACAATTTGATAAACAAGACATATGGGGCCTGAGAGTGTTCACTTTAATTGTCATCAGCCAAAATGACAAATGTACCAGCAATTGGCCAGTCATCAAGGTAGAAAAATCAAGTTACCACAATGTATGAAAGTCACAACTCACTGGTAAGCTCATAACATTTTACAATGTTACTACAATTTTGTTCAAGTTTTCTTCTTTTTTACCTGTACTGCTCGCAGAATATCTCTAAAGCTTGACCTTTGCTGTTTCCTGTCCCGTTTTGCTCTGTACTTGTGGGAGTCAGTTGCCAAGTTCTTCAAGATCTCACATAAATCATCCAAAAGGCTCCCTCCAAAGTCCTGTACACACACACAAAATATCATTACAAAGTAACTGATCAGTGATCTATTGCAGGATTGCAAAGAAAATACAAAATAAAAACAAGATTTTTCAAAGATCTAGAGTTTGTTGTAAATGTTATGTTCCATTTAAATATACATGGTACCCAGGGAAGGCAGTTTAAAAAAAAATATATGCCTGGGTACTTTGATTTCACTGAGTTCATATTAAAATGATAAGAAAATTATAAATTGCATCTATGGGCGAGTACCCCACTTTAAAAGTGCCTTCCCTGGGTCCCATGTATATTTTAATGGTTGTTGTTGTTGTTGAGCTTAACGCCATTTTTCAGCACACGATAGGCTATTCATGGCGGCCAGTATTAATGGTGGAGGAAGAAACCGGGAAATCACCGGAAAGAACCACCGACCCACGAGAAGCAACTGACAAGCTTTCTCACATATCTACCTTAGCCGAATCCTAGACTCGAACACACGCAGACAGAGGCGAGATAGCAGTGATCTGTAACGGACAGCGCTTTAGACCACTCGGGGCCCCTATATTTTAATGGAACAGCCCTTAATTGTTTTCTTACAAAAAATATGTTAAGATCTGTGGAAAGTACTGCAGCATTTTCTAAAAAGGAAAAACATTTGAAAAGGTTTCCATGTGGCTAGTATATAAGAATTCAATTCCATGAATAGATAAATTCACTATTTTGATTTTTATCCTATACCTTCTCTGATCTTCAAACGCATTTTTGTCAGCATGTAATAACATATTCCACAGTAAAAACATAATGTGTTCTTCTTAGAAGTATATAATAACACCCTGTAAAAGGTGTATATCCGATACAGCAGAGTAATTGTGACATTAAAAAAAAAAACCATCTTCAATTTTTATTCATCTGTGACTGTACAATCCTTAAAAAGCATTTTTACATCATGATAACTTATTTACGTCATATATGATTTTGTGCAACAAAAATTTATATTTTTGAGATAATATGATAATGGAATAAAAAATATCTGCCAGAGTCATCATAATATGTAACCAATTTGTCAGAAATCACATTTTTTTCATATATATTATCATAATTCAATTCATTACAGTAACAAATACCATGTAAACATTATAATTGTCTGATTATATATTACATTTTCATTAAAGCCTACTGTATATACTTGCTAACATGTTAAGTCCATCTGAAACCCAGCTATGCTATTCTATTTTGTGCCATCAAATAAGGGTCCATGCAAGTTTATTAGAAGTAATCAGCAGAATGGAAACCAAAGAGCCGAATCTGCTAGTGAATTATGTAGATCAGAGTATTTTTATTTGCTGTTTGATTTGGTTTGTAAGTACCTATGGTATTTTTCGAACTTATTATCTTGCATTTTATATAAAACAAAAACAGCATTTGAGTGGGATACTTAGTACAAAAACTATTAATGAAGTTTTCATTTAAATGTAAAACATATTTAGGGCTGTACCATTTAAACATACATGGTATCCAGGTAAGGCAGGTTTTTTTAAAATTATGTTATGCCAGACTACTCTGATGTCAAAGATTTCATATAAAAATGACAAACAAAATTCAAAATTGGACCTATGGGTGATACCCTATATTAAAAGTGCCTTCTCTAATATGTTTTATTGTATCAGTCTTTAGTAATAAGGACATGGGTCAAGCATTAAAAGGTGTAATATATTTATTGAAATATAATTGCAATTTAATATTTAATCACAATTAAAAGTAATCAAAAGTTACTTATTCCACTCAGAAAAGTAAATTTGACTCCAGTAATAATAAGTAATTATATTTAAATTACATTAATAAGTAACTGACCCTATGTCTACTATCTGCATGAAGATTTGAAGAGGTAAATGGCATATTTTGCTTTGACACCCACAATTTTCATTGTAACCAGCAAATATAGAGGATTGTGCATGAAGCTAGTAATATCCTCAAATCTTGGCTTCATTGAGCTGGCAAAGAAATCGGGGTCAGTGCAATACATTCCAATGTTATAAATCTCTAAAATCTTTATCAAAAACACATCACCATACACATGCCAACATTCTAGGCAGTGGTGGTGGGTTTCTCAAACCTCGGAAGTGTTTGAAATATTTTGTGCTTGAAAGTAAGGGTGGTTAAGGTGGGTTTTTTGGTCATTATGCATGTCGTAATTAAAAACGGACATTATAATTAATTAACGAGCATTCTTCTAAGACCCACAGACAATACTCTATCTTCTTTTTTAACTGCTGAGTGTTCAAACCATCTCTTAGATTCTTAAGCAATAACAATTTCTTTAAGATGGTAACTAAATAGAAAATGAGCACAATTTTCATTTAGGACTAATTGGATATCATAAAAAATATTTTCTTTACAATCCCACATCAATATGACCATCCATTTAGTGGGAGTGCCATAAAAACACAAGTACCATTTGGTACAATTGATCAAAACATACGATGAAAACCCTATGTTATTATTACCATCCATTAAAGAGTAGCAGTTTTCATTTAGGACCAACTGGACATTGTAGTCTTTTAGTGAAAACCCCATCCATTCAGAAGCAGCAATTAAATTATTTTAAGGTGACCATTGTTGTGGTCATACTGGATATCTTAACAGTACCAGTTTCATTTAGAACAAACAAATGGGATGAATGTTTGGGTGTAAAGTTTTATGGCAATCCTCCAAGTAGTTTAGGAGTAGTGAAAACAAACTTGAGCTAAAGAATGCATGATGGATAACAAACCACACCATCATCTCTTGTCTATGACAAATAGGACTAAATATTGTATACATGCAATTTTAAAGGTATGGGATGATTATAAATATTACTATTAATTTGATACACTGAAATAAAAATGTTTTGTCCTCAACATAACAAAAAAGCCTTGGCCATATCAATGCTTACAGTCTGGATTGTTTCATCTTGTTGAGTCTTATTACAACTGCTTATAGAAAAACCATTACATATTTATTTCATCATTTTCATTTTGTTTTATTTACTTTCTAAATGAGAAAAGACCTAATTCTAGTACCATATATTAATTCTGTGCTTTTGTTTCTAGATCAGAAATATACTTCTCTTGCAAAAATTCACTTTATTCCTAACTGAATATGCTTTTAACAGCTGCTATCATGCATCTTCATAGATATAATTACCCATAAAACCTGTAAATTTTTACCTTGCTGAAGGCAATATTTAGCACCTAATACTTTCCCAAATAAAGAGTCTTTCCAAGGCAAGAGCATTTTTCTAGTATTTGATAATACCACCACCCCACCTTCTCCTTTTTTTTCTCCAACACATATTTGGGAATTTGTGTTTTTTAAATCAGCTAGTTTTGGCAGTTTCAGACTGACACAGTTATCAGAATCATTTGTCCAAGGATGCCTTTTGAAAAAGTTGCTAAATTCTTTGGAACAGCATTTTCTTAACTAGGTACAGAGATTTAAATATTTTCTTTCTTTTAATAATTGTGACCATTATCAAAGTGGATCTGCGTCATTTTGAACCAAACTGAAAGCTCTTCATGCCAAAATGCTTTCTGTCAAATCTGGTCAGTTTTGTAGAATTATTTTTTATTAGTTTCTGTCTAGCATCTTCTTTCATCACAAGTTATTAAATCTCATTGTTTCTTTTTAGTAACAGCAGTTATACCCAACAGCAAATTAACATTATTTGTACAACATTAAAAGCAGAAAATGGTCTCTAAGAAGTTGTGATTGAAAGGAATTTATATTAAGACTGCATCTGTTAAGTTCTGTTCAATGGTGCTGAAAAGAAGCTAGCCTATCTGTTAACAGATTACAAATCATTTACAGGAACATACAAACTGTCTATGCCTTGATGCTTTCTGTCAAATTATGGTAAATTTCTACTGAGTAGTTTTTAAGAAGTTACATCAGACGGTGGATCAGCATCATATATACATGCCTGAGAGCTCTCTGTACAAGGATTTTTTCCTTTTAATTTGGTCTAATTCTGCTGAATGTTATTGTGAAGAATTTAAAGGTTATTTTTAGTAACAGAATTTTCGGATAATGTATCAGAATCATTTGTATACACATAAAAGACCTCTACAAAAGTATGCATTCTAATTTGGTAAAATTTCTGCTTAAACACTTTTGAGAAGAATTTAAAGGTTGGTCTCCTTTAAAAACTGCAGCATTATTTGGATGTTTGATCTGCATAATTTGAAGAAATTTGAAAGACTCAGGACAGCACGTTTTCTGTAATATTTGGTCAGATTCTTCTCTATTATCAGTAATAAGAACCACACTGAAGGCAGACTAGCATAATTTAAACAAATTAAAGACTTTTAACCCAGGATGCTTTATGTTCAAGTTAGTCAAATTCTGACAAATTTTATTTTAGAAGAACTCATTTTATGCTTTTTATATTTTTGTAAAGGTGCCCAATATGGATGAAATATCAACATTGATTGAACAAGTATTTAGACAAAATGCACCCTGTAAATTAAATACAAAACTGGTCATGCAGTTTTCGTAAATCTTAAGTGTGAATGTGATGTGATTATGATTTTTAATGAAGCTTTAACAAATAATAAAGCATCCACCTTGGATGTGGGAAGTCGTGGGTTCGATCCCCAGTAGAGTCATACTAACAGCTGCCTCGCTGACATCGTAGCCATATGACTGAAAAATTGTTAAAGATATGTTAAAAAATCATAATCACATCAATTTTTTATGTTATTTTTATGTGTGGCTGCAGGATAACATACATTTCTTGCTACAGGTAGTTTCCTAGCCCCTCTTTCAGTCACATATATAGTGGTATTCATGTGATGTGATTATGATTTTTAATGTAGCTTTAACAATTTTTCAGTCATATCACAGTGTGGCAGTTTATAGTGATGTGTAGCACTGGGGCATCAAGCCACAGACATGTAGCATGATGTCCCACCCAGTCGCATTATCCTGACACCAGGCCGATCAGTCCTAACACTAACCTCTCAATGCAGAGCATCAAGCAAGGCAGCTGTTAGTACCATTTTTATCAGTCTTTGGTATGACTCGACCGGGGATCGAACCAATGACCTCCCCCATCCGAGGCAGACGCTCTAACTCTTTACCTTGTATAAGCACCTTTTGGCCCTCTACCACAGTCCCATGCAGTAATGCCTTTTGGCACTTTAGATTCCCATACAGGCGCCTTTTGGCAACTCTGTAAACAGCAGCCATTTTGAGTGGGTTTTCGAAGTGCTACCTTCGGGGAAAACCCACTATTAGATATAACATTGATGAGAATGACCATTATGTCAGATTAAGTGGTCACTGGTGATACTCTAGTCAAAATCTGCTATTTAAAGTATGTAGGTCATAACTGTCTCGTATTCTCAATTCGACAAAATGGCAGTTTCTGATATCGTTCAGTACATGCTCAAGTAGAATCACAACTATGAAAGCTTCAATAACTTAGGTAAAGGGTCTGCGACTGATGCAGGAAGCCATTAGTTTTTATAAAATATCAAATTCAACTGATTTAGTGATGTAGATGCAGACAAAAAACTTATAAATTTTGAGTATGAAAAATTGCAGCTACGGTTGATCACGCAGCTTCACTGATTTGATAGTGAACGAAATTTGAAGATTTTAAAGCACATACAAAATTCTTCAGTCAAAAAAATTATACAGCTATAACAAACGTATTTTACTCTTAAATCTTTCCATGCATAATATGTGTACCAAAAACATAAAATGGTTAAAATTGCCATTAAATGTAACATACACTTCACTGCTTAACAGGCCTATGCGTAGCGGACTACACTCAGCAACTTTGCTACATGCATATTGAAGGGCTCAAAAGCCATACACTATATGAGGGAAAGGGTTAACCATTAGGCCACCGGAACGGTTCTTAAGTGTGAATGGACGAATCCGGATGGACCCTACACCATACCATATGTTCACCTGGTCAAACAGCCTGGTGAGACCAAATTGTATTTGAAAAAAAGAAGTGGGAGATTTTAATAATGCATACATCCTCCTCATCTCTTCCCAGCTCATAAATCAGTGCTATTGTTTCTCCAGCAACAATCCTCAACTCCAAGTCTGAACTGTGAAGGAAATCTGTGAACTTGGCCAAATACCTGAAAAAAAAAGGTTTTAAATTATGATATATGTAACAAATCATCAAAACTTCAATTTCTAGAACTGAAAAGATACAATGCAAAATTGAATGCACTGATTGGATCAGTTGACTGAAAATAACTAACAAGGAGATGAATATCAGATTATGCCTCCGAATGTGGAACTTTTATTCTTGGAAAGAAGCATTAACTGCAAACAACAGAACCATTAACAGTGTTAAATGCCAAAATATTTAATAGACCCTGTGTTAGTATTAGTATGGCATGATTGATTTGAGACTTTACAGAACAAGGGATCTCAATGACCGCCACCCATAGTAAAGCATGCAGTCTTGAACAAAACTGACTGTACAGGAAACATTACTAGACTTATAATGACCATGACCTCTGACCTTGTGGCATCTTCCACACTCAGAACAAATGCCCCAAACCTTGTTCAAAGTAGTAAAGCTGATCTGCAAGAACATTCTTTTTTCAAAGTGAGCATTAACGTTTATATTGAAGACCTCAAAATCCACGCATTTTTCATCACTGTGCAAGTCATCTACTAACTTCAGTCACAGTGAATGGTTGATAACAAACTTCTGTGCAGACACCATTTTTTTTCTCTTAATCACTGCAAGACATTTTGACTCCAAATTATACAGAATTTTTATTTAAACCAAGTGCAAACCATCCAAAAATTTGTCAGCCGGGTTTGAATTGTATCAGGTTTGAATTGTACTGAGTGGAAACCATTTTTTCTCTTTCAGTCAGTGACCTTGGCTTCATTACATCTAAAATAATGGGGTTTTTTAAACTCAAGTGCAAGCAATCAACAACTTTAAATAATTTTGAAAAGTTTAACAATTGTGTGGAACATTTGTCCTGCTTCAATGAACTTCTTTGACCTTTTGACCTCAAAAGCAATAGGGTTCTTTTTAACCTTTAGTGCAAGTCATCCACATCGTTGGAGAATAAACTGTAAACAGTGGTTTACTAGTTATTGTTAACCTATTAGAACTAAGTAACATAGTGTCATGAAAAAAAATATGCTGTGCACCGTTTCAAGTAATGAAAATTGGATGTGCTCTATAAAATCACAAGAGTTAACCGATTGAGACTAAGATTTCCACATTAATTTGAATAAAATATACTGACAAAAATTTTTTTTATTAAAAAAGGCCTTATTTTTCTGTGCAAGAACTCAACAATTTTGTCATTGCAGTAGTTACTAATTCAGAGGGGTGGGGGCAAAAGAAATTGTTCTGGCAAAGTGATCACTAAAACAAGTCTCTTTAACTTTCAATAAGTGTCTCATGGCGTGTGTGTGTGTATGTATGTATGTATGTATGTATGTATGTATGTATGTATGTATGTATGTATGTATGTATGTATGTATGTATGTATGTATGTATGTATGTACACACACTCACACAGGGGTCAAGCTAGACTTAAATTGGTCAGAACAGGGAGAAGTGTTTGAGAAGTGGGTGAAGTGAGACCAAAACAAGAAATTTTATATATATATATATTTGCATTTTCTTATTTATGTGCCCCATTTCTCAGTATGCTTTTAACAGTTTTAGACAATGTCTGATGTGTCATATGTTTATTATCAACCCATTTTGTACATGTCTAAAAATTATTTTTTTCAAACTTGTAGTGTATGTGTTTGGACTGAGATACTTGCAAATTGGCCATGACTTAAAAGGCAAAGCAGAGACTATAGATTGTAATCAATTTTAACTGAAATCAAGAACAAGATTAGAGTCTTGCAATTTCAAGTTAGTAAAACTGATTAATAAAAAACTATCACTTAATTTTTTTATTTTGTAAAGTTTTGTGTAAAATTGCAGTCAAAAAAAATTTCTAGCATTCTTTGAAGCAACCCCTAATTAATGTACAAAGGAATAAATTCACAAGCAACTTTAAAACATACTCTTTGTCCCGATTTCCTTATTCCCAATAAAACATTACTGTAACTATTCATAGACAACACACAGAAGTACTAAAGTAAACAGATAACAAAACTGGACCCTTTTCCCCTAAAACCAAAGCATCCAAAAACACGTATTTATTTTTAGAAAGAGGGTTTTCTTAATAAAACTATTGCTTACTTGCTTTGTTGCAACTAATTCATTAACTGGACTGCACCATTTATAATTGAATTATTTGTCTACCTATTGGTATTAACATGTAAGTTGGTTAAATAGTATTTGCTTCACTACCATATATGTTTTGTTATCTCATGAAAAGTAATTACTGTAGGTCAGAAACAACCTTGACCTTGCAGCATTGTTTCGAATTCCAGAGAGATCCTCACGTGTTTTTGACCAACATTACTAATTATTTCTGCTAAATCTCCTATGACATAATATTTAAACTTTGTTTTCATCATATTAAATATTTTCCTGAATCTATTTGCCCAATTAGTTTAATTTTGTAGTATATCGTATATGTAACGATATCCACCATTACAACTATGTGTATGGTTTCAAACTGATTTTATCAAGAAAATACACAAATACGGTCATTATAAAAACAACAAATACATGAGAAAACACTCTTTACCAATCACATTTTTAAAAGCAAATAACTATTTATATATTTGTGCATTTCACCTTGGATTACAACAGTGACAGAACTTGCTGGCTACTGCGAGGGGGCATCTTAAAAGTTGTAATATACAGCCATTTTACGTCCAAAAACAATCGAAGGCAAAGTCATTTTCACTTTCCTAACAAAAAAAGACGAAGTTTACAGTTCTTAGGCGGCTTTCTCGCCCACTTTGCCTGGTAGCGTGACCCTGATCTGAATTCTTGTTTGCACTGTATCTTACACAAAAGATATGTGTGTAAATCTTTCTCACTAAATCCCTATGCCCAAAAATGTCTCATAAATAAATAAATGCATATCAAACAGGTTCATAATTGTTTGTCATAACAGTATATCCCCAAAACTAGTCATCTGGAGAATCAGTACCCTCAATTTGTATACTATTTATGCTAGCAACCAATGAGCTTGCACTACCAATTTATGTACTAATGCAACTGTTCATTCCATGGTAACATAAAAATATGTTACTGCCAAAATGATTATGGTGCTAACTTCTGCAAGGTGGGTTCAAAAGATATTGAATGCATAAAAGTCTCAGAATAAAGGCATATCTAAACTAATTGTTTGACATTTGCACAAAATTTGGTTGAAATGTCTTGAAGACTTGAAAGTTATACTATGGAAATGAAAAAGTATATGGAAAGACATATGGATAAGAGATATTTTTCAGCGTAACGTTGGTGAGGTGGGTATATCTGTATATCAAATTTCAACATATCAGGTAATAAAAATGTATCATTGTAAAATAGCACAAACTATGCAGCTACATGCTAAACATATTGCAACAAAGCATCAAACAATGCCAAATGATAATACCATGAAATAAAAGTCAGCAGAAATTTGGCAAATAGACTCTTGCAAATAATTTTATTAGACAGGAAATTTATGAACCGCAGAGCCCTATCACCTGCTACAAGCTGCTCCTATTATATGACCATATTCAACTTGTTTTATAAAATATATCTTGTAAACTGCAATGAAAGACTAGAAATAAATTCATGGAACAGAGATAAAATACCACATCATTTAATTACACTTTAAGGTGAAGTTTAAAACAAGGTGTTATAAATGATTTGACAGATGAACAAGAGTGACAGTATAAGGATAAAAGTGGCTTCAAAATATGTATGCAGAGTATTCAGCATCAGCCCTATCATCCATAAGTTTATTCCTGTTACCACTCTATGGTCTTTAAGTAACAGAAAAGAGTGAAAACCAACACCAGTAAGTTATGCAAAATTTAACAAATAATTTATTTCCCAAGAATACAAAGTGAAAATTTAAAAAAACTTTACAGTATTGTGAATTTGATCCCAAATATGTCCAAAAAAAGTTCTATCCACAGTCCTAATCAATAAAGTTCTAATTAAATTTCAGTGGTGTTCTGAAAAAGCTTCAACTCCAAATGAGTTGATATGATGGTGGTCAACTGTGATGTGGAGATGTGCCATCAGTCCTTTGATAAATCATAATATAATCCAAGATGTATAAATCATTATAATTCAGAGTTAATGCCAGTGTCCAAGAAAAATATTAAACACTTTGCAAATCCCGTGAATAATAATTAGAATAAACCCAAATCAAAAACAGAACAATACAAACGATACTGCTTCAGATGTTACTGCAAGATTGAATAATCATTTAAGTAAATAAGATTATATAATAAAAAAACCCCACAAAACTAACCCAGGATGAGGGTCTAAAGTTAATTTCTAGAAAATTCTGTTGCCAACAAGAAAACATCGATTATTAAAATTGTAATAATGCAGTAAACATCAGGTACAAGAAGTCCAACTATGTGGGAATACCAATATTCAATCTACATTCAAAGAAATATAAACTATGTATTATCTTGTTTACAGAATGAATGAAGTCAGGTACATAATGAACTTGATTTTGGACAAGGTCAATTATAAGTACAAAATATATAGCACATAAAGATAGGAAATTCTAAAAAAAAAACCCAATACAATTTAAGTATGCATAACAATTCCTTAGCTACAAAAAGCATGCCAAATGTCAGGCATGCACATGAACAGTTCTTGCATTTTTGCAACAACCTCATGTTGGAGGCCTGTTAACATTTCTAGTTTGTTGCATTGTTATTGTGAATGCACTATAAAACTTCTCGATTACAATATACACATACACTTATGTACTCACTTTTCCACCATCACTTGAACTACATTGGAAGATGCAACGGTCATTAGCAGGCTCCAGGCCTGCAGGCAGTGAGCATGGAGTTTGCACAATTCTAGACTGTGGTTAGGGATAGAACCATCACCCTTCCTGAAAGACAGCTTAAAAACACACTCCAGAACTTCCAGCACTTTAGCCACTTGCTGAAATTATGAGAGGAGGAAGAAAAAGTCTGGTTACTAATATTAATTCTATGCTCAAATGTATACAACCAAACATATCAATAAAACACATGCAAGTGGAATTGCACAGACTATTATTTATGAACAGACTACAATGTTGCTGTGACTCGATGGTTACAAAGCCAGATTCATCACCAGAAGGGTACAGATCCTGCCCTATCAGGCTGGGTATGCTGCAATGTTGTATCTAGCAGAAAGGACCTAAGCCTTGTGAGTATTGATATGCCATCAGACTTCAAAACAAAAAAACCTCTGCATATTGATCCATGTCCATTATAATTTCAATCAGGGGTGTCTAACCTTTTTTCGGGCCTGGAGTCGATTCATAATATCTTTAAGTTTGTAGACAACACAAGTCTTATCGCTAATTATGTGAATTAATTAAAATGCAAATGTTCAAAAGGACTGCCTACACAGACTAGTGTGAATGACTAGGACACATGCAAAGTTTAGTTGAAACTTAGTATAATTAATTACAATATGAAGGTGGCTGTTAAACAGAGACAACCATTATAGCAGGTTTTCAAACAGTTTGATGTATCAATTCAAATTCAGAAACATGAAGTAAAGACACAAACTGCAATCCCTCCACAAAGTAATGTAAGCAGTGTAGAAAACATTTTTCTTCTTTTTGCCTAAATGATCTTGCCCTATGGTGCTCAAAATAAGTAAGTTTCTTCCTTATCATAAGTGCCTACCATTCACAAAGTCTGCATCTGAAGATAGTGAAGTTAATGTGTGGAATTTGTTTTCTTTCTCACAGTAACTGTGACCATGACCTTTTGATCCCAAGACCAATATGGTTTTTTCTTGCCCAAAGTACAAGCCATCTACAAAGTTTTGGTAAATGTAGATACAACATCATAAAATAATGTGCTGTCATATGGCTTGTGTATACAAAATGTTATAATCGGAACAATCTGTACCTCTAACAAGCTATATTTAGGATTATGAAAATGTAAATCACAGGCAGGCAAAATTACTTCCATGAATGAATAAACTTTGAAGTCAAGGACCATGGACCAGACAAAATATGTACTCTTACTACAAACAATAGTCTTAAAATTACAATCTGATAATAAAGTTTAAAAATTGCACAAATACATTTTTGTTATTGAAGGAACTCACAAATAAGGACAAGATATTCTTCTGAAAATGGCTTTTATGAAAACAAACACTCAAATTTAAATATTTTTTGGATTCATTCAATGAGAAACACAAAGAAAAAATCATTTTTAAGAGAATAAAACTAAAGATTGATAAATGCTTACCTCAATATCACTACTTGCAATAAAAACACACATGACAACTGTAATTGCACACTGAAATTAAAATAAAAATGCAAAGTTATTGAGGTAAAAAATAGTGGAAATATGTGTTCACCTTCTAAATAATATTCAAACAACCTATTTACATTTAATAAAAAAATTTTTAAAAAATTTTGTTCTATGATCTGTACACCAATAACTAAGACAATATCAATCCGAGTGATTTTAGTCAAGATAGCATTTGCCCTTTTAAAAATGGTGGAAATCTGTAAACTCATCCTTTAGAAAGTTGATGAAGACACATGGAATGTAGAATCAAACACGTAATACTATATTTACTTCAAGTATCAAGCAATCACACAAATCATTCTTTGTTTCTTTATTCCCTGAATATGATGGCATCATTGTGGTCTTAGATTCTCAACTTATATGGTATAGATCTGGTCATGCTTTTTACAATCTTCTTTGCAAGTTTCTTGAAAATGGTCCATTATGAAACAGCCCAAACAGGGTGAAGCTAATACCTGGATGATGTATGCTTTCTTTGGTCTTAAATAACTGTACTGAATACCGCCTGTAATACAAAAATGTCTCACCTCTCCTCTTGCTTTTAGGCAGGCTGAATTATCAGCTATGATGGTTAATAGGACTGGCTGTAGTTCCATCACTAGGCTTTCAGCCTCTGGACCAAGCTGAATACAAAGCAAACTGTAGCACTTGGCTGCCAGGGCCTGCTCATCTCCATTCCCCTTTTTCAGGCAACGGATCAAGGCATCTGAAACTGTCATTTTCCTGAAATATCACAGATATTGAGATTATCAATGTATTGTCAGAACATTTATGTCAGAGTTATCTACAGAAAGTCTTTGCATTGAACAAGGTTCTCCATTTTAACAGTTTCTTTCAAACAGACATATACTGGTATGTTCAACAAACAATAATTATAAACAAGAGATCCTAACTGACTCAGATTGCTCATCTGACATTTGTCTAATTGAGAAATACATGAGTAGCTGGCCCAAAAATCTGTTAACATCATTTGTCCAAAATTAATAAGTTCCTATGCAAATATGCTTTGTGTCAAATATGCTTAGCAACTTTTTGGAGATAAATTCTGAAAGAATTTCAAGCTATGAAACATTCTGCCAAAATTGTTTGAATTGTTTCAAAAGTTTTCTTTTATGTTAAACAAGGCTTTTAAAATCTTTACTAACAGTAATTGAATCTGCTAGCAGTTTGCCATAGTTTGTATAATTTCAAAGCCATTCTGGTGTGAATGCTTTCTGTAAAATTTTCCCAATTCTGCTCAACAATTTTTCATCACATCATTTCAAGGAAACTCCATATTTGGAAATGGCAGCCCTATTTAGTTGTGAATTGACATCACTTCTATAAATTTGAAAACCCTTAATACAACAATACTTAGCATCAATTTTTGTCAAGTCTGCAGAATAGTTTCTGAGAAAGTTATTGATAGTGTTTTCATTCAAATTTTAGTAACAGTGGCCATACCTGGTGGCAGAGTGGCATCATCTATACAAAATGAAAACATTTTTCGCGCCAGAGTTTGGTTAAATTCCATTCTTAAGGCAAATCAGCATCATTTGTATCCACTTCAACGGCCTTCATCTTGCCATGTTTTCTGTCAAATTCTGATTAGATGTCCCCCAATAATTACACAAGTTTTATAATTAGGGTAGGTAGGTCATTTTTTCCCCAAAACATGGGAAAAAATGTGACAGGGTCAGCAATGAAAAATGGACAATAGGCAGACTGGAAAAACAGGGATAATTGGCAGACTGGAAAAACAGGGACAATCTGCAGACTGGAAAAACGGGCAATCGGCAGACTGGACACACATTTTTTTGGGAAGATCAGGATCATTTAACTGAAAGCAATTTATTTCAGGATGCTTTCTGTAAAATTTGGTAAAATTATGTTCAACATTTTTGTTTAGAAGAATTCACACTTAAGAGATTTTTAAAAATAGTTTTACTAATGACAGCATTACTGAATTGAGGTTACACATTTGTACAAATCTAAAAGGCATTCAGACTAGGATGCTTTCTGTCAAAATCAGTTTCTGAGAAGTCACAAAGTTTTTCTATTTTTTTTATAAAAAGCATCTTTACATGAAAGACAAATTTTTTGATTTCTTCATACAATATTTTCTACCAAATCTGGTTAAACTCTCCAACATGGTTTTTCAGAAAGCTATTTAAACGTTTTGCTATTAAACAAATTTGATCCAGCTCAGATCGAAAATCCAGTTCCTAGATTTTTGACAAGTTCAACCAAATAGAGACATGGTCACATAAAAGACTATGCATGGATTTCACATATACTCAACCAATATCTTGATGATATAGGTCTCTTTACCAAGTTTGATCAATCCATGAGTGTTGAAAAAAAAATCTTTAAATTTGTCTGATTGGGTTCCTACCACAAATTTAGAAACAGATTTCAGACCTTTTCAAGACAAAAAAAAAAAAAAAAAAAAAAATTCCAGACCTATTCATGTGACAAACTTTATTTACCAAATGAGACTAAAATATATAAAATTGCAAGAATATGAGGGGGAATGCCATATGTTGTCGGGTATGATATCTTTTCTCACAGGACCATTTTTTAAAACAATTTCATTATCAGGGAACATTACATTAATGTCAGAAATGATGACATGTTATCTGCAATTTTAAATGAATAATGAATGTAATGTCACACACTTTAGAGACCATATTATTTCTGCTTTGTTGACACCATCTGTGGTGAAAATTATTTTTTACTGTGCAGATTACAGATGGGCAATTGTTAAAACTGGAGGCACTTGCAGGAGTGAAAGGCACCTCGCAGGGAAAGCAGCTGTATTAATCCATTTTATCCTGAATATGACTACAGGTATATCCTGAATATGTCTGTGGTTGTACTCTACTTCGTATATGTGTAGTGTCTCAAAAAAACATGTGTTATACATCACAAATATTTCTGTACCTCATCAACACAGGAAATGGTTTAAGGATGCAAGCACAGGAGATTTTTTTTTTAAAAAAAAAAAGTAGTTGGAAAAGAAATTGTTGGTTTGAAAATCAACTGATAAAATAACGGACAACAACTTGGAAGTAAACATGGATGTTGACAGCGAGGGTAGCAACACTGAGGTTGATGATTTTGATGATAATATTGAGTTAAATGATGGGTTAGAATTGAATCAAGTTGATGAAAGAGATAAGGCATGGTTTCATGCACTTTTCAATAGTGATTTGTTAAATGAAGCAGACTTTGAAGGCTTTTAAGAGGAATGGGTCAGGAATGATTTTCACCTTGGTTGCAGCCATGATTTAAATTGATAGAAGGGGCAACCGTTCAGCACCCAGAAGAAGCCAATGCACAATAATACCTTGAGTTACTTTGGAATGATTTAATCTGGAAAAAATGCACTGATGAAACACCCAAAGAACTCCAAAAAAGTGCAGTCATATTTCTGGTTTCCAGTTATGTAACAATGAAAATTTTAGACTTTTTCCAGATTTTTTTTTTATAGTAATTTTTAAATTTCTAGAACTTTTCAAGGTCTGGAAAAACATTTTTCAAATTTAAGACTTTTACCAGAAATCCAGACCCATTCAGGAACCCTGGAATGAGATTTATGCTCCAGAAACAAAACTGTTTGGGAGAGACAAGATGGATCACTGACAGAATTATAAAAACAACTAGTACCTGTCCTGCAGGAATTCGTACAAATACTTCTTGGAAAATGCCTTGATTATTCCTTCCAAGCATGTCTTTCTGCCCTGTGCACTGTAAAAAAATGAAACAACTTTATCTTACTTGAAAAAAAAAGCATGGACCTATACTTCATATACTGTACTAAATACTGTACAAATTGAATTTTAAGGCATATACTGTACAGTCAATTTTAAGGCATATAATGTACAAAACTGAATTTTAAGGCATATAAGCATGTCTTTCTGCCCTGTTCACTGTAAAAAAAAATAAACAACTTTATCTTACTTGAAAAAATAAGCTTGGACCTATACTGCATATACTGTACAAATTGTGAATTTTAAGGCATATACTGTACAAACTGTCAATTTTAAGGCATATACTGTACAAACTATGAATTTTAACTCATTACCCCTGAGCCAAATAGCTAGGCAGTCCCCTACACCATACCTGCAGAGATACTAGACCAATGTTAGCATGAATCCCTGAGACTTGCTGACAGCACATGGATTGAATATTTTTCCAGAGGGTTTACTTGCAGTAAATTTGTTATTATTTTATTTATATTTGTTTAATTAGGCTGAAAATTGGCACAACAGTTCTCAATAGAATTATGTACATAATGGTACAAATTTCATGCTATATGCAGAAATAAAACTTGTGCTTAAAGGTGAAAATAAATTATATACTTATGAATTTCTTTCTCTTGCCATGAATAATCCATAAAATTCATTAGAAATACACACACAATAATTAACATACAAAATAATTATATTTTATATACAAAGAAATTCCACTTGTCATCTCTTTTATAAACTTAACCTCTTGTGAATACAATTCAAATATGCACATATTTCCATTGCTCTTGAATTACATTTCCTCCTTAAAATTCTCACTGAAAATTTAAAAACTAATAAAACAAAAAACTTTGAACTCATTCTCATCATGTTCGCTGTTATCATCAAAAGCTATTTCGATTTCACTATCAATCTCTTCGGATAAAAATCCTGAAGGGGCCCTGAGTGGCCCATCGGATAAAAATCCTGAAGGGGCCCTGAGTGGCCCAGTGGTCTAAAGCGCTGTCCGTTACAGATCACTGCCATCTCACCTCTGTCTGAGTTCGAGTCTAGGATTCGGCAAATGTGGATATGTGAGAAAGCTTGCCAGTAGCTTCTCGTGGGTCGGTGGTTCTTTCCGGTGATTTCCCTGTTTCTTCCTCAACCATTAATACTGACCATCATGAATAGCCTATCGTGTGCTAAAAAATGGCATTATGCCCAACAACAACAAAAATCCTGAAAATTATCCGTCAGAGTTTGTCAAGCAAAAGTCTGCTCCAACTGGCTGATTCCCATCAATTTGCATCATTTTTTAATCTAAATATCTTCACTATTTCTGCCACTATCAAAATCAAATTTTTCCCAGTGATCACTCTGTCTAACATAAGCTAAAATTTTATTGTTTCAACTGCCTGCATAATTAAGAAATGGCTTGAAATCAACTCAATGAAAGAGATTTCAAAATGATGCCAAGTTCCTAATTTTAAAAATTTATTCCTGAAACCTTTCTTCACAACTGGACAAATTCTGTATGAAATTGATGTAATCAGACTTCATTATTGCTTACACAAGAAAAATTTATGAAAATTGTTTTTATGGGGTACCAATTTTTGTGGATTTCAGTGGCTACAAACCAAGAATTTAAAAGACCCAATTAAAGTCAATGTTCTGAAGGTATAAAAAACCCTTTCTTCAATCCATATAGTTAAATAACAATGAAAATTTCATTTTTGCAAACCCACTTTACAATATATTAACAGTATTAAAGAGAAAAAGAGTTGTTAAGCTTTGAAAATGCATAAATTACTAAAATAATGAAAAGAACATTACCACAAGTTTTAATGTTTTATATTTGAAGTTTTTCTTTCCCATTTGTTTAATCTTATTCATTAATATCTGCCTTGATATTTTCAAATTTACTACAAAAACTGATCACATAATGCAAAGTAGATGAAGATAATTGTGCTGCCTCTGATCATAACTTTTATTATATCATTTTCTTTGGCACTAACTAATAATTTTTAATTATTATTATTTTCTTAATCTTCTTTTACTAAAAGGTATGAAGTTTTTTTTAGATTTTGCCTTCAAAATTTTTTAAATTTAAAATGAGTTCACTGAGTGATGACAATATTTAGTTCTTAATGGTCATTTTAGTTTTATAAAGGAGCAAACTATATTTTATATCATGAGCAACACAATCAATCAAAACTGTCAACTGACTTTTATAGAAGCGACGTAAATTCATTTTCTTATGTATGCTGAAAAAAATGTATTTCATGAAGTATTCCAGTTTATTCCCATACAATGAATCCATTCATATACTTCAGCTCTTTTTAACACACATTTTTACTTGTATCTTTGCAGGTTCTTTTTTAACATTACAATGTCAATACCAATAATCTGCACATCTACACATCACTAAAGATTGTCCAGTAAACAGAAATACAGTGGTTGCTACATGCAAACTTGAGCAATAACATTACAGTACATTTCTTGCTGTGGGTTTCAATCCGTGCAAATGCTATAAAAACTCAGTATTGCTAATGGTTAATAATGTGAAATATCAACAATGAATTTGACTTCTATTTACCCTTTTAATTCATTACAAAGCACATGTAAAATTATCAAGGTAATGTCACTGCCAGGGTATTACCCATTTTATTGCCTTTGGCATAATAACTTCTGATAGGTTGTCTACAATTTCAATATGAATCCACTTTGAAGTTTTCTACATGTACATGTATATCTCTCAGTACAGGTGAATCTAAAATTTTCAGCCCACTATCCACACTGACTCGTGTAATGTTTTTACATCAATAATGATGAATATTGAATGGGGAACAAAGAATATAATGAAGAAAGGCCAAGGTTTGAGAATGAAGTCAAGACAAAGGCATTGGTGTACATCATTTGACCAAAGGGCATGTCATTGAATTAATTATCATAACTAAATATTCATTCTAAGACAAACCATCACCAGGTTTAGGATATAGAAGTTCAAGCAAATGAAACTACTCAAAAACTTTTGTCACCAGATACCTGTGTTGAAGGAACATAACAAAATGTTGTATTTTCAAATTGCTTTAATAGCATGTCATCAATGTTTTATTCATCTGATGTGAAATTATGCAAAAACAAGCTTAGAGTGTCTGTTTAAACATTATGCAAGTTAACTTTCTATATTTATTTCTCCTTATTTCTGGCCCAGGTCACTCTATTCAGACTGAAGATAAATCATATTGCCAAAAGACACTGCCCATGTAATTTTAGCCAGGGTTACTTAGACTCTTGTTTCATTAGTAGTGTCACTCACTGATTTCTTTTCCATGTAGTAAGGAACATGAAAATTTTGAAACTTTCTGACAGGCAAAATTTAAAACTCAAATAAAGAAAAATATAGTGAGTTTTCTGCATTGGAAATGGGTCAAATTGATAATGATGATTCCTTCAATAAGTTTATGCTGTGAATCTGAAAATAGCTGTCAATAGAACAAAAGACGACTAAACTCCAAATCAGAAGTCATCAAGAATTGTGATCATGCTTTCACTTCATTTCAGTAATTTCTACATTTCTTAAAATTTAAACTGTGAGAAAATTACATTAGATTTTAGCTCCACAAGTCACAGACCAAAAAAGCTTATGGGATGGTCTAAAATACAAGCTTGAAAATAGAAAACAAGCTCAAAAAACATAGTCAAAAATTTGCCAACAGCATAACAAGTAGAATAAAATCTGCTTGTCACCTTTTGACAGCAAGAAATATTGGGTTAATGACTGAATTTATTAGGCTTGGACCTGAATCCATCAAGAGTCAAAACTTGTATCTTATTGAAGTACAAAAAAAAAAAATCAATATAAAAAGAGAAAAAAGTGTAATACCATGGGCAAGTTTAGGTCAGGATTCCTGTTAATGACAATGTGCTGGGTCTGAAATTATGTAGGTTTGAGCTCCGGGTTAATTATTTTCAGCTGTAGACCTCTCATTATGCTTGCAGCACCAGTCCACCAGACCTTTATAATGACTTACTTGCTGAAGAACATAAGCTTTTTAATTAAAAAAAAAAAGAAATAATAATCCTAAAATTGCACTGATGTAAGTAGAAGTCAGTTGATAGAGACTAGTGGTGTACATCATTACTGACAGGTAGCAAATTGAGCATGCAATATGAGAATCACCAGTCTATGATCTTTATCAATCAAATGTTTGTTCTCAACCACAGCTGAAATTGAACATGGTTATGTAGGGATCATCTTAGTTTTTTGACATTTGAGTCATAGCAATCAACACCATAAATACACTGATAAGTACATTTAGCTGCTTACCTTTTTTGAGATAAACCATCTATACAATCTTTCAGCTTTTCTTCAAACTGTTCCTGAGCGCTTACTTCATCTACTTCATCTGCACCTGTTCAGGCAAAACATGGGAAAATGATCCAAAAGTTATTTTATTTCTATCTGTGGTTAAACATGTCTCATCAATGACAACTTGTATCATCTGATCTTAAAACCTTTGCACTTTGATATTTTAATCGTGATACCATTTTCATTATTAACCCATCATGCCTTAATAAAAGCAAAATATCTTTGGATACTGTGATACCCATATATTGTCCATGTGGTAACCATCTATAAAAGGGGTGTCATCTCTGGCTCCCACCCTTGCATCACTGGGTTGCTCTAAGATGGACACAATTCTCATAATATCACTCCTTAATTTTAGTATGTCAGAAAAACCAGTGATCCAAGTTGAAACATGTTGGCAAGTATAGATAGATTATTCTTGTAGAAAATGAAACAAAAGCAACAAGCAAGAAGCTTCCTGGTGAAATTTCTTCCAATGCTGTTGACTGCATATGTTATTAAAAAAACTGTTGTATCTTCATCCATATATGATGGCACATTTGTCAAGTAATGAATGGCTCTGTGTAACCTAAACCATGTATATTTGCTTAGCATTTATATAGAACGATAAGTGCTTCAAAGATAGTGTTCTTAAAGTTTCAGCAAAACTATTCTTTCTGGGTACTTAAAAAATATTAGAAGTTGTTTTGTCATTCCTGCCCTCAAAACCTGGTCAATTGTAGCTAGATTCCACTGTGTTTTACAAACAAGTTTGCTGCTTTCTTACAAGGTGCATTTGAATTTCACTCAAAAATCAAAGACTGTATCTACAAGTTTTATAAAGCCAAAAATCTTGTCTCACAAAGAATTGCCAGATGATATATTTTTTGGCAATAGGAAACAAAATCACAATTAGAGACATTGGTGAAGCCCAGTGGAATAGCTGAATAAACTTCTTACATGTTATTTTTCATACTTTTAAGAAGAAAAATTTTTCATATACAAGAAAAATGCACATATGAAATTTCAGAAGCCACAACATGATTTTCCTATATTAAAATTCATACACAATCTCTTCCCCATAATAATAGCAAACCTTTTACACATTAGTTTTCATACTTTAACATGCATATGAAATTTAGGGAGCCATGCTATGGTCACGTTATATCCAAATTTGTATTCTAACAGCATGCTATAGTTAGGGCCAAACTACTTTTTGTCAAACTTTTGAAAATTTCAGTTTGCCAATTTCTTAGAAGATACATGGTTTATCTCTTTTTAGTAATGCTGGCTGTATTGGATGGCAGATTGACATTATTTGTTGATGTTGTAGTTACACAGTTTAATGCCATTTTCAGCACAAGATAGGCTAATCATGGCGGCCAATATCACTGGTGGAGGAAAAACCAGGAAAAAACCTGGAAAGAACCACTGACCCATGAAAAGCTAACTTTCTTGCATACCTACACTGGCCGAACCTGAGAGACTCAAACCCATGCACACGGAGGTGAAATGGCAGTTATCTGCAACAGTAAGTGCTTAAGATATAGGAAATGCTTAATTACACATATTGGATGCAAATTTTTTATTTGGGATGCAGAAAATTACCCAAGAGGGAGTTCTCCATACACATTTTTGTTGCAAAGAGGAAAGTTTTGCAGCAAAAAAATATATTCTAATCTTTATAAAAACTGAAGAATTGCTTTTATTTTATTTTGTTGCTGACTTCTTTGATCAAATGTTGCCAGCATGTTTTGATGAAAGTGCATGTGTTATTGAAGGTGTTGCTAAAGGCTAACTTTGAAGGACTAAACAAATACCTGTTTGTTATTGCTGTGACAACATCAAATAATTGTAGAACAATGCCAGATATCAGCATAAGCAGATTATGATATAACAATGCATTGTTAGGGTGGTTTTTCAATATGAAACAGGATTTGTTTATGTAACACTTGATTCCAGTGCATTTTAATATCTAAGTGTGTGTCCTGGAGCCTTTGAATCTCTCCAATCCAAACCCAAGATTACATACCAATTTTATCAGCTGAACATGTTGTCTCCAAAACTATTGCCAGATAGTATATTTTATTGCCAATGTGTAAAATAAAATCACAATTTGAGATTTGTTGAAGCCCAGTATTTTCACTGTAATTGATTTCATTTCCAGTTGTTGCCATATAAATATTGACAACAAATTTAAAATCAATAGACTCTGACAAAATGCTGTTTGCAAATTTAGACAAGTATTTTGGAGATAAACAGAAAAATGATGAAGATTTCAATGACATTCAGAACTGTGCTAAGGTGCTAGAACTGATAGTTCGGATGCAACAGTATCTAAGTGAAAGAAAATATATGATGCCTGGCTTAGTGGGGACAGCAACTTTGGCTGGTGGGACTCCTATTTGTACCAAATTAGGAGTCCTATACTCCAAGTTATATAATCCTAGCAAGACCTCTTGCGCTTTAGACCACTCTACTCTGCCAGATATTATTTGTACAAATCTGTAAGCCACCTATGCTTTGATTCTTTTTGCAAAGTTTGATAAAATTATATGGAGCAGTTTTTGAAGAGAATTCATTACAGCTCTGTTGATCAGAATGATTTTTGTTGTATTTGCTTAATATCTGTGAAGCAGTTTTTGGTAAAATCATCTTAGTAATGGCCTCCATATGTGGTTGATTTGCATAACTTTGCACGTATTTTAATGCTTTTCACAGCCGGATGCTTTAAAATGTGATCGAAGTTTGTTTAGCAGCTTTTGAGCATAAGTCATTTATTGGTGTTGCAATATTAGTAATCACAGCTATTTTGGAGGACCAATCATCATCTTTAACCCTTTCATCACTAAGTGACTATGTAGGCATAGAGTCCTCAACACTAAGTAACTTTGGAGTTGTAAAGCAAAATGACTTGTAGACTTTGAAACAACATAACTTTACCAATGTTAAAGATATCTGGCTAGATTAGGTGTCAAAATCAAGGTTAAAAATCAAATTTTTTGACTAATTCAATAAAATGTGCATATCTATTACAACTGTTAAAATGCAGGTACAAACAGGTAACAACAGGTAAAATACAATTATTTTTTTACCTCTTAGAAAACTTAGAATGTTCTCAAAACTTGTTCAATTGACCCTAGATGTACTAGTGAATAATCACAGTAACAACACAAGTCTTTCTTTCATGGTGTCCATAATATATAAAATTCTATAAAATGAACCAAAATGATCTCCAAGGTGAGATCTGTCCACACACCTAAGTGACCTATATCGCTTCTGCCACGTTTGATCGTCGCATTGAAGTTCGTTAAACAGACAATTTTTCCAAAAACTTCATCTGAATAGAATATTTGAAAATAATCCGAAGCTTTCCTGGAGCCATGTAACTCTCGGGTGTGCCCAACTCTGTCAGAAAACTGAAACAAATCTCTTTGGTTTTCGGGCTTCGTCCAAAAAAAACCACGTGGAGCGTACAATTCCTCTGGTTCAAAACCTTCAAAGTCATCTTCATCGTCATCACTGTCACCCACAAGTGCATTCCATTGTCTCTCCATACGTCTTCCCTCATTGTCAAACAAATTTATCAGGTCAAAATTATTTAAATCCTCCAAAAACTCTCCTCTAAAAAAAAATCCTTCAAACGCCGCCATTTTGGATACAAATTTCAGCATTCGGAAAACACGTTAAAAGTTCCTACTTTGTTCATTATTTCTAGTTGTATACAAGCTAAACTCATGAGATAATCCAAATATAACATCTACATTACCAGATGGAAGTTATTAAAGGTATTCCGAAAGATATTTAGTCGGGTACTATAATGTTAACAAAGAACACTGCCCCAGACTGAAAACTCGGTCCATAGTGTTGACGGACTACTCCCCCTGGACCGCATATGCGGTTTGCCGTGATGAAAGGGTTAAAGAAAAAAAGTTCTGATTTCTTTCAAATTTTGTTTTGCGATTTCTGAAAAGTTGATGACCACACTTTCTTCTTTTAGTGATGGTGGCTGAATTTCATATAAAATTGGGAACATTTTTAACAAATTTTGAAGAGTTTCATGCCAGGATGATCTCTATCAAATGTGGTAAAACTCTTAATCAGTTTTTGTAAGTTCTTATAGAATATCATTAGGCACTAAAACTATTATATCTACAACGTGGAAAATGCAAACTCGGATTTAAGTAATGCCGTGTTAGTAAACTTATTTATACTCTGAAAAACCTAAGCTGACTAAATTTTTCCTGAAAAAATCTCTGGTACAACATATTTTTTTATTTGCATTTGATCACAGGACAGTATATTTAGAATGTTTTGTTTGGTTATTGAAATATAAGCCTATCAATCTATTACACTTAGTAAAACATTAACCAATGTTTATAAAACACTTCTCTAACCTACCTTGCTGTCCCACCCATATCCAAAGTCTGAACACAGGGGCCAATTTTAATTTCCTTACAATAAGGATTAGCCCCATGTCAGCTGCATGTACAAATTTGTCTTTTTAACGCCAAGTAAGTGTACATCTGGTTAAACAGTGTGCATCTAAATAGTGATACATTTATGTCTGAAAAGGCCACAACTCCCATTCCTGTGGATTGTCTCTTTTGAATCTCCCAATCTGACATTTATCGATGCAAAGATCAGTAAATCAAACCCAAAATATCTCTGATATGTGTGGTTGCTCTCATAATTTATGAACCCTCCTGTGATCCAATCAAGGCCGCATCAAAATTCTAAATCTGCTTAACACATCAAACCACTCAAATCATACCACAAAATGTAAGGTTTCTATATTCGAGTAGGAGTTGTGCAACATTCCCAACATATACATCCATGTGAAAATCATATATTTTACCCCCCCCAAAAAAAACAATGGGGATAAATAACAGGAAAAGTCATATTTAACTTTAATCTCAAGTATGCAATGAAAACTTAACTGAACACTGTACGAGTCAGACTCACCTTCTTCTGGGATGCTCCCACTCTGATCATCTGAGAGGATACTGGCTGTGCTCAAGTTATCTCCGGTATCATATTCTTCATCACTTGGTGGCCGCGAGTCGGCCTTTCGCCCTCCTGTAGATAAAAATATACTTTAGCTTTTGACTTATTAAGGAATTAAATTGTCATTTAAATGGCAGGAAGGGGAACAAAATGATGTTTGTACCAAATCAATGTTAAAAGCAGACAGATTTGCAACAGCTTGTCGATGAATATGTTCTTTGGTATATAGACAAGTTTTTAATTAAGCATTTTTAATTAAATGACCAATAAATTTTTTCCTCTTCGGTGGCCTAGTGGTTAGTGTCTGCCTCGGATGTAGAAGGTAGCAGGTTCAAACCCCGACTAAGTCATACCAAAGACTTTAAAAAATGAAGGAAACTAAGATAACTCTTCCTTCATCAATGAACTGTCATACATTGGCTCATTAATTACTAACAATGGCTGTTTCTGTCCGACAAAACTGCCTCTTTTCAATCATACTGGAGAAAAACAAAACAAAACCAGATACTGCGCAAGACTTTTTTCATTTGCAGAATCAAGAAGACCAAATATATAATAAACTGCTAATTCCTCAAATGGTATTGCAAATTACTGACAGCTGTCTTTCCATGGGCTTCTTCAAACACTGGCTGTTCAAATTTCAGTTCCATCAACCAGACCCCTCTACTGTGAATTTCCACACACACATGCCATGTGGCAGAGTTGCATGTATACATGCCATATTCCCAGATAGTATTGGGTGTTTTGAATACTCAAAAACTATTTTGTGATGTGGGGGGAGTCAACATGCATGATCAAAGATGGTGATATGATCCAATCAAGAGCTTACCTTTTTACATATGTTGCTTTTTATATACTGAGTATATATGACATCTCACAAATAACAATTATTTTAAAATACTTCCACTGTGAGTGCAAATGATAATCTTTTCACTAGCATGGCTTACAAAAGTGTTATTAAAGACGTTATTGTAATCTATTTGGTCTGCAAACATAAATTATGATCACATCTGGGAAACAAATAGAAACCTGTGCAATAGATAAACACAATTAGGAGCAAGCAATAAACTCTTTCCTTAAACTTTCCAACAGGATATCAAATACAAAGGTTATTTTATTACAAAAAAAACAAACCCAAAAACTAACTTTGGTATCTTTTAAGTGTGCCAATTTTTCTTACAAAATCTGCCAACATAAGGAAGTCAAGTTTGGTTTCTTTGGATTCTTTTTAAGTGTCCAAATTTCTTTTTTTAAAAAAAAAAAGTCATCTGACACAGAGAAGCCAACACTGATTCCTTTTTACCTGTATTAACAGAAATTTTCAAAATAAATTGAAACAATGAAACAGTTTTGAATGCGACAATACTGTGTCGCGCACGCATATTGATATAAGACTGAACAGTAAATTAGCTTTCAGTAGTTTCATCTAGATGTTCCCTATCTTTGGTTTACAATGTTTTTTTTTAGGCAAGAAGGATACAATTCTTCTTGTGGGGTTAAATGTACATCATTTCCGACTGGTGTCCTCTATAGGTGGGAAATCGTAGCTAAGGGGTAATAACTGCATTATATACATCTTTATTCAGTAATTAAATTATTTCTTCTTGTATACTTGATAATATTTTTGTTCTTTTTGTGCAAGCATAACATTTTTAATCATGTAATGCAAATCTGATGTAAACAGAAAAGTGTTTAAGTGTGGCCGTTGACCTTTAACCCATTCTATCCTGATTACACCTCTGGTCGTAGACTCCCATTGTATCCGGAATACACTTTTAGTAATACACTTCTAGTCGTAGTTTCACTAGGTGTTTATGTAGCTTCTAGAAACATGTGTTATACATCACAAATACTTGTGTACTTCCTCACTGAGAACAGGAAATGTTTAAAGCACGCATGCGTAAATTTTTTTAAAAAAAAAAGTGGTTAAAAATGAAACAGCTGATTTTGAAAATCGATTGATAAAATGATGGATAAAAACTCAGATGTGAACATGGATATTTTCAGCGAAGGTAGTGACATTGAAGTTGAAGATTTAGATGATTATGAAGATAATAATTGACTTAATTGTTTAGATGTAAATGAAGTTGATGAAATAGATTGTGCATAACTGCATCCACTTTTCGACAGCAATTCGGACAATTACACTAACTTAGAAGGATTTAAATATGATTATGTCCGGTGTAATCCATCTCCCAACATGCCCCATTTCATATTTTGTACTACAGCTAAAGGTTACACTTAAGTCTCTGTGACATACTTCAAAGACACTGCCTGTTACACAGTGAGTGAAGCACTAGTATCTGATTAACAAATAAACCTCACCCTTTTTTGGTGATAACTAATAATGCCTAAAAGGGGCATGCATTTTTGTTCAAATGTTGTCTCAAACTACCTACCAAACATATAACTATTTTCCACATTTTATATCCCACCGTAATTCTGTATTGTAAACTAGTGGCTCCATAACAAAAGCGTGCCTACATATGAATGCAATGCTAAACAATCTCAACAAAAGGATGCATGAAAAACCGCACAAGTATAAATTAAGTTAAAGTAAAAAAGTGTGTGGTATTCAATAATCCAAAGCCAAGACCATTATTTGCATTCCAATTCTAATTAACTATAAACCACGATCAAATAAATTTACTTTTATTTTTTCAGATAAAATAATTATAATTAACTTTCATTGACTGCCAATTATTTTACAAAGACAAAGGGATCACATACAACATTAGCATTCAGAGTAACTAACTCGGTAAATGTTAGTTAAACCATTTGAACATGTTAAAATTACAATTATTATTTCTTATTATTTGTAATATTTGGTCTTACATAAAAGAACTATAGGCTATGTACTGTGAAAACTATTTTTAAAAAATTTATATTGTTATTTACATCTTTCGCAAAATGCATGTTGGCGAGGTTTTGTTGGGTCACCTTAACTAGTATATGCATACAACAATGTTGACTCGGTCAATAACAATTTTTTCCCCAGAATTGATATGATGGTCACTAATGCCTATATATACGGTACATTTATGCCAGGTGTTGACTCTTGTAAGTTTCATTGGTGGGAATGAAGATCCAAGTTTGGGAGTCAAGTAAATCTCTACAGCATTCAGTGAGATTTACTTTGTGAAGCTAGCCATAAAATTGGGGGGGGGGATTCATAAAAAAAATGAGCTAGAGGCAGTAGATGTCAGGTCCTATCTTGCATCCTTTAAGAGTATATTCAGATAAGATTGCTGATTTCTTCCTATAAAGTCTTAGGATGCTGCATATTTTTGTAACACCACCTTCCCCCATTTTCTTTACACCAAACAGTTGGTTCAAGTCTTCTTTAAATCTCATAATCCTTGGGGAATTTTATTCTCTACCTGAACAATGAAAATCCAATAAAAAATAAACACCCCAGTTAAAATCCCTGGAGGGATTTGGTAAGTGTCCTTGAAACAATTTGTGCTCACTTTCATTAACCTTATCTAGTCAGATGTATCACGTGATACTTTATTTAAATGCTGTCATACTGTCTAAACAGTGTTATGTAGCACATTCCTATGTTGACTGACATAGGAACAAGAGACCAAATGTTCCAGAATATCTCTTACATTTGGTTGCATATATCAATGCTTATCTCCAAATTAAAGACATGTTTATTTAGTAGGATTTCACATACTTGGATGTCTTTTCTTGAATAAATGAAAATTCTCACACATGCAAATGGACATAATTTCTGTTGGTTGGAATGAGATGGATGCTAGGAATGCTGAAATTGGTTAACTTATTAGCACTTGTCGTTACATTAACTCATCATACTGTACCTCCCTCATCTCTTGAGTGCCATGATAAATTGGCTCAATTTATCTAGCTTGTATAAAGGGGACCAAGTTTCAGTGGCAGTATTAGTCTAGGCCTGAATTCTGCAGGACAAGTTAAATTGGTGCAAACCATTGGTTGATTTCTAGCCATTTCCTAATTATGCTGGCAGTTTAAGCAATAAAATTTGAGCTTACATAGATTGAACACTGCTGAACAAAGGAAAGTGGTGGAAATAGCTGTAATATCTAGATGTGAAAATGATGCAAAATAATGAGGACCAGCCACTGGTTGTAGATTTTTACTTGACAGACTGATGGAGTCATAACATGAGGTTAAGTTTGTAAGAGAGATGGCAAAGGAATTTCTGTGTACATAAAACATAATTATTTCATGTGCTAAAGGTGTGAATTATTCAGTGTGAAATCATAATGGATTTTATGGATTATTCATGGCAAGAGAAGCAAATTGGAAAGTAAATCACAGATTTTTACCTTTATGCAAGAGTTTTATTTCTGCATGTAGCATGAAATTTATAACAATATGTGTGTCATTTTATTATGAACTGCTGTGCAAAATTTCAGCTTAATTGAAAGAATATAAAAAATAGCAAATTTATTGCAAGTAGCTCCCTCTGTAAAAAAACTGCAAGCTAGGTGCTGTCAGCAAGTCTCAGGATACAGGCACTGGTAAAACTAAGGCTTACAGTTATCTCTCTGCAAGTATATAGCTGTTTGGCTCTGGTATTAATGGGTTAAAAAGATGATAAATATCTTGAATGAATTTAAGCTACCAAAACACTTTCTTTGATATTAGTATAATTGTACTTCTTTGTTAAAGAACATTCTTCAGCCTTGTCTGATTTCAGCATTTCTGGTTTATATTGCATTCCAACCTGCAGAATATAACATGAAAATGAGATTTTGATTCCATCAATTATCAAGATAAAGACGGTACAGTATGTATCATCAATTAAATTTAAATCTGTGGAAGGGTTGGTCAATTAAATTTAAATCTGTGGAAGGGTTGGTATTGGCTGTCAAGTGTAAAGAAATTTATTAAAGTTTACCTCTCGTTCTCCTTTAAGTTGACTTTGGAAAACACTACACAAAGCCATTACTGAGGCAGTAAAATGCAGTACCAAAAGATAAATAACATCAAATAGTCTTATATTGTAGGACTATAACCATATCCATTCCAATATGAACTAGTCTGATCCAGTCCATTAACTTAAGAAATCAAACAACGCTGGATCATATTGATTTTTTTTTTAGTCTGAGGAAATTACATGCTAAAAGATACAAAAAAATTAATTACTATCTAAAAATTATATTACCAAGGATGGTCTAAACAACACGTGATCACGTATTATGAAAGACCCGCGAACAACACAAAATACAGCGTCGATATTTTAGTTATTTCCATTTTTTTGGATGAAATAAAATATCACAATATCACCAATATACATTCTAATATAAATAAATGTTTATGAAATCAGTTTCAGGGTACAAAAGATTCACGTTGATGCCTACTGGTGTTTGACCGAACGTTACGCACAATCAGGTAAACATGTGTAAAACAGGCTGAAACACGCAGTTAAACACCTACCTTTTTTCTTTCCCTTTGGCATTATCTATCACAATTATCTATACCTTTAAAATCTATAAATCTAACTAAACACTTAAACCTTCGTATATGAAAATCAAACGCATAATATGGTAAATATAAAAATGAAATCTGGATAGGCCACATGGACATTCTCCGAATAGGAAGTTCAAGGACGAACACAGAAATTTATAGCCTGGTGCTTAATACCAACATATGCTTTAGTAAGTGTAAAGTGTTTGAAGAGCCAGGGTACCAGGCTAAGAAATTTCGCAATTATTAGTAACATTACTCTATCATTTAGACGTTTTATATTTATTTTCTATAGCTCGTCAAACATCTAAGTGATTCGGACTCGAATAGAATGGTATTTGATCAGGGTACCAATTGTTTTTCCCTAGACCGCAATGCTAATGTTTTGCGAAATAAATATACTTTCTATCCTACCTCAGCATGCATGTCACACACTCTCACAGAGAACAATGTTAGATTGTCAATTTATAACAATGAAAATAGGTATTCCATTGCATTTAAAAGAGATAACTTTGCTGGAATTAGACAGGGGTAAGAGTTATCTAGTTACACCAGACACATTTTCAGCCATGTTTACCACATTTTCAAAAAAAAAAAAAAAAATCTTAAAAAATACAAAATGTGATCTATATATGAGTTAACATAATCTCACATGTTGCCAAGAGGCTCAACTTTTGTAAAAAAGCATAACGAAAAGTACAACTCTTACATAATGCACCATTCACAGGTAGTTTTGTTGTTTATTCCTTAAGCTCCGCCCACATGGGGTTGTACACTTGGTACCGCTATACCTATATGGAATCAGGACACAATTAATAATACCGGTACTGAATGATAGTCCTAGTTTATTTGTAAATCATTTTTTTTCCTGTCTCCGCTTGGTGGTGATACAAGAGTTAGATTTAGGCATTCTTAATAAGGATTTAAAGGCAATTGATTATTCTTTAGAATGTGAGCTTATCTGTGTGTATTTCGGTGACAGTGCACAGTGAGTAATTAGGCCATGGTGATGATTCAAAAGTGAAATCTGTGTTCCTTGCTGGGTGTTTTGTTTACAATTCAGCCTCTCAAACAAAAAAAAAAAAAAAACAAAAAAAAAAAAAAAAATGCAGGTCAACCCTTGAAAAGAACTTCACTGTTAAGTCATCTTTGAAGGTATTTTAGATTAACATATGATTTGTATTGATTGCCACACAGTGGAAAGTTCAGTAATGAGAAAGAAATGTAGAGACTATATAGTAAAATTAATTGTGTTATATGGCCATATAATTGATTTATACTGAGCATCTCATACCATTGAGAAGTTTTAGTGGGCAAGGGGCCAACTTTTATGCATAAATTTAATGCTGCGATCAGCGACCAAGTAAAAAAAAAAATCATTAAAAAAATCAAATACACAAGTGAGGTCTAAAAAGTCTATATTTTTAGATAGTACCTATAGTAAAACAAAGCATAATAATAGTACCCACTTGACCAGAGAATTCAATGGCAGTTCAAAACAGAAGTTTATACACCCCAAACCCAAGCTTATACTTGCACTTTTCATGTCCGAAGGACATTTTTGACATTACGAGATGCTCGCAGTGCAAACACAAGCCCTATTCCTAAATGACAATTTTGCAACAAAAAAAGTGTGTGCTAAACAGGAGGATGCAATTGAAAATGGTTGTCATCCAAGGCGTTTTTCAGATATTTTCTTTGTCCCAAACCCATGTGTTTACTGCTATTGGAGGCAAAGCTCTTCTTCCTAGCTGACCATCTGTATTTCACTAACAAACATTCTGCAGAGTAACTATTGAAGGTGTACACGCATGGCATTCATTTCAAGAACATCACAAGCCCAAACACTTAGTTCACAAATATATCCATACCTTTAATCAGCAAACAATAATAGCTGAAAAAGTCACACCATAGCCTTAACTTAAGAATTTTGAGCCAATTTACGAAACTATACCCTGTCACCTTACTCATACAACTCTTGCAGTCGCCACTAAATCTCGTATTGGTTCCCTGTCTAAGAAGAAGAAAGTGAAGAAAAAGAAAAAGAATAAGAAATAAAATTCAACTGGACACCACAGGGGCTCGTATCGTTGCTTTTAATTTAGCGTCTTACATGTACTAAATAATAACTAGTTATTATTTGTACACGTAAATTGTAAGCAATGATACCAGCCCCTGTGCCGTGGATACCGGTCTACTTTCAGCGTGCTAGCTTTAGGAAGCTCCACGGCCTCTTCCATCACAAACTAGAAAACAAAGCTACACTGTATTCTCGCCGGAAAGTGACGAGCAATTTCCGAAAGTCATTGCCAGCTGAGTAGCTCATTTTCCATATTGGTCAGCATATTTTAGTTGTTAGAAAAGTACAGGCCTGAGCATTTGACTGGAAGGTTGCCCAATGCTCTTACATCAGATGATTTATCAAACTGGAGCTCGGATAAGACCAACAAGATCTCCACTTTTTCTACACTGCTGATATCGCTACCAGCAAAGTCAGAAACACACACACACACACACACACACACACACACACACACACACATACACACACACACTAAAGCGGAGATCTGTTTGTTGGTCTAGTGTGCGGACTAGAAAGTTTGACTTTCGTGATGACGTTGGTTTAATGTTAAAAAAAAAACAATATTATGAAGGAAAAAAAATCATATTGATTGACAAAGTGGGGATAATCAGAGGTATTTTGTCATTTGATATGATATTTTTGCTTCTGGTTACTGTCGTTTAAAATTATAGCTCGGATAGGTCACACTGTTGTATCGGATGCAGAACTACTGTATAGTTTATTCCGAAAGGTGATCAGACTCGGAGGGTGGGGGTGCGTCCCTCCCTCCATAAGAGAAATGTACACGCAGAAAAACGTAGTCACTCGTCACTTGAAATTTGACCATTGTTTTACTTGTGCGCATTTTTTGGGGGGTATTATGCACACTATGAGTACATAGACACAGACGTTTGCTTTGGTGCCCTGCCCTTTCAAGCTGTTGTCAGGACCACTTTTACCCCTCTCTCCACGGTATCTTATCCAGTCTTGGTGATGTATGTTGGAGGACTCACTGTACTAATTTAACTCCCTTTGAAACCCACATCAGAATTTCCTCTTACCTTTGCCAGACCATTATATATATATATATATATATATATATATATATATATATATATATATATATATATATATATATATATATATATATATATATATATATATATATATATATATACTGACATTAATTTTGTTGCATTAGGTCAGAGGCAATTGCCTACCGTAAAGTTAGGGTAGCCGCTTACCAGCCGGACTAGCAAACTTAAACGATATTACATCAAGCCATACCTCATTGAAATCGATAGGAAAATAATTTATTTTCTGAGAAATTGAGATTCTTGTAATCCTGTGTGATTTATCGTCCTAAATACGAGAGGAAACTACAGCATTGATGATATTTGATCTCGTACTCGTACAATGCATTGCCATGGCTACACAAGTCTCGCAACCTACATATCCATGAAATCAGAGGTACAATAGTCACGTGATATCAACTCCAAACCATTATGGTGGCGCTCACCAGTTATTATGTACTTTTGAGAGAGTGATGTATGTAAGGTGAAGTTGTTTGCATTTTAAACATGCAGAGTGGAGAGAATGTTGGCATACCTATATACTACTTTCATGTAATGTGGATGAAATTTCTTTGGATATTGTACTTTTGGAAATTTAAAATGAGCTTAGGACACTGCGAACTAAAATGACTGCTCCCTTGTGCTCCAAAAATCAACCAAAATGTGTCTAAAGTACACTATTCTTGGCAGCTATTAAAATATGGAAAATGAATTTTGCCAAACTAGATAATACCAGCTTCTAAAAGTGCAATGACTGAATTACCAAATACATAAAATGTAAAAAAAGTTATCGGCTCTTTCTTTTACAATTTACCTCTGAAGTTCGAGAAGTGAAAATGAGCAAGTAGAGCTAGCACTTTTTTGAAAGGTGCACATCTGCAGTAAGGTCAAGCTGTATACTCTCTAACCCATATTACCCCCATCAATCATACATCAAAATAAAGGGAATTAAAGGTTCTTTGAACAATACCTAAGATATACAAAGTCTCTTTTAAAACACCAGTATAACTAGTGAGGAAACCCGGGGAAACTCTTTTTCTTTAAAATTCTAATCCTATGCTAAATACGAAACTGTAGAGCGCCACCTTAACAATGTTGTAAAAACAATTCGAAAATATTCAATTCGAAAATATTCATTGTGTGTATGTGTATGTGTGTGTGTGTGTGATTTTTATTTTTAATATGTTTTCGAGTCATATTGCTACGATGTTTGCAGTTTGGCAGTTGATAGTGATGTCTACCACTGGGGCATCATGCCGCTGACATGCAGCATCATGTCCCACCCAAGCACATTATCCCGACACCAGGACAACCAGTCTTAACTCGAAACTCTCAATGCTGATAGCAAAACGATACAATTGCTACTGTCAATTTTACAAGTATGATTTGGCCGAAGTTTGAACCCGCGACTTTCCGTTTTCCAGGCTGATTCTAACTATTTAGGCCACCGGAACTGTCCAAATATTAAATGAAGTCACGTTCTATTTGTAAAACAAAATGACACATAATTGTCATCGGGTAGTAGAAAATAGGCGCGATTTCAGATCAATTTTTTATTGATCAGTATTTATTAAAGAAAACATCGTGTATTATAATGATATAATCTATATGGGCATTCAGTAGAAAGATAGAAGCTTGCTGAATACTGTCTCTCCTGTTACATAGAAATTTTAACAATCAATAATTGTCTACCATTTTAAAGTAGCCAAGTCATATATAAATGTAAAAGTTTACTTGAAAATTTCTAGTATATATAATTATTATTTCAAAGATCATTAGTTGTAAAAACAAACAAACAAAAATATGGAATACACTTGGGCGTTAGCTTGAAAATCATTTTGATAATTGTATGAATGCTTGCTTTGCCATAAATATTTGCGTATCAATTTCATCATAATACACGCTATTGTTAGATAATAATATATTAATTGTGGGTCCTGTGATCACAACAGAGTTGTCTTTTTTTGTTTTATATTCAAACAGAAAGTATTCAATTATTTCTGATTTGTCCAAACAGGATTTAGGAATAAATTATTATTTAAGCTATTACATTTGCTTCTTAATCGTGTATGCTGATGGTGATCCACCGGATCACCAACAAAAAAAAAAAAGGATTTTTACGTACGTTTAATCATTTTCAGTGGATGAGTTACTAATTATTGTTATATAAATCGTTCTTTTTTTCTTTATGGGGAAGTGTTACGTATATGTGATTAAATTGCTTGTGTGTAAGGTTTTAAATTATTTTTTTTTATTTCATTTTTTCATTGTATTTAATTGCAATGAATATTTTTCTCGGATCGGGGATTCTATTTTTAGCAGTGAGATATATTTTTATCATAAGTTGTGTACTTAAGACGAAATAGTGATACGTGAGAATTATCATTGAGTCCCTCTTACCTTGGTAACAATATCAACAAGAAGTTACAATGATTGGTCAGTATCACGGACATACTTTCCTTGCGTGATCACTGTTTGTGAACAACCTTTTTATGATTGGTTTTTAAGACGGTCTATACTGGCGGACGTGATATAAATAGTGTAGTAAGAGACCACATGACCAATCTCGCGAGATTTGAAGTGTTGTTTTGAGATTAAATACGCATTCTTAATAGCTTGAGCATAGTCATTCAAAATCTTGAAAGAACAAGATGCATGTATTTTTAATTTGTTGCCAAGATTGTTTGTTATTCGACTGATTGTTTGGATTTAATAATTTATTTCCCTGGAGACTCAATAAGTTGACTTTTATAAAAAAAAAATTCTGAAAGTTATTCATGTAAGTTTATTCAGTAATTTTTCGGAAACGAAGACTGATTCAAGTGAGGAATTTTTGTTATTCATATATTGGACTACATCTGACGTCATCGCCTTTCATATTTGTAAGTCGTCGGGACTCGAACCTGGATTCTTATAGGACTATGTAGTGATAGGACTTGTATTTATATTCTTAGGATTATATTCACAGCCTGTAAGTCCTATTTACCAAATTTTACACTATTTTCTATGGAAATAAATTGCTTTGTTAAAATATACAAAGCTTGTTGGCTTTCACTCTTTTCTTTGTTACTGAGTACACAAGCCCTTGTCACATAATATTATTTTAATGGGCAAAATGGTCCACATTTGAATTTTTCAAGGCAAACATGAGTTTTGATAAAGTGTTGTTCGTCAAAAAGGAGTTCAATTAATGCTCGATGATCAAGTGGTGTATTCATTGTTTACAACAAAAGGCTGAATTATACCTTGTAAGAAATTAGATCAAAACCAGTATACATTCTAAACAATTTAATTAATTTATATTTATAGCGTCTATGATTCAAGCTTAGCGCACCTGGTTTTCTCATATAATTATACTCATTGTAGCAACTCTTTATCTTACATTGTACAAATAATCCCAGAGACAAACTGTTTAGTCAAACACGGGAATTATAAAAGATGTATATATTCGTTCCAAAGACAACTGATCCAAGCTATATTTAAAATTTGTCAAAATTTAACTTTGTCCCAAAATATTTTAGACAAATGCTTGATATGAGCTTGTCAAGAAGCGTCACAAGATGTTCAGCAAAGATATCCAAGAAATATTCCAACATAAGCACTGAGATATTATATTATCTTGTGACGCTTCTTGACAATTAAAAAAAAAACGTTATTTTAATTTTGTTTTCGTGCTGTGAGGATTGAACTGTTTTATATGGGTTAGAGGTCACCAGCCAAACACGGGACAAGCCCTTGTAATTGTTTAAAGCCCTAATTTAGGCATTGACCAACCTCATTGGGATTATCAACGATTATAGATAGCGTAGTATCATATGCGAATAGTCTTGGCAATAATTGTAGATCATTTACGAAATTATTTGAATATATTAAGATATAAAAATCTACCGTTGCTCACAGGGGACCCTGGCGTAAATGCAGGGATTTAAGGTCAGTAGGGAGAATTTTACTTTTATTCAAGATAAAGAATATGATAAATAGAGAGGAATGAATGATACTATTGAATGTCTGGGGGTTAGGTGGGTTGTGCGGCACACGGGATAATTATTCTTAACACATTGATACATACATTTGTATCGATACTAACTTTAACATGGAATGAATGACAAAGAGATTAATAAGTTCAGGTTAATTTGTTTTGGTATTGTTGCCATATTTTCCCAATTGCAGTTAGCTTATATAGAATATTTTTCTGATAGAAATGTAGTTTCATTTCTTTCTTAAAATAAGACATATTTGGTAATTAATTATTTGGTACAGTTTACAATTAGAAATAAGATATCAGCTAAGATAAAGATCCGAAGGAAAAAGTTGAGTTGCAAGAATGTCCAGTTGGAATAGGTGAAAATTGTTAAAGGGCCACAAATTGGGCGTTTAACACAATCGGAGAGCAATTTAGGAGAAAGCGATGAGAAATCCAATTCAAAAGTGAGGGAAAAATTATAATTGGGTGTTGTTTTGGAGCACAGTTAGCTTGACGGTACTTTTATCCCATCGAGATTTTTACACACGCGTTTTCTTGATGTCAATATTATTGCTGCTGTATTAAACTCATTTAATATTCCTATCTCCTCTCTTAAAACAAATGCGCAATCGTGTAACTTTGTGCAATAATTTATGTTGTACAATATTTCATTTTATTTTCCTATAGTTGCACATGAACTTCATTGCCTTAAATAACCCTGGAAGATACCAACACTATGTGAACTACAAGTCATATGGTATATATACTAGCAATTGACTACTGCAATTTAATTTCAAATCCGTCCTTTAACATTTTGGATGTTTCGCCTTTCTAAAATGAAACTGGTTCAACTTCTGAATTAGTTTGAAATTTGTGCTTTTAAATTTACGATTTCTTAAGATAGAAACTTCTAGAAAAATCAACCCTTACTACGCAGATTTCAGTCTAAATAAAGTCCGATCTTTACTGTCTAGTGTGAAGGTTTGACAGCAACCGCTTAGGGATCGCTTAGGGGTCATGTTCTAGTGACTTTTAAATTAGCCAATCGAACGACAGCTTTAAAAAATCCGACAGTGAATTAAATCGTTCAGTACACATTGATACTATTCAGCCACACTGCTCAGTCTTCCAAATGCGATGATATAAGACTTCATTCAATCGGTTGATTAAATTAGTAATTATATTAATAACGTAAATCACCACACCATGACCCCTGAGTAGTCGCTGTCAGATTTTCAAGTAGGACAATGTTGATCTGATTCTAAACAATGTATGCAGCTTGAAATTATGTGCATATTATGTTATGAAGTTATCTACATGAAGACAACCGTTACCTTCATATATCACAGCGCATGCTCTTTTAGAAAATATAGCTGCCGAAAGGCAGGAGTTAAGAACAGGTTTTATTCACTCGTTTATCTACCCGACAGCTTGCTATGTGTGTATTTGTGTGTGTGTGTGTGTGTGTGTGTATTTTCAATCATATCGTACGATGTCCACAGTGTGACAGTTTATGGTGATATCTTGATATCTAGCACTGGACTTCATGCCTAAGATATGCAGCATCATGACCCACCCAGTCCTAACACTAGCCTCTTAATGCTGAGCGCCTAACGAGGCAGCTGTTCGTGATTTTTTTATGTCATTGATATGACTCAGCCTGGGTTCGATCCAGCTACCTCCCGTATATGAGGTGGACCCTCTAATCACTGGGCCACCTGACGGTCTTGCAATTTTCAACAAAGCTGGTAAATGTAAAGTGAGTGTAACGACGGTTACATCTTAATCTCGAATATTTGATTATTTTCACCAGGAGGTTGAATACAATTAATTTTAAAACATTTTAATTTTGTTTTCAAAAAGAGGCAAAATGAATAAAGACTCATATATAAACGCCCAATTTGTCTTTCTATATTTCTTTCAGTGTCTGCCGTTTGCCAGACTAGAGGTCGTGAGTTCAAAACTCACAACAGCATCACAATTTGATAAATACTTATTTTTGGTAATTTTATTTTACAACTTTCTTTAAAGCTCGCTCGTTCCAATTTTTGCATTATTATTTTTTGTTTTTATTCCCGTCCTAGTACGGGCAAATAACCTAGTGAAGATACACTTATCAATAATAATTAATTATTGGTTTGACAATAAATAAAAAAAAACGCTTATGTCCTCACAATGGTTAATTTTAGGGTTAAACCCCATAGTTAAGAAAACCACCAAAGAAAATATACTCTCCACCCGATCTTTTTTCAATAATTCCCATTACTGACGCACACGCTGTGTTTAGTTATAGATCAATCCGATGGTTTAATTATGAACCAGTCCAGAAACGTCATTGATCGTTGTCACGACGAATTAGTCACGTGATATTTTTGTATATAAGCTACTGACTTTGCAATGAACGTACATATTGCGACAGCATACAGCAAGAGAAGTACGTTGTGTTAAATGTATATATAAGAGTATTTGACAGTTTATATATTTACTGAGCAGGATACATTTATATTGCTACGATTAATTTTGTTAATATTCATTATTTCAACAACTTTACAAGTCATTTTGCAGAAACTAATTAAAATGACTGTCCAGCTATACGCACGACAACTTGATCAAGAAATGGAGAATTTTGTGAAGAAAAAACGCACTCGGAGGGGTAAAAAGCACTCTAAACAGAGAGGGTCGGTAAACATTGCTGCAACCACGCTTGATCTATCTTTGGGAGACCTTGCCACGCTTGATTTGTCTTTGGGAAACCGCATTAGTGATTTGGAAAACTTGTCTTCAACAGCTGAGAACAGCCGCGACTGTTCTAAAATTAGAAAGACACGTAGATTACTTCGACCTTATTACAGCCCAAAGGCCCCAGAAAATTCCACACAGTTTATCATGGATGCTCATTGCGAAAATCTTAATCTCTTTTCATCTCTTTACCCGCCTGTAGAATTTGGTAAAGCGTCCCGCTGTGATCAATCGATTGATGACCAGGATGTTAATATATTTGAGGATCTGATGGAAAATGACCTTGTCCATCGAGTCCCAGAGGCATACGTACAGGATGATAACTTATCATTTGATAATAGTGTTGCTTTATTTATGCAGGATGATTTTGAGCAAGTTTATCGCATTGCTAGAGAAGATGAACTAAATGAAATGTCGAGGGAAGACTTAATTCGGGCGCTGTTTGAAATGGAGCAGAAGTTAGATAAATTTAAAAGTTCTACGTGCACCATAACATCTGAGAAGCAAAGGGGTGGTATTTCCCAAATAAAAGTGAAAAACCAGCATATACAAGAGGAAAATAAAAGATTGCAAAGTGCTATTGATGGCATCAAATGTGGACTGGAATCGTGCAAATAAGAATTTGAAATTTTTCTATGCTATATACTGTTAAATTACATGTACGTGTTGTATTTATTTAAACTGTTAATCTTTTTTAGTTGACATTCTGTTAGGAATTGTTTATATGGTCTAATGAATCTTTTGAAAAATTTTATAAAAAAATAGTTTTTGTATGTGTACTTTAAATAATCTTGATAAACTCCTGTTCTCTTATTTTGAGGCATTTTTAATGGTATAGGTCATTTCACTCGCAAGTCAGTTTGCTTCTGGGGCCCTAGGTCACAGTCATGTAAGGTGCATTTCTTTAAAGATTACTTGCATACCACAAAAATCTGTACAAGTTCAAGTCTGGCAAAATGTGGGTCTATGAAGCTTGCCAGTGGCTTCCTATGTGTCTGTTTCTTCCATCAAATTTACTTTTGCCACATATTTTTTCATGCTTAAAATGGCATTAAATACAGTTTACAGTGTTTTTGTAATATTGTCCCATATTCAAAGTTGTGTACATTTTCAAGAGATTGTAGGCTTGTGCTAAATCTTGCTTTACAGTTAGTAAAGGTTGTTTCTATAGCAAAAAGCAGAAGTTGATTAAGTCAATAATTGTACAAGTGATAGGGCAAATTATTGCATTACATGATCATACAATTTAAATGAAATGAAGATAGAAATCATTGATGAATTTATCACCTCTTAAAATGTTTATTTTGAAATTATAAATTTCAGAATATGATTTGAAGGAAGAATGACTTGCAGGTGCAATTGTCTTGTGGGTGACTCTACCAAGATTCATTTGTGTTCATTGCAATTTCTGATTTTCAATGAATGAGAGTAATTCTTCATTAAGGACATTTTAATTGTGAAGAAATTATAGAACCCCAGATTGAATTTTATTTGAAGTCTTGCCTACATTATGATAACAGTAATATAATTTGCACATAGTAAAATTTGTTAAGAATTAACCTGATTTGACCACTTGTAGGACTGTAAAGTATTGGTACATCTAGCTTTAACATTAAATTGAGCATTAAATCTAATGTTTAAATTCAATAAAATTAATTAAAACTTTAATGTGGTTTTTCGTAAATTTTTAAGTATTGATAATGGTGGTTTTTTCTTTCAGCTCTACCACTAGAGAGTGTAGGCCCTAAATAGAAAGGGGACCTAACTCAAGAAGAGCTGGTCAAGGTAATTTACTGTTTCTGACATCACTATCAGTTTATGCAATTCATTTCTTTATTATCTAGTCAAGTATATTATGCTTCAGCCATGTCGGAAATGAGATGTCAGTTTAAATTTTATACGAGAGCATGACCAGTCATGTTTTGGTTGGTTTTAAATTTGCAGGGAAAAGTTGCTAAAAAAGGATGCATTAAACACTTTTAGAGCTTGAATATATAAAGAATATATATTAAGTTTTTTCAAAGGAACGTGGCTTTGTGCAAAACTTATGAATATACCAGCCTAAAATCATAGAACAAGAACCTTTTACTTAAAACAGGACATCAGTCTTGTTGCATGGTACATTAGAGGTGTGGTCAGTTTTCTAGACTAGTGCTTATATTAACCATACTAGATAATGTGCATGCATCCTACAAATTACACAACTATATTAAATAATAGACCACAATGACCTACTATTTTACACTCCAAAGACAAGGTACATTTCTTGCATACTAACAAGTTTCTTGGGCTGTAATTGTACAGTCATGGTAACAGACAAGTATGCATGCATACTGTGTACTTCACCAGTGATATTAACATTGTTCACCGTGATCTTTTTACTGTGACTCTGTACACCTTTGATGTTAGGCAAGTTTCTTGGACTTTCGGACTGTTGATGGTACGGTCATCAAATTGGTTTTGAACATCCAGCCCAAGATGTAGAGCATATACTTGTCAAAAAAAACCCAAACAACCCAACTGATCTTCATGAACCACTTGGTTTATCTTCATGGTTGCTAGGTATTGATGATTTTGTGTATTGACATATAAAAGAGACTTTGTGCAAATAAATTATATGGGGGTGATTATTCAATTCTTACGATGCCATCTCTCTTGTTACACCATATCAATTATTTACCAATCATGTTGGGACACCATAAATTAATTTTTAAGTAATCTTTTTATGTACAGTATGTTCTGAGACATCCTTTTTTGAGTCGTAAGTTGTGGGCCACCGTTTGAATCATCCAAAAATGTAATCAACAGAAATTTTTTTTTGAAATACATACAACTGTACTTGAGATAACTATTCAGTCTACTGCAGCAGCATCTCGTCAACCCAACCCTTGTATGATCCATCCTTTCGGAACATGAATAAATTTTCAGCTTTCTTATGCCATGAAAAATTGTTGGAGGCATCGCCTGAAACAGAAACTGCAAAGACAAATTTAGATTTTTAAAAGGTCTTTCCCATCACACAAATTCTCACACTTTTAACCACCATCTTGCCATCCAGGAATGAGATGAAAATATTCTGGAATTTTGTCCTTGTTAATGATCAACCTTGTCTTTGATATCCAGATACAATGCCAGTATTGTTAGTTGTGAAAAAAATGCAGATATTTGCATGTTTAAATGTTCATAAGTATGAACTTAAATATCATGTTGTCTTGTAGATTTCTACAGAAATAAAATGATAAACATCAACAGTTTTGGTTATTTTACACATCAGGTGGCGAGTCCCAGTTTATTGTGCTCCAAAATTAGTCTACTGTTGAGTTTTAATATCATTGTCAGTGTAGGGCATTTAGGTTTGATTTCTTTTAAGTTTATAAAAGCTTTCAAGATTACTAAGATATTGAGACAGATTTAATCCTTAGAAATTGATCTGATAGTAAGGAATCTATCATTCTACTTCTAAAGATAGTGATAGCTGTTATTTTGGGGAATTTCTAATGCCCTTTTAACTCTGGTTGGCTGTTCAAAATTCATCTAATACATTACCATGTGCTATAATGTCATACAATTCCTAAAAGCATGTTTTACTGGTGGGGATATTCCTGTAAGGTAGTATTGTGAATTGGTCATGCAAATGATGTTGTTTACAAGGGATGTCAAACAGCATTTGTATGGAGATGAATCAAGGGCATTAAATTGTATTTGAACTGCAATGAGGCAGGGGACATCCAGATGTTTTAATATGTCGTAAGGTGTCAGATTAACTCTACACATATTTTTAATGATACTCAAAATATATGTATTTTGACGGGAAGAATTATCACAACATCGTGTGTTTAGTTCTCAGAGTCTGGGTAAGATCTTTTGTGTCCTGAGAGGGCCACAACCTGTCAGAACTGTAAAATAAGTTGTTTGGGTCTTAAATAGATTCCCCTTCCTCCCTTATTGGTACATGTTGGGTGTGTCTGTTAGGAATGATTTTATATTGAACTTTATGAACATATTTAAGCTTTCTGCACCATCATCTAGTGGAATTACTGCTGCTTTGGTGGCGCTCACCAGTTATTATGTACTTTTGAGAGAATGATGTATGTAAGGTGAAGTTGTTTGCATTTTAAACATGCACAGTATAGAGAATGTTGGCATACCAATATACTACTTTTATGTAATGTGGGTGAAATTTCTTTGGATATTGTACTTTTGGAAATTTTGAATGATCTTAGGACACTGCTAACTAAAATGACTGCTCCCTTGTGCTCCCAAAATCAACCTGAATTTGTCTAAAGTACACTATTCTTGGCAGCTATTAAAATATGGAAAATGAATTTTGCCAAACTAGACAATACCAGCTTCTAAAAATGCAATGAATGAATTACCAAATACATAAAATGTAAAAAAAGTTATCGGCTCTATTTTTTACAATTGACCTCTGAAGTTCGAGAAGTGAAAATGAGCAAGTAGAGCTAGCACTTTTTTAAAAGGTGCACATCTGTATACTCTCTAATCCATATTACACCCATCAATCATACATCAAAATAAAGGGAATTAAAGGTTCTTTGAACAATACCTAAGATATACAAAGTCTCTTTTAAATAGCCAGTATAACTAGTGAGGAAACCCAGGGAAACCTTTTCTTTAAAATTCTAATCCTATGCTAAATACGAAACTGTCGAGCGCCACCTTTATGTGAAATTTTGTTTTTATTGATATGGTGTGGACTTTTTGATTTCCTGCTTTCTTAAACTTGGGTAATTGTAACTTAAAAATAAAAAAATAAGACAATGAAAAACAGATAAGATATAGATATTTATTTAGTGTTTTATCACATGGTTTTACATTTTAAGAATGGAGCTATGCAAGGTGCTGCTAGAGCTGATGTCTGCATCCCTGCGTTGCATGGACTCGTCAAGGACTCCAAGGCACTCATGAAAGCTCTCCAAGGCTGCCTCTCCAGCACTGGCTAAAGAACAAATGTTGATTAAGGATTAATTCAGATAATTATTGTAGTCTAGACCACACAGCAGACGAAACTACCCAGACATTGTGCTAGTTTTCTTAAAACTTATGGAATTGAAGCTAAATGTCAGTAGTGAAAGTGATGGCAGTTCATTTAGAATGAAAGCTTGAATCATTCAATTTCAGTATTTTTATTACTTGGGTCCCTCAAATGGAAAGCTCAATTTCATGGATACATATTCACACCAATTGTTTATATTTGTGGTTTTTAGTTTGAGCTCATATGTTATTGCTCAGAAAAGACAAAATGTAAATGTGGTGCCAGATCTGCTGTTGTATCATGCACCTTTGAATGTTGTTTTTTGTTTGTTTTCATAGTTTTGTTTGCATCTCTCTAGTTGAAGAATTACTGTAAAGAATCTACTATGCATTTCTCAATAGCAGATCATAGGCCCATATTCTCTGGACATTTCTGAGCAAAAAAGTTAATTTTGATATAAATTAAATTGGGATTATAGAACGTTAAGAACCTTTCTATTTAAATTTCTTTATCTGTTTGCAAAAGTTTAGTGCTGTTATTTTTTGTGAGAAGAATATGTTATTTACGCAAAAGTAACAATAATTATTAAAAGATTCTTATTGTTATAATAATCGATTGAGAGGTCTCAGAAATGCTTAATCACATGTATTTGGACACCAGCTAATTTATCTTGGACGCATGAAATCACTTAGGTGTCGAGTCCTTCATATGCATGTAATAGTTGGGTGGCACAATTCAAAGACTTGCCAGCCCTGTAGCCACTTGCTTAGTGAGAAAATGTACTAATCAGGTAGCTTTGCTTATATTTACAATGACCGAATTTAGTGGCTGAAAGACCCCATGATGTACATTGTGTCATTATAAGCGTACATCAAAAGAACATGATGCAATAACTGGGCAGAAAGTACAATGACTTTGACTGGTGTCAGGGTGAGGAAATGTTCTGATATTTACAATGATAGAATTCAGTGGCTGAAAGACATCTTGATGTACATGACACCATTACAAGAATTCATCAAAAGAACCTGATGATAGCTGGGTGACAAGTTCAAAGGCTTTAACTGGTTGCTAGGTATGAAAATATACTGATATTTACAGAGTGGATTCAGAGGCAGAAAGATCCAGAGAAGTACTTGAGGTCATTTATAAGTACATCAAAAAAACAACTTTAGCTTTTGTTGTGTTCATTTCCGAGTTCAACAGAATAAGCAATGCATGTGATCTAGGAATCGAGACATGTTGAGACTTAGACAAAATGCCATTCACAAAATTTGATAGTACTCCGGAGCTAAACGGCAAACTGATGAAGACTGTAATAAAATTAAGAAGAGAGTTAAAGTTGCTAGAACTGAAAGTTCACAAGAGACAATAGCCAAGTGCAAGAAAAGTGTGTGAGGCATAGCTTAGTGCTTGGAACAAGATCTTCATTAGATTGACAAAATTCAGTCTCACTCTGATGGACAAATGAGAGCTATGTCAATGTTATAAAGAATGTAAAATTAAACTATGTTAACCAATGGCTTTTTTTGTACTTTGCATAATTTTCTGGGAGGAGACAGCAACTTTTGCTTGTAGCATCCCCCTCTTTTTTTAAAAACCAAAATGGAGTCCTGGACTCTTAAATTCTAGTGAGACCGCTGACTGAATATGCATTATTAGTTCTTATTCTTAGAGTAAGCGTGATATGGAATCAGGTGTTGTTGATATACACATTGCAAAAACATTCAAAAATGTTTATATCTTTGTACATATGTAATTCTCATTACATTTTCTCTATTTTCCTAATGTTGCTGAATATTTTTCTCATCAGTTGTTAATTTTTAGTCTTTTCAACATAAAATTATTTTTTAAAAATCTTTTCTGCTTAAATTTATTCAGCATTTCCTACTTTCCTAACTCGCCCGATGTAAATAAATGACTTTTTCTGAAATAATTGTCTGTTTATGCGATGACATGTTAATATTTGGTAATGATTTATTTGGATGTTGCCTACTGTATGCAATTTAAATATGCAGACAAATCATTTGTAGAGCAGACAAATTACCTTCATAGTAAATGAAACTTAAAGTGTGCGGTCATGTGATTTTTTGGTCTTTGTCTGGTACCCTGCCTTGTTCAAGGTTACATTCTCTGCACAAAATCTATTTTTAGCCTATGCTGATTATTATGTCTGGTTATAATCATCAATGTTGCCAAACTACAAGACTAATAAAACAATTTTTCTGCATTTAAACAAAATGCCATGTGTTTTTAAGGGCAGCAATTTTGTCATGATTTATTAATCTCAGTCTGGGACCCCATTGTTTTTATATTTCTTGACACTAAGCAAGAGAAGTGGAAATGGCTTTGATATGTACACAGATTTGACATGTTGCAGCCTTTAGGATATGTAAACTTGACAATTATTGTCAATAGTCCGAGCCACTAATTATGAGAGTGAACAAGCTCAACATCTTGCTAAGAGAAGCCATAAAGGATATCTAACCATTTTCCCCCAATCCATTTCCATGCTGACTAGTATATTATGCATCAATACCACCACTTCTCAGCTGTTGCTACTGTTCAATAATTGTAATTTTAACAATTATCAGAATGACTAAACCATACATCTCATGACTACACAGCTGTAAGGCTAATCGGATTACATGTACTTGCCTTTTTGTATGGATTAAAATTTGGGTCTTTGCTTTATGGAATAAAATTGTTTTTTTCTGAGGTGTAAATGATATATTAACCTCAGTGGACACTTCTTTCAGTAACGAGAATCTGACATCGGAAACATATCCGATTACTTAACAAATGTCATAGAATAAAATATTGCTTCTGGATATGTATTAAAAAATAAAATGGCTACTTGTGAGGGGTTAATTTTATGTTTTTGCACTAATATGCTGGTTTTGTGAGGATTACTTTTGAACACAAACTCGTTGGTGCCAACGAATTCTGTTGGCATTTAATAGTGAGTGGCCAATGATGAGGGGGCCGTTCAAGAGGGGGACTACTGTATTTTAGGTTGATCTCTGAATCTGAACTAAAGACTCCAAAATTAAAAGAATGCAAGACTTGCTTTATATTATTCTTAATTTCCAGATTGTTATACGAGTTAATACATTCAAAACTGATACCTGGTGGTAAGAACGTCTCCATCCAATGCCAGAAGACAAAAAAAGAAGGAAGTGTTCATAAAGTATAACCTTGTGTGAAGATAAATTTTGTGCTAAAAGTTCAGTGAAGAGGACTGTATATACTCTGTATAAGAGTCTAACTGCCCCTCCCCCAGGCCCTAATATGCAGTCAGGAAATTTATTGCCAGATCAGGGTCAGTGATATTTCTATTATTTACAAACTGTATTGGCCCATATTAACCAAAAAATGATGGTAACTCTTGGTCTATGCTGACTGCATCTGATGTACTTGAGAATACAGTTAACATATAGTTACAGGGATTTTCAAACAATACCAGTTTGTTCAAATTTCTGAAGTTATTTTTTGGGGGGTAGTTTTTAAAAATTTTAAATAAATGCCCATAGATTTCAGCTGTTTGATAACCCAGTTTCATAATGCCACAGGCAATTGTATATACAGATATAGTATATGAACCAGCAAACCACATTTTAAACATGAAGGTCACAGTGATTTACTGCTTCATGAAATTTTATATTCATTTTTACAGATCTGTAAAAACCCCAAAAAGATTGATTTGCTCTACAATTATACTGAGGATATTTTAACTGCATGATGAACAATCTTACTGTTATAATGTCATACAAAAGTTGACAATATAACCATATGACCTGAATAATAACAATAGGACATGACAAAAAATCACATCACTTGGAGTTGTCATTCAATGAAATACCATCTCATGGGAATCACATAATATATTATTTTACACTGAACTTTTTTTTTAGCAAGGTGATAATTACATTTTGATGAAACCTTGCAGAGCTTGGAAATGAACTAATTTAATAACCTAATACATAAAAAAGTTGACAATTGCAAAAAGGCCATTAAACTTGAGGGGAAAAAAAGTTCTTTAAAATACATGTACAGTGCTAAATTACATCAGTATCAGCTCATTAGAGATTGATTATGCATAAATTTAAATGGGAATTGTTCACTATATTTCAATCTTCATACACCCATATTACAATTACATGGATATTTTCTGACTATCAACCTAATGGTGTGGGGTCCAGTACAAAGTAGACTGAATATTACACAGTGAAGTTGGCACATTTTTAAAAATAAATTTGTACTGCCCTGTTTTTTGTTTATTTGATCTAACATCTTTTTTTGACTCCGTTTAGTATCTGGTCACCACTATAAAAAGTGCATATCATTCAGTAATTGTTTTGTTGTGAAGTTTATTGATAACATTTAAGGTACAGAGCATTCAACAGTGGTACTGAAAAGACTTTGCTTAAACTATATTAGTATTAAATTTTAGAATAAAAATTAATTTCATTTAAGATGAGTAAATGCACCTACATGGCCAGGTTGATGTACACTATAGTATAACACTAATTACCCTGGGATGACATTACTGTATTGATGTATGTGAAGTGTAACATTTGCAACTGTATGTAGCCAGACCCCAATTAGGATTTTATTGACTGTGGCTGTGGATTAATGTTCTTAGAACTACAGCATATAAGCAGTAATTGGGGTCCTTCATTAAGGCACAGTAATGACCTTTTTATTATATTCACACTTGTAACCACCAAAGCTCGGCAAACATTGTACATATTTGGGTGCCATTTTGGTAAGTGAAATGTTGATATGCAGTTTAAAATGTCATCCTTGTAGATCAAGTTTAATGGAGCAATTATTTTTGTTTCAATTTTTATAACCACTTCAACTGATTCTTGTAGCCAGCATATTGCTCATGAAAGTCGCTATATTATAATGCTTTTGGTGCATACATCACATCCTATACAGCAAAATGTTTTGTAAAAGACTACTTCTATTGCCATGCCTGTCTTAGAGGCCATACATTTCTGGCGAAGGGGACGGTCTTTCAAGGCCAGTTCTGTACTTTGATGTGCCTTTTAATGGATTCTGTTATGTTAAATCCATTGTGATTGTTAGGTCTCTTCATAATTGACATGGAAGTGGTGACCAGATTCCAACTGACAAATGGCTGCGACCCCACATCCCAACACAAATGTAAAAATATCTAAATCGGGTTGGATGGGTCAGAGGAAACTCTGAAATACCATGGTGATGAAATTAATACCTTTATATGGTATGTTGTTTGTAATCAACGTAGAATCAACATGTTTTGATGGAATTTGGGCAGAACATTCTGGACATGCAAACACAAACAAACATGTTGTGGGCTACATGTATATTTGATGGTTTTGTCTCATCTATACCCTTTTGGACCAATTTATGGTCCAGTAAATCAACCTGTCTTTGCATGGGATGTTACTTGTAATCAGAATAATCCCAAGAAAATCATATCAACATTGGGTTTTAACCAGAATTCTTGTGTCTAGTTAAGTCGAGCTGAAAAGTTGTTTCAATTGGACTTTAAGTATGGCCACCGCAGCAGCCATCTTGAAAATCTCATTGCTACTTGTCCTGAACAGATGGCAATATATTAACATGAGGGTTTCAATACAAGACTTGTTATGATGTTTATTTGGTCCTAAATGAAAATGGTTTACTTTGGTCATTTAATTTGACTGCCTTCATGGCTTTCTTTAAAATCTTCTTGTGATCATATCAACTTGCGGTTTTCACTAAACAACCTCCTGCTGTCTACTTGGTCTGAAACGAAAACTGTGCCATAATGGGATCTAATGTGACTGCCATCTTGAAAATCTCTCCTCCATTTGAATGGAAAGTCATATCAAGATGGGCTTTTCACCAGAAGGCTAATTTTTATAACTAGCCGATCATGAATGAGAACACTACAGCATGAAAAGAAATTTTAAGATAAGCAAATGGCTTTTCATTTATATATTCTGCATTTAACATTCAGACATTATGCTCAATTTGCTACTGTTAATTTTTGTTGCAAGAAATCTGCAAATGTTGTAATTGTAAAAAAAAACATCATGATAAAGAATCTTGTCTTGTGTTATCCTTGTGAATCAGACTTCGTGGTACATTAAAATGTTTCTGTGTCCAAAGAGAATTGACATACTATTACATTTTCTTGCCAGTATTCCCATTTAGAAATGCACATATGGTATGAGCTGTGTTTATCATTTCATGACTGTATTCATTACACAAATACATGTATCCAGTGCTATCAGGACTGTAATAATTTGAAAATAAAGTGAAGTGTCCATTAGTGTTATCATGGGTGTTTACTACAAAGTATATTGCTTCCATGTTCTGAAAGTCTGAACAACCTGTATTTTTATTACAATTTTGTGTTTTACTGTATAAACATGGTGTTGGTTGCCATGAAAGCTTTGATTGTCTTATTTTTCTGTAATCCAGATCTAATTTCCAAATCTTATTTCCCAAGTTGTCTGCCATTGCATGAGAGCCAATAAGTCCATAGCTTTTAAAGATTACAGTGACTTAATTTTCAAGCTGACAATCCTTTTGATCAAGCTGTGAATTTATTACTTGTTCAGTGCCAAGTAAAGTCCTTTAACTCCATGTATTTATTTGATATTAATCACTTGCGACTACTCTTTGTTTTCATGCCTGACAACCATCTGATCAAACAGTGCCTTTGATATTTATTTAGTGCCAAGTGGTGGTTATTTTGAACACCCTATGATAATACTGCACAAATGACATCTGTTGCATCATTGAATAGATTTCACACTATATGATTGAACTGTCACAGAGTACATAAGCACAATCATATGACATTAAAAGACAAGGAATATGAGTTAGACAGTACTTGCAATGACTTGACAATTAACAATTTCAGAACCATATTTAGTTACCCAGACAATGGGGATGAATATTTGGGCTTTGAACCAAATGTCAGTAGACATTTATACCATACTGTGACTTGCACATGTGGACTAGAATTTTCATACTCTATTTGCAAGACTTGGAATTAATGTTACGGGATACTGTGAATCAGAGCATTCTGGACTGCTATTTTTATACTGGTGTTCTACCTCTAATAAAATTCATGGATTTATCAAAACATTTAATGACAGGAATTGTGGATTTATTTGTTTAATATTCTACTCAATAATAAATTATATTTTCAAACTGGTTTTCTTATTTTCCCATCTACCAATTCATTCAGTTTAGCTTATTTTTCCAAAGGGCAACTCTTAACACTGAGGGCATGTTTCAGATGAATCTGACTTGAAAACTACACCCTGACTTGGAGAAATTTGCTTTTTAAAGTCCTGATGAGGATGGGTAAGGGGCAACTTATCATCAAATAAACTTATAATCGAGCATGCACAGTAACAGAATTCATCATATGGATTATTGGAGGACATTTTTGTCCATAGAAAAGGCTTTGTAAAGTTTGAAAACTTCATAAATATCAAAGTCATAACCTGAAGATGCCCACGTCAACAAGTCTCTACTTTAAAAACAAATGGCACTAAATCTGTTTTAGGTTCAAAACTTGTTTGATCAGGAAAAGGGCATTTAAAATTAAAAAGAATAGGAGAGATGTAAAAGAGCAAATGGGTTGAGAAGATTATCATACTTGTTACAAAATTTGTTCACTTCATTGGAAAGTTCAGATATGTCTACTAGTTAAAGTGAGTGCTTTATATAGATAATTTATGTTTTGTGTTTGTATTCTGGTACTAATCCACATGGATTTTACTAAATTTTGACAGGAATTTTACCAGCTACAGACCCAGGTTAAGAGGCGAATTAAATGTACATTTGTTATACAGTTTAATGTAATTATAACATTTATCATATAGATAAAACTTTTATGCTTAAATTTCATTTCTTCACTTTTCTGCCACTTAGGTTATGCTTATACCGCCCTAGAAATTAGCATGATACAGCATATGACAATATTCTTAGCACATGTTAGAGTTATTGCCCCTTTTCCCTTGTAGCAATTTTAAAACCTCAATGCTGCCATTTATCATAAATTTCACAATTCTTCCAATTTAAAGTTTGGAATGATGGAAATGATTTGTTAAAAAAACTGACATAAACTGTTCTTTAATCTAATCAAGATGTTAAACTGACAAACTTCTTTAATCTAATCAAGATGTTAGGATTAAACGACCTTCAAATATTCAGTTTAGAATTAAGAGATGCTACCCCTTTCTTCTGTCAACAAAGTCACTTGTAATTCCATTCTTTTTGGGAGTGTTCCAAAAGTAGTGATGAGATACATTAGACAAGTAACATTGGTGACCAATCGTTAAGCATTCACATGTGGTGCACAAATTGATTACAGTGGTAATGAAGAGGCAAATCCACATTTTAAAATAGGATTTGAGAAGAATTGCCTGGATTATATTTTAAAAAAGTCTTGGGTGAATATTGGTGAACAGCTGGACGGTTGGAATATTCTAAAACATGAATTTGGGCTGAAGATAATTCAGCATAGTGTGGTGTTGACTTGTGTTTACAATGGTGATATCAAATCTTGTATTCCAGCGTTTGATTGAAATAAGTTGCCACACATATCACCAATCAACATCAGGTTAATTCATACATGTGAAAAATGGCAGGTTTTCTTTGTTAAAGGGAGAAATTGCACAGAAATATTGAGATGAAATGCTGATGTTACCTGGTTTTAAATGGAACCAAATGATGTTTAGGACCAATATCTCAAGATTCAGTATTATTCTGATTTGGCATGTACAACATTTTACACATAACTGGCAATGGTACTTTGGTACTTTGTCACTTTGCCAAAAAATTAAGTGTGGACCTTTAACATGGTGATTTTGGAGGAAATTAAGAAATTTGCGTAAATTTTTCTGCATGTGGCCTGCCAACATCCTATATAGCCATTCATGGAAGATATGCATAGTGAACTTGAATTATTATTTTTATTATTATTATTATCTATTGTTATGACAATACTGTTCACTTGGTGCATCCTCACAATCTTCACATTTATACAGAGGAGGCAGGGTACAGTTTCGTATTTTGGCCCCTGGCAAATTTCTTAACTTAAGGCTATGGTGTGACTTTTTCAGCAATTATTGTCTACTAATTAAATATATGGATATATTTGTGAGCTAGGTGTTTTGGGCTTGTGTTGCTCTTGAAATTGATGTCAGGCATGTACACCTTCCATAGTTACTCTGCAATATGTTGATAGTGAAATACCAATAGTTGTCTACGAAGAAGAGCTAGCCTCTCGTAACAGTAAACATGTGGGTTTGGGACAAGGAGCATATCTCAAAAATGGCTTGGATGACAACTATTTTCAACTGCATCAGCCTGTTTAGTACACACTGTTTGGCAGAATTGTAATCTAGGTAAAGGGCTTGTGTTTGCACTGTGAGTACCACATGGTGTCAAAAATGACCTTCGGACATGAAAATTGCAGATATAAATTTGGGGTTGGGGTGCATAAACTTCTTCTGCTATGAACTGCCACTGACTTTTCTGGTCAAGTGGATAATATTTTTATGCTTTGTTTTAATATAGGTATCTCAAAATATGGACATTCTTGACCTCACTTGTGTATTTGATTTTTTATGATTTTTTGTACTAGGTCACTGATTGCGGCATTAAATTTGTACATAAATACTGGACCCTGCCCCCTTAAGCAAAAATGATAATTTTTTTATGGTGCAGTCAGCCATGACTATTATACTTTTTTGTTTCTTTGTGTATATTTAAATAATTTTTGTGCATTAGCTTCATTATATTTCCTTCCTTTTTCCATATTTCATGTAGTGTTATATGTAATGCTCTTTGCCGAGGGAGGTAACTGTGTTTTATACCTCAATGTGAGAACTGTTTACATCATGATAAAGTAGCATATGTTGGACTTAACTTACTAAATATGGAACGAAAATGGTGACCACAATGTATTGTCTTGCTTTTTATGTAGTTGTCAAGGTTTGCACATCTATTTGTATGAATATTATTCACATTTCATTACAGACACACAGAAACAATTGCTTAGCATGTCAACATGCATTCTTTAAAGTAATTTAACTCCACAGGAGCAGCTAGACTTTGGAGGAATCGTGCATAAGCATACTCTTGTGAATGTTGAATGTCACCAGTGAAACAATGTTAGGAATGCATATGGCATATCACTTGCTATATTTTGGTGAGAAGAATGAAAGTTTTAGTATTCCGACATAGTTTCAACCTTCATGAGCCCATTGTGAAGTTGACATGAGGTTCATATCTCACACTTGGGTGATAATAGAAAATGTTTCAGTGTTATATATCTATCTTGAAATTTCTAGGTTCAGTTAACAAAGGGGAAAAGCTTAAAATTAAGTGGCAGTTTCATGCCTTGGACATGACACATACAGTTTCTCCTCTGAAATTCTTATAGTTTTCATTGAATGTTTAAAGTACATCAATATCACTTGATACTTTTCTTTTTGCAGGTCTCAGTTTGCATGGTAGAAGATCAGGATTAATCGGTTAGTCATGCTGAAAGAAACAATAGCTTGAATCTCATCCAGATACTCATTCTGTTCTGTGTGCACAAGAGAGAGACTTTGACGGATAGATTTAACTTCCTCAGGAGTTGTTTTATGGTATGTGCTTATTAAAAGCCAAGCAAGTGAAATACATTTTACCTTGAACTGAATTTTCCACTGTAAATATTTGTTCTATACCTTCTCTTATTATTTACTATGATTTTGTAAACTCCAGAAATCATTAAAGTCAGTTGTAAGTGAATTGGTGTCTGAGAAGAGATTTCTGTTAACTTGTATTGAGTAATTGTATATGTATGGTCAATTTCAGTGGCTATGTATCAATGAAGTTATTTGATATGTCCCTTTGTAAGTTTAACTGGGTCCACACATCTGTATGTTAATATTCTAGCATGGTCTAATGTTGATTGATTAAACTTTGATCTTTCCAGATTAGCTAGACTGTTGTTGTGATTACCCCCTCCCCCCAACACACACTCACACAACATTGATGCTCCTATTAGGATCTCCAGAATAATAATGAAAGGTTAGGAACTGCTTGTTTTATATCAGTCTAAAAGTACTTCCAAAGCACATTATTAACTTAAATGTGTGATTTCTTTATGTTTGCTAGAAGGGTTTATAGAAAATTTTCACTTCTGTCACTGACAAGTAACATTGCATTTCTGTCATTTACTCCTAAAATTTATAACTTCCAAACCTCTTCTTGACATTCATGAAAGATTGTAAAGGAATTTTGATTCTGTCCTAATGCTGTAGTGGTAAACAAAGAGAAAATCATTGAAGTTTGTAAACAATTTGAAATCTTTCAAGAAATGCAATCAGTCATAACTCACAATGTAAATAATGCAATGCTTTTTGCCGCAAAGTAGTCACTTTCCTAAAAGCGTAATACCATTTTTAATTTTGCACACAAAAGGTTTTCCTCTATACCATTGTACTAGATAATGTCTAAATATGTGATATGTACACAACTTGTGACGTAAACCATTTTGACCCAAATTCTTAAGGAGGCAGGGTACAGTTTCGTATTTTGGCCCCTGGCAAATTTCTTAACTTAAGGCTATGGTGTGACTTTTTCAGCAATTATTGTCTACTAATTAAATATATGGATATATTTGTGAGCTAGGTGTTTTGGGCTTGTGTTGCTCTTGAAATTGATGTCAGGCATGTACACCTTCCATAGTTACTCTGCAATATGTTGATAGTGAAATACCAATAGTTGTCTACGAAGAAGAGCTAGCCTCTCGTAACAGTAAACATGTGGGTTTGGGACAAGGAGCATATCTCAAAAATGGCTTGGATGACAACTATTTTCAACTGCATCAGCCTGTTTAGTACACACTGTTTGGCAGAATTGTAATCTAGGTAAAGGGCTTGTGTTTGCACTGTGAGTACCACATGGTGTCAAAAATGACCTTCGGACATGAAAATTGCAGATATAAATTTGGGGTTGGGGTGCATAAACTTCTTCTGCTATGAACTGCCACTGACTTCTCTGGTCAAGTGGATAATATTTTTATGCTTTGTTTTAATATAGGTATCTCAAAATATGGACATTCTTGACCTCACTTGTGTATTTGATTTTTTATGATTTTTTGTACTAGGTCACTGATTGCGGCATTAAATTTGTACATAAATACTGGACCCTGCCCCCAGAGGAACAATCAGGGGGCATAACTGCTGTCAATGACATTGTGGAATGTTGGGAATTTAACTTGCTGCAGTTTTCATAAATATAGAGCTGCAAATTTCAAATTTGGTTGAAATTCAACAATCATTGGTAAAGTTAAGGCATGGAAATGAAAATGTAGGATGACATTTCTCAGTAAAGTTATCTTGCAGACACCATATTATTGATGGATAGTATATCACATTTTTTATAAGCCAATGTTCAACAATTATAAAATGTAAAAGAAAATGTTTAAAAGCCAGGAAATGTCACTCTAACAAAGGACACGTTTTTAAATACACTCTAACAAAGAATACTTCTTTAATCTTTTTCAATGAACTAAAGTTATATTAAACATATGCCGTGTGTACATATTTCCATAATAGACACCTGCAAAAGCAAACAAAAAATAAAGGTGGCTTCAGTTAATTTTTAAACCTGTGTAATACAAAAACATTTTTTTTATCTTTTTCATTAATTTATTTTTCAGGGTTATTAGGAGGTTTATTTTTCTTCCTTGACTGATATAAATAAGTTGACACCTCAAAAGGTTTAATTTGTTGCTTCAGTCTATTCCTGAATCTTTATTCATATATTTAGAAAGATTCTGGACTAAGGTAGTGCTCAAGTTTCTGTATTAGAATATATTGCAATAGTGTACTATAATATGTATTGCAGAACATAGGGGAAAATCTAAACTCTTTTAGTAAACAATGACTAGATTTAACTTGTTTTAAGGGTTTCATTTATAACAAGCAGTTATTGTGTTGAGTCACAGAGGAATATATGACTTGTCAAATCGAACATGAACATTAAAGTTCATCATCCCACTAGCGATTTTCATTGCATTCCTGACTGACAAACAATGTTACCAGATTAGTGATTTTACATTATTAAGTGGCAAAAGTTCAAATATGACTGGACTCCAAATGAGCCATTTGGGTCATTTCTACACAACAAATGGGTTATGATGTGCAGTGTAACTATGTTTTTGGCAGGAACTGTCAGAATTGTGAAAGAATTCAAAATTCGGTGCAGATAGTTTTAAAACTTTTATTACCTCAAACCAAAGATTCCAAAGAATACAGTATTATATGTTTGTAGCTTGATCAATACTGATGGCTGCAGAATAAAAGTGTGTCCTCCTTAAACCATATTTATGAGAGCCATTAGGTAAGTTAATCTATAAGCAATGTATTAGAATGAGGGGCATTTCAACAAAATTGCAGGCTGACCACTTCTATTGATTTTTCTGTATTTATTGCATTTTTCATGGTTGTCCCACCAGCAAAAGTTGCAGTCCCCTACCATAAGCATATTTGGAATACCTGAAGTAGCTAAACTTCCAGATCAGAAGAACCACTGGTTGCCAATGAGTTTAATTTTCCAAATTCTTTACACCACTGACATATATTGCTCTTGTTAGTCCATTAGAATGAGACTGAATTATGTTGTTCTAAGCACTAAGCTAGGCATCACACACTTCCCTACATGCGAACTAACATTTTCCCAACTTAAGTAATTCTCTGAATCTCATTTCTCTTAATCAATCTGCCATTTAACACCAAAACACTTATTTCTCAAAGTTCAGTGTATCTTGTCTTTGAGGTCACACATACTACTTATACAACTACACTTGGAAATGACCATAATAATGAAACAAAAAGTTGTTCATTTGATTTACTCATGCACAGGTACATGACTGGGTCTTTCAGTCATTGTAAATATCAGCACTTGTTCCCACCACTCAGCAACTAGTCAAAGTCCTTGAACCTGCCACCCTGCTATTGCATGTTCTTCAGATGTACTCTTACAAATGGCAACATGTACATCTGCAGTTTTTCAGCACAGTGAAGATGTTTGCATTTAAAACATGTACAGAAGAGAGAATGTTGGCATACCTCTATGCAACTTTCATATAATATGGCTGACATTTCTTTGGATATTGTACTTTTAGGAAATTGTAAATGATTTTAGCACACTGCCAACTATAATGACTGCTCCCTTGTGTTCCAAAAATCAACCTGAATTTATCTAAAGTACACTATCCTTGGCAGCTATTAAAATAGAGAAAACAAATTTTGCCAGACTAGACAATACCAGCTTCTGAAGGTTCGATCAATGAACTACCATATAAATAAAATGTAAAAAAGTTATCGGCTCCTTTTTTTTAAAATGAACCTCTGAAGTTCAGGAAGTGAAAATGAGCAAGTGAAGCTAACACTTTTTTGAAAGGTGCACATCTGGAGTAAGGCCAAGCTGTATACTCTATAACTCATATTATACCCATCAACCATACAACAAACTAAAGGGAATTAAAAGGTTTTTTTAAACAATACCTAAGATATACAAAGTCTTTTTTAAATAGCCAGTATAACTAGTTAGGAAACCATTGGAAATTCTTTTTTTTTAAAAATTGTAACCCTATGCTAATTATGACACAAGAGCACCACCTATGATGGGATGTATGCTTATTACGATAATATCTGATTGACGGAATTAGTCTAATATTAAATTTTCAGCACTTAATGTTGGTAATGTGTTCATTATAGTAATACCTTAAATAAATTTCAATTTATAAATCCTATGAATTTCCACCTATATTTACTTTGAACATTTCAATTAGACTGACTATTTGTCTTACCTAACACTGATAGTCTGTCATCCTTTGAAATTAGGTTTGGTATCTGTTGGCTGGCTTCTCTGCTTAAATTTGTGTAGCAGCTTCGTATGGACTTCAAACCTTGGAGAAGCTGAAAAACAGTGATTAAAACTTTTTGAGAAAAGTCAAGTTGGAAGTCTACTTTCAGCTGGGCAATTAGTAATGTCAATTATCTGAAGACATGAAAAATACTCATTTACCATAATTGTCGGGATACAAAATAATCCATAAACAATAAAATACTAGCTAATTTGTTTTGTAATACTACATGGATTCAATTTACAAGAACACAAAATTTAATATGAAGATGGCTACATATAAAACATGCCTGTCCTGGAAAAAAGGGGTTGGGGTGAAATGGAAGAATTGGCAACTGACCAGTCTAGGTTGTTCAGTGAATTTATATACTACATTGATTAATTGTAGTATGAATGATGGCTGACGAGTCATATTTATCTGTGATGGCTGACGAGTCATATTTATCTGTCATACATTAGAAAATATTGATAAAAACATCTATGTAGCTTGCTATCAGAAGTAATCAGGGACTGTGATCATTAACATGGATTTATTCAAAACACAAGTAAATATTTTCTTCCAGCTGCTGAACATAATTTCTACAGGAAAATTGTTAAATGGTCAGGATATAAGAAGGAGGTAAAACTCCATGACACCCAGCAAATGTTCTGGTGCCCAGAATAATAAAACTAATTAGACCCTATGTTTCCCTCTTTAAATCACTTTTCTGCAATATTAACAATAGCAGCAACAAGAACTTACTGCATGCAATTAATCTGTGCAGTTTTCTACTTAAGTCTTTCACAATTTTGCTAAAATCATGAATGCCATTAAAAGAATGTTATCTTGATCAATCAGTCAATAAAAAATTCTTGAATTACTGATTATATACCACAGATAATTTTTGATAAAATTTATTACTTTCACAGATTTCATAAAAACAACATTTATCAAGTAATTAATCAAGTGAACATTTCATTGATTTTAATGCATAAAATCTGGTGTTGTCAAATAATGGAGCTTGTTTTTTTTTACTGCATGATAATATCATTGCATGAATAGTGTCAATAAATAACTGCAAGCCAATACAGCTTTACAAAACAGTAAAACCTATCTTAGTAGACACCTCCATGTAAAAGACATGCCTTTATTGGATTAAAAAGACAACAAATATAGACAAGACTTTTTCTTGATTTTTATCATTTTCAATCATTATCATTATGAAGCACATTTATCAATATATTTGCATGCTCCTTTACTGTCCTTTATAGACAATTTCACAGTAAACCATCTGTTAAAAAACTAGGAGAAGTTGAAGTGATTCAAAAAGTTTCTTAAGTAGATATACAGTCTTAAATCTTAAAGTAAAACATCATAATCATGGGAGATATAGGTCACAGATTAGGAAAATGTAATGAATCGACTTAAGTTGTTATCATACTGTATTGATAAAGATAAATCAGCTCCCTTTTGAAGATCTCTGGGCAGCACGACTATTTGATAGGACGGACTATATCAATCATGTAAATAAAACAGGATTTATCAGAAGAAAAAATACCTATTATTCACAAAGTTTTCTTTAACTAAAGTTGTTCTTTAACATATTTTCATAATAATAACTACCATACAGCATAAGGGTTTAGACCTTAGTCTAAAACGGATACAAGAAGAAACTGTATTTTCATTGTGGCTGTTAAATATGGCAATTGTTTGTAAATATGGCAATTGTTTGTGAGTTCTTTTCTTGTGGAACAAAAACATAACAAAACTAGAAATATATTAATGCAACATGAATAATTTGCAGAAACCAAACACAAAATGATAACTGGAGATGTGTTTACGCAGTCATTGGTAACACCTTTCATCATTCAGAAACATGCAAAATGAAAATCAATAGTCAGCCAAGTAGAAAAATGACTTAATGTACTCCTCTTGCTTTCATCATGAAGTAGCCCCTTGCCACACTTCTGCAGCATTTTCAGCTACCATTTAACATCATATATTTTGAATGATGTGGATTGGATTTGCATAACATTACACAAACAAATGCATACCCAGAATCATAAAATTGCCATTTTTTCCTTCCAAAAACAATTTTGAATAATTTATAATAATTGTAATGACAAGTAAATAACATATCTGTTATTTTCAGTGCAACTAATACAATTTCTAGCACAGTTAAGTGATAATATAAATGCACTAATACATACAATATTTTCTTGTTATGCAGACCTTAATTATTACCTTTTTCCTGGTATAAGGCATGTATGGTCATGGATGCCAGTTCATTAATTGGTAGAAAACTTATAAGTATGAAAAACTGATATGTATCATGTACTTCATTATAAAGTAATCTCAGTATAAGGTGGCACACTCTGACACCCATGAAGTACTATATATATATATATATATATATATATATATATATATATATATATATATATATATATATATATATATATACACACACACATATATATATACACACACACACACACACACACACACACACACATGCGCAAGGTTTTTTTCCAAGAACACATAAAAACTGAAAGATGACATTTTCTTAATATGTATATAAATATATAATTTTGCATGTAGAAAAAGCACAGAATGTGGATTGATTCTTACCTGTACAAACTGCTGAAGCAAATTATAAACTCTCTTGAATGCTGGTCCTAGCTGTGTAAGGGTTGGGGGCGTCTTGTTACACCAGTGGGACATTTCATTTTCATAACAGTAGGAAAAGCCAGTAACTAGCTGAGACAATTCAGATAACACCAAACTGAGTGTTTTGCAGACCATCTCCATTCTAGATTCATCTGCTTCTTGGTAATCAAACTGGGGGAAGAAATGACCAGAATGTTATGTTATTTTTGAGGTCTTCATGAACTAAAATTATGGTAAAGACCAATTAGGCTTTTATAACTTAGATACAGTTTTGCCTACCTTTTAATTACCTGAATTTTTTGTACATCCATTTTTATTTAATGTAGAAATTTGAACGTTTACTGTTTTAAGAGTCTTAAACTAGCTGCAACATTTTTATTACACAAATCAGATTGTAGAATAAGTTAATGATTTGTCTGAAAATGCAAATTTTGACTCCATGAAAGTAAGCAGCATTAAAAACTGTGTCTAATTAGCCATCCACTTTAAATGAATTGATCTGTTTGGCAAAATACCTTGTCTGTCAGGCAAAATACCTTGTTTGACAACTCAAGAACCAGATTGTTTGGGAAGAATATTAAAAAAATATTTATGTTTATGCAGTTTTATAAAGCTCTCACTTTTAGATGAGTAGAAAGATGAGAATCTTTCAAGTCTTATGCTCAGTGGTACGTTGAGAAGTTGTACATAAATCACTTTGAGCATGCATATATCCTGATTAGAGAAGTATTGAATTCCTTCTGAATTCACTTCTCAAATTTCCAAGTCAAGATTTCCAGATTGAACTTCCAGTCAATATAAATGATGCTCTGTCTGCAGAAATTTTTTTTCATTTTATTGGACCAATTAAATTAGACCCAAGTGGTGTTGTAATTACCCCCCCCTCGTGAATATAACCATAATTTCTGAATGAGTGACAATAACAAGATTTTCTATATGACTACATATATCAACAGATGACAGCTTCAGGATGATAGACAAAAGGACATTGCATAATCTACTCTGTATTTAATTAACAGTAGAAAGGGAATATAAATTATGATTAAAAGCTTACTGAAGCACCCTGCATAAAAATAGACACATAATAACTGACTATCCATTTTATTGCACTTTTAATTAATATGAAAGTCTGCAAGAATCTTGGCAAGCTCATTTCCATCTTCAAACATGAGTCAATGTCATGGCAAGTTGACTTGTTTTGGATTTAATGCCATTTTCCAGCACAGGATAGGCTATATGTGGCAACCACCACTGCCCCATAAGAAGCTACTGACAGCTTTACCCACATTAACCAATCCCTACACTCAATCCCATGCAGACAGAGGTGAAATGGCAGTGATGCATAAAGGCAAGTGCTTTAGACCTCTCAGCCACTATGAGCTCCTCATGTCAAGTTGATACTTATGTTGTATTTATGTGTGGAAATAAATAACACCTAATGCAACCCAATTCTTACCAACAAAAACACCTTGTCTATATTTTTACTTTAAAATATATTTTATTATCAATTTATTCTTTTCACCACACACACAATTCAAATAAACCATCAGCAGAAATGATTTTGTAGAGTACAAATTAACTAAAAACGTGCTAAACTACTGACAGTTACAAAATTGTTAGAACATTTCTACTAATTGTTGAGATTTAAAGATAAGTTTAATTTAAATTATTACTGAAGATGTGGTTTTTCAACATGAATAAAGTTCCAAACTGTAGTGCAATTAGAACATATAGGAAGAAATTCCCACTGTGATTGTCCATAAATCCAAACTGGTTTCCCTAAGTAAGCATATTAAAGCAGAGTCCCCTATATTTAGCACGCTATATTTTGAGAATATATAACCTGGAAACATACTTACATTAGTTTTTAATTCCTGTAAAAGTTCCTTTTGCCGCTCTAAACTTTTGGCTAGTTCTATAGCAGAATTGGCTATTGCTACTATTTCAAGTTTGGGTGGTCTGAAGAAAAAAGTAACAAACTGTATGTTACAAATTGTTATGCCTATTATGTTTGAAGAAAATCAAAACATTTCTTCTCAAAAGCCCTAATGAAATTAAAATGGAACCTGTATTAAACAAACTACAAGAAAGCTGTGACAAATCTCCAGATGGAATGAAATTTAAAATGGGTTGGAATTCAAATGTCAATATTATCTATGCATTTTTCTCTTTATTTTAATTTGATTGTAACAAATCAGACTTTTGCAACATTAACATGTGTTTGAATTCTAACTTTAAACAAATTTAATTTCAGTAAATTAACTACACTGGTCCACAGTACTTTGTTATAACCAGGTTCTAATGTATGTATTGTTCACCTTGTGTAACCAAACAGATTTCAGTTTCCGATGGTGCTGTTAGAATCACAGACTGTATGATTTTGTGTGAAAATTTAAGTTAAAGTTTCAAAAGTCATTTGCTTGATGGATATTCCATGGGTCTACAATAAAACCATTCCAAAACCTTGGAACCAAATTTAATTTTTGTTTTTAAAAGTTTTTCCATTTACTGAGCGTAAGGTTGATGTTAAAATATTTTTATATAAGCAGGTGTTCAGCCTTAATTTCACAAATACATTTTTAAACCAAAATAAACTTAATTGTTTCTCACATGATTTGAGAGGGAGAAATTTTTATCATGTGCATTTGTGAAATAAGAAAAGTACATATGTAACTAGTGAGAGTAAGAATGTAATTATTTATATCATGACTGTAAAAAGTAAAGCATTAAGAAAGTAGTTTGCATTTTTAACATTTAATGAAAAATTTGCTAACTAGCATACATTTCTTCCAAACAATGAGTTCTGCCACATGAAAATTAAACTCTTTGATACAGAAATAGTCCTTGTCTTAAGAAACATTTAAATAACAAGAGTTATGTATTATAATCCATAATATGTAAACAGCATGATTCATCATGTTCAAAGTTTAAGAAAAACGATGTAATATAAACATAACCTTTATTAACTGTCTTTTTCTGCCAATATTTAGTTATAACAAATGAAAATTAAAAACTGGTTTTTTTTTTCATGTGTCAAGACTTCAAGATTGCCAAATGTCCTCATTATACTGTACAGGCATGCATGTTGAGCATTATATTGTCACATGCCTTCTGGACATTTCTAGGTCACTGCCTTACCCATAAGCCCACTGAAGTATTTGCTAACATACATAATTTGACACAGTGTATGTCAGTTGTGTTTCACAACAAGCTATTTCTTAAAAATATGTATTGTATTTGTAATGAATTTTGCATCTAAAACACATTTCTTTGTTTGAAGTGAGTTTTAGAGTTTTGAGTGTTAATAAATTTTGGACCCAAAATTTATTTAAGTTTTCAGAGCTGAGGGGTTTAGTTTTATTGAAGAAAAAACATTATCATATTAAAAAGAAAGTTGTTGTTGGGCTATACAACATTTTTCATCACATGATAGGCTATTCATGGCGGCCAGTATTAATGGTGGAGGAAGAAACTGGGAAATCACCGGAAAAAACCACCGACCCACGAGAAGCTACTGGCAAGTTTTCTCACATATCCACATTCGCTGAATCGAAGACAGAGGTGAGTTGGCAGTGATCCGTAACGGATATCAATTTAGACCACTAGGCCACTCGGGGCTCCTTAAAACGAAAGAAAAATCTGGAGTAACTAATCTTGAGGGAATTTCAGTATAAACGGGGTTCAGTTTTAAGGGTTTTCACTGTACCTATAGGCTAGATATTTTGCTATCCAAGGAGCCCTTGATGTGTAAACTTACTTATTTTTATCATGTCCTTTGTCTGCCCAGGATTTCTCCACCTGCCGTTGTATATCTGGAGGTAGCAGGTCAAGTCTAGGGTTGTATACCAGGTCTAAATTCTCCTGTCTGGCTAGACTATCAATGTACAGACAACTCTGGCTAAACTGCTCATCCAAAGGGGAGGAATCACTGATTTCAATACAAAAGAAAACTGCAGTTAAATATCTCCAGAACCTGAATATAAATCTCTCTTCATATGAAACATGTTCAGAAATTGTTTCAATTATTCAAAAACCTTTCTGAGTATGTACAGTACTTTTTCTGGCTACATTTCACAATGACAATGATTAAATTATGGACTTAATTGTTTTTAAATTATTAAAAAAGAATAGACATACACTTTGTATATGTTTACCATATGGAAACAAAATGAACTATATGGAACTAATGGAAGACAGCAATTTTAGAAAGGAAATTGTAGTGATCTGGAGAGGAAAAAATGAGGGCCTTAGAATGGCAGAGGATTCTGTCTTGTAAATTTTAATAAAATTTGCTTTTAAAAACATTTGAATTATCCATGTGTAGTTTGAGGATAACATTTTGTACTTAGAATATCTATGAGGAAGATGTATCTTGGCCCTGTATTCTCAAACTTTTCAAACATGAAACTCCAAACAAACCAAACATCCCATAACTTCAACCAGACAAACGTCACCATCATGCGACCTTCAACATTTTAATAGTATTGGTTGTTCTCCTAGTCTACTTAATTCATATCATGTAGGAATACTTTATGTATAAACAGACTGCTCTGAGCATGAACTTGAATTACTTCCTGAAGCATAATTATTACCTTACAATTCCTGGACTTAGGAGGGCTTTGCTGTGAGGATCTTCAGCTGATGCAGCAATAAGTACTATATCTATCAAATGATCCATGAATGCTGCTTGTCTGCTGGCTGATGTAACTCCCTTGTAAAGGAAAAAATACACTCAGGCTAATACAAGATTTATAAAAGTACATAATCAACAATACAACAAAACCCTAACTATGCGGCCATAAAAACATTGTAAGACAATAAACTTGAACATGAAACAGTGAGTTTTTTTTAAATGGCTTTAAATTATTCCTTTTAATTCAATGGATCATATATTAATTATATATATTATAAATTATGCTAGACTGTATGTAAAGGTCAGGAAGGTATCCCACTCCAAGTAGACAGTGATATTGCTTATTTATTTATTGTCTTATAATGCTAGACATGGGAGCAAGTCAGGGGCATCAGCATGATATCTCAGAGGGTTGAGTACCCATCTAAAGTTAGGGAGGTTCAATGTACAGTTAAACAAAGCATTTTTCTTCTGAACTGCACTCATCATGAGAACATGTATTGAATAATAGCTATGAAAAGTGCATTTTTGGGAGGTCTACATGGAAGCAGCTGATTGGGTGTCTACATGGAAGCAATTGATTAGGTGTCTACATGGATGCATCTAACTGGGTGTCTACATGGATGCAGTTGTCTGGGGGTCTACATGAATGCAGTTGACTAGGGGTCTACATGGGTACAGTTGACTAGGGTTCTACATGAAAGCAGTAGACTGGGAGTCTACATTTAAGCATTTGACTGATGGTCTACATGGATGCAGTTATCTGGGGGTCAACATGGAAGCAGCTGATTGGGGGAAGGGCACCATGGAAGCATCATCCTGGGGGTCTACATTGATTCAGTTGACTAGGGGTTTACATGGAATCAGATGACTGGGGGTTTACATGGATTCAGTTAGTTGTATGGGGATCAACATTGATGATTAAAGAAGATATTGGGATATTTCTGAGGACAGAAAAACAGTGCTGGTGGAATGAGTTATGAGTGTGTGTGTGTGTGATTTGGATTTTTAATGTAGCTTTAACAATTTTTAAGTCATAACGCGATGTCTGCAGTGTGACAGTTTATAGTAATGTATAGCACTGAGGCATCATGCCACAGACATGTGGCATAATGTACTACCCAGTCTTATTATTCTGACACCAGGCTGACCAGTCCTCACACTAACCTCTTAATGCTGAGCACCTAGCGAGGAAGCTGCCAATACCATTTTTATAAGTCTTTGGTATGACTCAGCCAGGGTTTGAACCCATGACTTCACGCATCCAAGGTGGATGTTCTAACAACTTGGCTATTGGAGTGGTCACCAGTTATGAGCTAGTGCTCAAATATGTCAAATGGTAGAGCACCAAAGTAATGTGTTTGTAATATACTGAGTTACACAATTCCACATGTTTAACACTCTATAACAATTACAAATTCTGAATGTGTCAGAGATTGAGGATTGTTTTCTTGTTTTGCTTTATTTTTTTTACATGCAAATTGAAAAATTTGGCAAAAGAATAAACTGTTTAGATGCTCTAACTTTTTACTTTTTATTTTCAGAAACATTTTAAACTTGTAAAGACTGAATTATAACTTAGGGGTGGTATGTTGTACATGATTGCATAACCAATCTTAATGACCATAACTTGAATTCTTTGTGCCATGAGTAAAAATCCAGGAATTAAATTCCTCTTAATCTCTATATTTCTTTGCACAAAAATTAAACAAGTTTTTAAAATTCATTCCTAACAGAAATAAAACTGGTAGTATGAGAAACAGTGGCCTTTGCTAACTCTTATACACCAGCATAATTGCCAATGCACTCATTTCCAAAAGGGATGTAACTAGACTGAAAGAAAGGACTTGACGTGCAAAAAGGAAACTTGCTAGACACATGGAAATTATTATTACTTGCCTACATGCACAAACCCAATAGATTTCTGCTCAGGAAAATTACCATTATAAACAGATACCTAAGCACAAAACTGAGAAAATACTCCACACTGTATATCTGTATGGTTAAGTATTTTACAATAGGAAGGTTTTTTTTAATGATGAAGCAATTTGAGTAAAATGGCCTTGCCCATGGAAATACAACATTAGAAGACACAGACTAGTCTGACAGTAGGATTCAAAACTGCACACTCTCAACTGTGAGTAGGATTCAAATTTGCACTCTCTGAGTTTTGAATCCATCTTATCAACCAATGAACCACCTTAAGTCCTCATATGCACAGATACATAATTATTCAAAAGAAATTTATACAGAATGAAACAAATATAATCATACAGGTCCAAGAGCTATAATTCACATATAACCATTCAGTTTATATATACAGTTTATATATGAAACTTCTTTAAAAGATACTTACTGATATCAAAATGAAAACTATCATATGTGCTCACATATAAAACTACCATACATACTTGCATTTAAAACTACCAATCTTACTTGCATATAAGACAAGTCCAACTGCAATGCACTGGCAGATCTGGTTCTTTGCAGTTCGTCAGAAGTAATCAGTAGAACAAACAACACAGACATTGATCTGCAGGTGCACTATGCTACAGCAGATCAAGATCTTTGTTATTTGCAGTTTGACAGGACCTAAAAATGAGTATACAGTGTGACGCCGTTATAGTGCAGTAGTTGGGAGCCATAGAACCTGACCGCGTTAAGAACCATACCTTGTTATAAGCAACCATGTATGTTACCAACAAATCTGCAGGGTTATCGTAGTGGATGGAGGTAATAAAATCAGGTGCAGAAACTTGCTTAATTGGCAGAGTTACCATTTTAAATCTATGTATATTAAATGAGAATATCACCTGCAGTGATAATAGAATGCATATATATTACTTTATTCAGAGAACCATGCAATATATAAATGTCTAATCTATAGCATGAATAAAGAGTATCAGCACCATGTACTCACCCATGAATCTCATATACATTAAATCCACAATACAAATATTAACATCGAAAATATCTGAACATATTTTAAATATTCAGTAATTTTGTCACAGATCAGTATATGACTGAATAAAATGGAAAAAAAAAATAGCAAATAGTATGTAATGAATGATGAAACAGTACGTCCGAAGGTTAAATAATGGTGTCTGTCGAAATTTCCCACTGCTAAATTTTCTCATCCATGATTTGCAATACTTTATTATTGTTTAAAAAACTAATTTTCAGCTGCTTTCTGGATACAGCAATAAACAAGAGGGTGATATTTGTACGGAATGGATGACATTATTCACTGGTCAACTGATTGCATAAAACAACACCACCAAGCCAATTGCACATGTTGGCAGCTTGCATTTGTTTGATGTTTTATAAATCGATGACCCATAATTTAAACAAGTTTAGCCCGGCTATTGACTTTGATGATGAACAACATATTTAAATCAATTGATTTATAAATTCAGGTGAGAAACTTTTATCAACCAACACATTGTTTATTACTTAGTTGTGAATGCAGCTTATAGAACACCTGTCGGATATTGTTTTCGCAATGATTGTATAGGGAATGAACTGAAGACAAACACAAAGTAGATTTGATGGCTTCATTGCTCATGAACCAGTAATAAGAACATTACTACTTATGAGCTGTCATCTTTCAACAATAAATAAAGACCAAAGTTCTCAAAAGGCCCAGACATGGGTTCAGATATTCATATTTCCAAAATTTCTTAAATTTAAAAATTTTAGGAGCTATGCCAAGATCATTTTATATTAGAATCCATACATGATTTTTTCCCCATAATGATAATAAAATTTCTACACGTTATTTTTTGCACTTTTAAGAAGAAATGTTTTTTGTGTATGAGAATAATACATGTGATATTTTGGTAGCAATGCCACAAACGTCTTATATTCAAATTTATAAGCAATATCTTTTCCAAATTGATAACAAAACGTTACCTAATTTAAATTATTATGTATAAACTTTACATGATAATTTTATATTACTCTTTTCTCTAAGCAATACATGTAATTATGATACAATAGAACACTCACTAGCCAGTTAATAATGGGATGAAAAGCTTGGCTGTTTCACAGAAGTAATTCTTAAGGAGGTTTGACTGTAGGAGGAATTGGGACCAAACAAAATAGCACATTGTACCCTCACCCATTGTTTACAGTCCTCCACGTAGAAAACTCAAATTTTTGTGCAGAAACCATTTTTATTCTTTCAGTTATATTGACCTTGACATTTGCCCTTTTTGACACCAAACATGATAAGCTCCTTTCTACCCTAAATGCAAGCCATCCACAAAGTCTGATGAATGTAGAGGATTGAGAACTGAAGCTATTTTGAAGAAAAAACCCATTGTTTTTTCAGTCAGTTTGACCTTGACATTTGTCCTTTTGACACCAAACATGATAGGCTCCTTTCTACCCTAAATGCAAGCCATCCACAAAGTCTGATGAATGTAGAGGATGGAGAACTGAAGCTATTTTGAAAAAAACAAAACATTGTTTTTTCAGTCAGTTTGACCATGACATTTTGAAGCCAAAACTATTTGGAATTTTTCTTACCCAAGTGCATATTATTTACGAAGTTTGGTATATGTAGAGAACTCAAATTATTGTGTGGAAACCATTTTTCTTATAGTAACCTTGACCTCTGACATTATGATGCAGAAACATGATATGGTTCTTTCTTATCCCAAGTGTAAATTATGCATTAAGTTTGGTAAATGTAGATGGTGAGTAACTAAAGTTATGCTGAAATTTAACAGGGCAACATCATAACATAACACATGCAACCTTACTGCAAGTGTCTAAAGCCATACCTGCAGGCATATAAAAAAGTTAACATCATAATACATGTAACCTAACTGCAGGCATCCATAGGCATACTGCTGGCATTAAAAAAAGTCAACATCATAACATGTGCAACCGTACTGCAGGTGTATAAAGCCATACTTCGGGAATATAAAAAAGTCAGTCTGGCGATTAAGTTACATACTCTTATTAGATCTACATCATCATATCTGCAAAGTCCAAGAGCTGATGTTACAAACAGCAACCCTGAAACAAAAATACAAGGTATCCATATTAATAACGATATAAAAAGTAAAAACATCTTTTTTTTACCCACCACCTACAATAATCTATTAAAATGATGTATTGCAGAATGGAATCATTATGGCAAAAAAATCTAATGAAGGATGAAGTAAACAAAAGACTATCTTTTTAAAATGGAACATAAAAAATCTTACTCTTTAGGGGTCCATGCGCTCTAACATTTTAGGTGTTGATTGTTTTATATGTATGTTATTTCAGTGTTTTTGGAATAGACAGAGCATGAAAATTTTTCCCGACTATAGTGTCTGAGATTGTGATAGGTGAATTTCTTTTGACTGAAGTTAAGTTTAGAAATATTCTTCCCCACTGCTCAATTCACTCCTTTGTTGTTACAGTCCGTTGTATTGAAATCTCCCAATGATGAAATGTAATTATAGTCAGTAATGATAAGAAAAGTTGCATTCCAGATCACAGCTACATTAGTTGATTTTTGTTCTAATATTCACACATGACAAAACAGAAGGCATCTTAGAACAGATTAGGAAATCATCTCATCACAACAGTCCTTTAACAGTAACTTGTTGCCTTTCATACAGTCCCTATATGTAACACAAACATTTTTTGCCTTTCTTAATAGATCACTGAATGCACTATATTTGTGGCAGTCCTCAACGTTGTTGACCTCAACCATTAGGTGATGATGGATCCAGGTTTTCTCTGAGTCAGCCTGAATTGTCCTTAGAATAGAAAATGTCCTTTCTGTGTCTGCATCAGAATGTGGCATCATTATTAAAACACTACAAAATCCAATAAGAAGTTTAAATTGTTTCCTGCCTGAGGGTAGATTCTGGTTGCTAACTGCCAGGACTGCTTAAGATTGATGCTATCACTGCCAAATTTGGGAAGTTTATAAAAATCCACTAACTTTAAAGAAATAGCAGAAAGCATAGTTATGTTTGTCTGAACTTTATTCCAATATATAAAATTCCTGTTTCCATCCATTAATGAATTTTGTGTGATATTTCAGTCATTTAGATTTTATTATTTATTCAATGGGAAAGACAATATTTCTCATCAAACTTTAAATACCAATGCCAAACCTGCCCATTGTATGCCACTTGTACTTTTCAGCAATGACCAGTCCAACCATAATCAATTAATATCATTAATTCTTTCTAAATTTAACTTCTTAATACACACAGTATTATCAATCTGAACAAACTTCTAACACTTAAGCCAAAACAACCTTGCTAAAAGAATCAAAGTGATTTAATTGTTGTATGTTTCTTGTCACTCTTTAGTAATCTAACCATAATTCATTAATGTATTTAATTCCTTAATCTTTTTAGATAACTACTGATCATATATCTTATAATTCAATAATTACATTTCAATTATTGATAGTCAAATATTTAAGCCAATTCATAGTCACATGATCATGTGATCACAGGCAGTCTTTCCAACAAATATAATGCATAGAAAGCAAGGTATGAACCAAAATATAAAAAGTTTGTTCTGATTTTTTAAAAATAATAATTTTAAGTACACAGGTGGTTTCAGTGAGTGACAGGAGAGACAGAAGGTGCCCCTCATCTTGGGTGCAAAACCCTCCCATCCAGAAAGTTCACAAGTATGAATGTTCAGCTATCCTAGATTGTAAGGTCTTGGTGATAATAAATTACATAATGAAAGATTTTTAAACTGCCAAAGAGAATATTTACTTCTTCCATTTAGAGAACTTTGTTCAGAGAGCAGCAAACTTTTGAAACAATAAAGAATGGAAAATCCTGCTGCAATGATCATCTAAGATATCATTTTGTTTTATCAGGGAAGCCAACAAATGTTGTGTTATATTTGCCACTGACAATATTTACGAGTTGTATATCCCAACAGATTTATTGGCATATCCAGCTGGGGCTGACAGGATGTAATTACACAGATCAAGTCAATGGATGAAAAATGTAGAAGGCTCACTTTGTATCCGTGAATCCATCTTTGATTCCATGGATGCATACTGTGGGTCTAGTTCTTCGTCCAATTTTGAGTCAAATCTGGAAGTGAAGATGGCTAAAACTTTGTTATGGGAAAAAATTGTGACAGACTTATTAAACATAAACTAACTGCAGGCAGAAAAAGACTGCTACAATTTGTTAGCATTTACTTGGCAACAGATTTTTGAAAAAGCATTCACCTTTATTATTATATATCTGTTATGAAATATGATGGACTAAAAAAATATTTAAAAGTTACATCATAGAAAGAGCAGCAAGATAATTATTAATTAATTATTAATTATTAATTATGCTTAGCTGTTAAACAAAAATTCTTAAGACAGGATCTGAAAACAAGACTTAAAAGCTAACATTACGTTGAAAGGAGCCACTGTAACAATCTAATTCTAGGTTCCCCAGGCTTGAAAATAAGTTCTGTTATCCATGATTCATCAACATCTTCTGTATAGGGACAATGCAAAGCCTGAAGAAAAAAGACAAACATAAACTTTATTAGGAATACAGTTAAAAAGTAGACACTATACTGTGTTATATATTTTCTCTCTTATATGTAGGAATACTGAAGTTAGCAACACAAGGTTAGGTTCTAACAGAAAAAGTTATATTTTACATTTATCAATCTATTGTTAGAGTAGCAACAACAAAAAAATGGTCCAAAGTGACTTTGACCTTTATCTTTTTGATCCCATCATAAGCATTCTCACAAACTCACCAGAAAGAGAGGTAAGACCTTCAGTCAATGGCAACCTTTGCCTTTAGTCGCTCATATCTCCTAGTCTGGTATCAGCTGGAAATCATTATTATATCTCATTAAAACTGCAATTCTCTGTGAATTCTCAGAGCTTTTGATTATTATCTTGTCCAAATGTACAATGAGTGTTATTATTTTATACATGGCTTAGGTAATGACCATTGTTCCTTTACACAACAATAACAAGCTTAAAATGTTTTGGTCATTATTTCGCATCAATGAATTGTATATGAATTACAAATATTAATGAAGTTTTTTATGATTTAAATATTTACTTTTTTTAAACTGGATGGATTTGATGTAAGAGCAATCAGTGATTTTTTCTGCTTAGTCGACACTTTTTGGACGTCAGCATTAGGAGCCATATTTGAAGAAACCAAACATAAACCTATATATTATATCTGGTCCATGACCAAACATATACGAAAGTCATGCAGTTTTGTAGAATAATGGTAAATAAAACAAATTCTCAAACTTGTCGTAGCAACTGCTGTTCAAAGATCACACATTCTTTCAAAGAATGAACAGTAACATCCTATGAAACATTCCTCCTCAGCAGAGATGTTCATTTAATTTGAATTGGCTGTTCCAGCATTACTGATAGCCTTGTGAATGTTCCTTTACATGGTTAATGATTTTGTAAATGTTAATAGGCAATAAATTGAACTAAGCAGTTTGCACATAGAACTGTTGCAACTGAAAAAATTGTTCTTGTGTATTCATCCACTTTATAGCAATTCTAATACAAACACATACAAGACAAAAGCAATAAATTGCAAAATTACCAATAGGACAATCTACAAATCAAATTCCGAGACCAATAAGTAGTTCTCTGTTTATTTTATTTCCTGATATTACTCGTTGCAAAGAGCAACTGTGCAAGCACAATTTGTCCTGGAGCAACACAAATTTAAATTGCTGATGCATGCTCAGAAGGCAGCATCAGCTCAAAGAGTAATGAATGAAAACCATCTTCACAGAGAGGATTATAACACTATGAATTAACTAATGCTTGGGGTGGAACTGACTTTATTCTTACCTTGGGGTGATGCTGCCTTCCATGTTTACATCAGCAATTTTACATTACAGGAAAAGAACTGCTGGATTCACAGGTGTACTGTTTTGACTGGAATTAATACTCAGAAAGAAAGTGTTCTGATTGATTTAATGTCATGGGTCATAAGAAGCAAGATTTTACTTACCATCCACATAAAAAGTTGTCAAAATAAATTTAATTACTAGCAAGGTACCCAATGAAATCAAAATACTGCCAAGCACCACTGGTCTTCACCACCAGTATTGTCAGGAGAAAAAGGCGGAGAACTACTTATTGGTCTGATGAACACCATATGTATATTTATCAAGACCACTGTATATACTAATGTGCCTCTTCTTGTTAAAATAATCAATATTTAGAAAAGATTAATAGATTAATATAAAAAAAAATGAAGAAAGCATGTTAATCACGAAGAATGACTCAAACAAGTTTACAGAACTTATTCCATTGTGGTCTTGAGGAATCTAGAACAAGTAGATTCCTGCTATATATAGGTGTTCTGTTCTGACAGGAATCATACTAAAAAGTGTAGTTGGAAGAATTGAATGCAATTGGTCAAAAGAAGAGTGAATTACTTACCATCTGCATACAAAGGTCAGACAAAATTAATTTATTACTTACAAGCAATTAGCTAATAGTCTGACACTATTTGGGCTGCAAACCACAGCACAAATAGTGCCAGGCAACATTGGTCTTTGACAAGTAATGCTAGCGAAAAATAAGATGGAAAAGTACTTGTTGGTCTAATGAACACCATGTGTACATTTATCAAGACTTCCACATACACTATAATCTGCCTTCTCTGGCTAAAGGAATAGATTTGAAAACAATGAATAGATTTCTGAACAAAAAAGATTAAGAAAGCTTATTAAATCATTAACCCCTGAGCCAAACAGCTACACAGTCTCCTACAGCATACTTGCAGACATCACTTAGACCAGTGTTAGTCTGACCAGTGCCTGTATCCCTGAGACTTGCTGACAGTACTTGGGTTGCATATTTTTCCAGAGGGTTTACTTGCAGTAAATTTGTTATTATTTTATTTGTAATTGTTTAATTAATCTGAAATTTGGCACATCAGATCTCAAAAAAATTATGTACAAAATGGTATAAATTTCATACTACATGCAAAAATAAAACTCGTGCATAAAGGTGAAAAAAAATTATATACTTATCAATTTTTTTTCTCTTGCCATGAATAATCCATAAAATTTATTAGGATTACACACACAATAATTAACACATGAAATAATTAAATTTTATGTACACAGAAATTCCACTTGTCATCTCTCTTTGTAAACTTTACCTCCTATGAATACCATTCAAAGATGCATATATTTTCCTTGCTCTTGAATTACCTTCTTCCTTAGAATTCTCACTGAAAATTTAAAAGCTAATAAAGCACTTAATAAACTTTGAACTCAGTCTCATCACTTTCACTGTTATCATCAATGGCTATTTCAATGTCACTATCAATCTCATCCAATGAAAATCCTGAAAATTCTGTCATAGTTTGTCAAGTAAAAGTCTGCTCCAACTGGCTGATTCCTCTCAATTTGCATAATTTTTGGATTTAAATATCTTCACTATTTCTGCCGCTATCGAAATCAAATTTTTTTCCCTGTGTTCAGCAGTGTTCACTTTATGTAAGCTAAAATTGTATTGTTTCAACTGCCTGCATAATTAAGAAATGGCTTGAAATCAACCAATGATTTGTGATGACTTGTGGTGCGGGAAATAAACCTAGAGAAATACTGCCACTCAAACTCGCCGCCCAGGATACAAGCTAGGTAAACTGCTATGCTATTGAGGTGCTCGAGAGATGAATGAGGAAAAGTGTGACAAGTTATCAAGGATGACCCAAACAAACTTATAAAACTTATTCAAATGGGGTCCTGAGGAATCTAAACCAACCAGTAGCTCTCTGCCTTTTTTCTGACATTACTTGTGATGGAGACCAACAATACTTAACACTAATTGTGCTGCATTTTCCAGTCTTTGTTTCAAAAAGACTATTGGGGTACTTGCTTCCATGCATGCAGCAGCAATTTAAAAATGTTCTTATCAATAACCAATGGATACACATGAATTTTCAGAGATCTCAGAAATGCTTAATTACGCATATCTGGATGTAAATTTTTTATTTGGGACACAGAAAATCACCCACAGGAGTCCACCATACACATATTTTTGTTGCAAACAGGAAAGTTTTGCAACAGAATAAATATGTTCTAATCACTATAAAAACTGAAGCAATGCTTTTATTTCAGTTTGTTGCTGACTTGTTTGATCGCCGGCTTTTGATGAAAACGCATGTGTTATTGAAGGTGCTGCTAAAGGTTCCCTTTAAAGACCAAACAGATGCCTGTTTGTTATTGCTGTGGCAACATCAAAATATTGTAGAACATTGAGACAATTTTTTAAAAAAATTTCCTTAATATATATTAGTGTTTCAGAGGTAACCAATTTTTATTGAAACTGCAGCAAAACTATTTTTTGTCTTTTTATAAAAATTGCCATTGTGTGGTTGACAAGTCATTTCATGTTCTTACCCTCAGAGGTAATTGATTGTAGCTAGTCAGTTGCATGGCTATTTTGATTACATTACAGCATACAGTGTCCAGGCCAGATATCAGCATAAGTGGATTCTGATATCAGCATAAGTGGATTCTGATATAACAATGAACTGTTAGGGTGGTTGGTCAATATGAAATAAGGATTTGTTTATGTAATAATGGATTCCAATGCATTTTTATATCCAGTTTGTGGCTTCCTGTCATGGTGCCTTTAAATTTCTCCACTCCAAACCCAAAACTATATATACCGTTTTTATCAGCCAAAAATGGCACCAAAATATTGCCAATAAGGAAAACAAAATTGCAGTTTGCGACACTGCCAAAGCCCAGCGCAATCACTGTTATTGATTTCATTTCCGATTGATGCCCTATAAATATTCCCTGCGAACTCGAAATCAAGAGACTAGGACAAAATACTGTTTGCAAATTCAGACAAGTATTTTGAGGTTAACCCTTTACCTCATACAAGTGTCTTTTGATGCCTTTACCCAATTCGCATACAAGCGCCTTTTTACTCCTCTACTTGATTCACATACAAGTGCCTTTTGATGCCTCTGTAAACAGCAGCCATTTTGAGATGAGTTTTCATAGCACTACCTTCAGGGATAACCACCTATTAGATACTGCATTCATTGGTGTGAATGACCATCATGTCAGATACTGTGGTCACTATTTATGTTCTGGTCAAAATCTGCTGTTTAAAGTAGGTCATAACTATGTCTCCAAAATGGCAGTGTCCGGATATCGTTCAGTACTTGCTAGAGTTTTCATGATTAGAAACACAACTATGAAAGCTTCAATAACTTAGGTAAAGGCTCTGATACTGATGTAGGAAGCCATTAGTTTTATAAATTATCAAATTCAGCTGATTTAGTGATGTAGATGTAAAGAACTTGTAAATTTCAAGTATTTGAAAAGGCATCTATGGTTAGTCACATGGCTTCACTGACTTGATGATGAACTAGTTCTCTCATGATTTTAAAACACATACAAAATTTTTCTGTGAAAAATAATTATACAGCTATAACAACCGTATTTTACTCTTAAATATTTCCATACATAATATATGTATAGAAAAAATGTAAAATGGTTAAAATTGCTGTTTAACTTAATATACACTTTACTGCTTAACAGGCCTATGTGTAGCGCACTGCACTGTGTAACTTTGCTATATGTGTATAGAAGGGCTAAAAAGCCATACACTCTATGAGGGAATGGGTTACATGGAAAAATGATGAAGATTTCAATGAGATTCACAACTGTGCTAAAGTTGCTAGAACTGATAGTTCGGATGCAACAATAGCCAAGTGTAAGAATGTATGTGATGCCTGGCTTAGTGGGGACTGCAGCTTTTGATGGGGGACTGCAACTTTTGCTGGTGGGATCTTTTTGATACCAAATTAGGTGTCCTGGACTCCTAGTTTCAAATCTTAGCGAGACCTCTGGTTGTGCTGACAGGGGTTGTACCCAAAAGAGTCAAAGTTCTTAAGATGAGGGATTTTACTTACCATCCATGAAGAAAGGTCGGTCAAAATAAATTTTTTAATTACTATTGAGCGGCCGATAGGCCAACACTGTTTTGGCAGAAAACTGTACAAATAGTGCCAACCAAAGTTGGTTTCCGACACCTGTAAATGTCGGGAACAAAATAAACATACGAAAAGCAGGATATCTACTTGTCGGCCTACTAAGAGATCAATATACTGAAACAAAGTTTATTCTGCAAATTAATTAATTCCATATCACACAAAACTACAACTACTTTGAATAAGAGTTGAAATCTGATTTCAGAATTAAATATATCATTTCTTATATAATACTTTTCGAATGCTGAGGTCTTTCATAGTACTACAGTGTAAGATATAGATCCTAATATTTTTGTTCCGTGGACCAAAAAGAAAATAATTATCAGGGTCGATATTTTACACTGTAATACAAAGATCATTCCTTGAACAAGTTTTGACTCATCAATTTTACAGTAGGTTATCTTATAAAAGAAACGACTACCGTAACAAATAACTTTGCATGGATAAGTTTCCATCTACATAACCATACAAACAAGCATAAAACTATGCATATATAATGAAGTCTTACATCTAATCGCTCTTTAAAAGATTTTGATAATTTTTTATCTTTCATGGGCGCCGCCATTGTTGTTGTACAATCTGTTTCTTCCCTTTCGTTTGGTAGCACCTCAATTAACCAATGCTATGCATGGGACTTTTCATGGATCAGGGGTGATGTACAACATAGTACTACAGTGTAAGATATAGATATAGATCCTAATATTTATGTTCCGTCGATATAGATATAGATATAGATCCTAATATTTATGTTCCGTCGACCAAAAAGAAGAATTATAGTCATAGATACAACATCCGGGTTATTGCGTATGTGAAGCCTCTCCTATCAACGCTGAGCATCCATTGAAAATATTTACACGCAGTTCGAGTTTACAAGCAGTGCCAGTTAATTTTTCCAGTATCAATTCCAGTTGTGTAAATGGCGTAGAATTATTTTCATCAGCTTGATAATTCAGCAAAAAACCGATATAAGGTTAAATTAGTCTTTTTGCAATTTTTCAAACGGACGTCTGTTTAAACAACCTTAGTCCTACCACAAGAGTCTGCAGTTTTATCAATAAAGCACGACAAAATTTCTGACAACATGAAATCACCTTAATGGTATTGTGTTATTTTATAATACCGTTAAAGTGATTTCATGTCAAAAAAAAAATTCGTCGTGCTTTATTGATAAAACTGCATACCTTGTGGACAAAACGTCATCGTAGCTATCACCACTCCAGCTAATCGTCCTGAGAAAAAAGAAAATATGCACATATACATTATAACATGGTGTTGGTAGAGTTATTTAATACTATTTTCTTTTTGCATATCTTTTGTAATAATTGAAGGTAACATTGCAGATTGCTTTTCTTTTTTTGTCGGAGCGTTCACAAAGTTATGGGGAAATGATCCTGACAGAACGTTATGATGAAATGTACGCATTGACTTCCCTTAATCCTTAACTTTGCAGCCCTGTTTTTATTCAGTGACCAGCGGTTCCTAATCATTTTGGGCAGCGACCCAAATTATGTTAATCGTGTTAGTTTTGCCACCCATCAAAAGATTTAAAAAAAAACTTAGGAAATTTCAACCATTCCGACCCATTGAATAAAAACTATTGCAATATACAAATTTATCTTTGTAGCTATTACTGTTTTTACAAACATAATAAGACAACATAAAAGTTGATTTTCAGGTTTTAAATTTACATCAGATAGCTATTAACTAATTTCTAGTCGAAATCAGAATAAAATAAACATTAGCTATCGCATTTGGACTCTTTTTATCCAAAATAACTTGCAACGTTTACCATAAAGAAAATATAACATCAATAAAATATAAAATATAAACTAACTTTTCAAAAACCAAGTCAGTGCGTCAATCAAACGGTAATTCATATAAATTGACCAAATACATTTATTGATTTCTGATGCATTATATTACACTAAAACTTACATATAGTATTGATGAATATACTGAATTATACTCAGACATCTGCATTTTTATTAAACAAGATTGAGATCCCACGAAGTGTTGCGATCTGTAATGACCATGGGTGCACTAATCAGGTACATATGCAACAGATACGCTGACATAGTAAAAGCTCTTTCGAAATCCAGAATAGATTGATTAGAAAATCCAAACGTGGCCATCGGGTTATACCAGGCAGGAATGACTGTGTCAAAGAACTACACGACTTTGCACGAAATGCTTACTTAATGTGGCGTGATAACGGTAAACCTCGTCCTGGACAATTAAGTAATCGAATGCGTCAAACAAGAGCACACTTTAAGTATGCTCTTAGGTTATGCAAAAATGACGAAGTAAAACATAGAGCAAACTCACTAGCACAAAAATTTGAAAATGTCGACCAACGTGAATTCTGGAAGCAATTTAAACAAAGTATTACAACTTCCAATAAACTACCAATCTGCATTGATGTACCTGATGATTTCACAAAAGTTACAATTATACCGCTATTAAAAAGCAAAATTGGTAATCTAGCGGACAAAAAATAACTACAGACTTATAGCTCTTTCGACTATTATATCAAAAATATTCGAATGCATCATTCTACAAAGATGCGAAGTCATAATCTCCGATAATCTATTTGGATTTAAAAAGCAGCATTTTACAGATTTATGACTATATGCCTTTAAGGAAACCGTCAACTATTATGTGAAACATGGCAGCCCAGTATTTGCATGCTTTTTTAGACGCTAGTAAGGCATTTGATAGGATCAATCATTGGACACTCTTTAAAAAGTTGCTGAAAATTATAATACCTGTATACATTGTTCATACTTTAGTCATCTGATATGGCAAACAGTTGTATTACGTGCGATGGGGTAGTGGCATATCCAGCGCTTTCCATGTAACCAATGGGGTGAGGCAGGGAGGTATTCTTTCCCCTATGTTATTTAATATTTACATAGACGAGTTAAATCGTATATTGCACTATTGTAACGTAGGGTTACGTCTGCCACCATATGGGCTGTTTCTTAACAATTTTAGCTTTGTTGACGATATGTCACTGATAAGTCCGTCTGTCGCTGGTTTAAGAAAATTATTGAAGATATGTGAACAATATGCATTGGAGAATGATATCATCTATAATGCACAAAAAATCAGTCTGCACGGTCTTTCAGCTAACTTCTTTTGAATTACCATCACCTCCCTCTGTACATCTTAACGGCAATGCTCTTACGTATGTCGACTGTTGCATGCATTTGGGCAAACTTTTGAAATCCAATCAGTCAGATATTGAAGATATGATGAGATATTATCGATATTTGTGTACTCAAACAAACATGCTTCTACGCAGATTTAAGCCATGTTCACTGAGTATCAAAATTAGATTATTCAAATCTTATAGCTGCACTATGTATTGTGCTCCACCGTGGACAAACTTTAGTGAAAATGTGAAAAGAAAACTAGTAATTCGTTATAATAATAGTCTTCGCTTTCTATTAGGTCTTCCTAGATGGAACAGTGCCTCCAACATGTCTGTAAATTATAATGTATTCAGTTTTGATGAAGTAATGAGAAAGTATATATTCTCAGTTATAACAAGACTAAATGTGTCACTTAACTTCATTTTTTAACAATGCAGGGTGCAATTAATTGTTGTAAATATATCTATATACTTGTACATATGATATATATATATATATATATATATATATATATATATATATATATATATATATATATATATATGTGTGTGTGTGTGTGTGTGTGGGTGTGTGTGTGTGTGTGTGTTCTTTTATGCTTATAAAGTTTTACTCTATATCCGTATTTTAATTTAGATGTATGGACTATGCTGTCCGAAATAAAGAATTCTTATCTTATCTTATCTTATCTTATCTTATCTTATCTTATCTTATCTTATCTTATCTTATCTTATCTTATCTTATCTTATCTTATCTATTACGGACATCACTTTTAGCAGCAAATTTTGTTCTCTACTATTATCGTTGAATTGTTATCTTTCGAGTCAAATCTCGAACCAGTAAATCAATTTATTTTCATTGTAACATTAACCTTTGAAACATTTGAACATAATTAATTTAAAGCACATATTGAATCCATTAGATATTCTTTTTTGAATATACATTTTTATATTAATACATATACAATATAACATCATATCAATGTAACAAAATATATAGTTTTGTTTTCAAGTCAACATTATATATTCTGCTTTAGAATGGTCAGGGCTGATAAGAAGGGAGCAGCAACACTTTTTAATTTTGTAAAAGAAAAATTTTGTTTCAAGAACTAGGAAAGGCCCGGATGTTTCTTACCCCAGGGCCCGTGAACGCTCTCTACGGTCCTGAGAATGGTATTAAATTCAATTTTAAAAAATGGCGAATGACACCAAAATTGTTTTAATTATAGCGGAGTTGGTCAAAGGAGGTATTGCCAGTAAATTGGTCAGACGATCCCACTATTAGTGGTTGCAGCTAATGATACAATGATCAAAGAAAATAATAAATAAACTGTGATACTTTAAGGTGGCATCTGAGGGTAAACTCAGATCTTAAAATTATAGATTATAATTATAGTTATATTTATAGTATAATTATAGGCTTATAATTAAGATGGCAAATGAGGGTAAATTCAATATATATATATATATATATATATATATATATATATATATATATATATATATATATATATATATATATATATATATATATATATATATATATAAGAACAACTGCTACTTCATGGTTAATGTTTTCATGATATTTTGTAATTTGATTAGATACGTATTCACAAAAACACCATGCTTCAAAGTAAGATTTGTAAAACATGTCATCTTAAAACAGAGATATGACAACCATTTTTGTTACGTTATCATTTTCGTTATTTTAATTATTATAAGGTCCAGAAGATAATGATATATTTGATAAGACCTCATTTTTTATAGTATATATGATAATTATAAATGAATCTAACAGTAACATGAACCTGATCGGACCCATATGCACTGCATGGGCCCTGATTTCACGATTTCCGTCAGTGTTTGTAATTTTATTATTTCTGAAAATTTAATTTTATATAGAGGTCCATGAACTTCTTTTTTGTCACCACTAATTCGCTGATGTAAGATAAACGGTCTTACATCATTTCTTTTCATCATATAAAACACCCCGTATTATCTGCTCAACATATATAATACCCCGCATTAACTGTTCAACATACCTGGTAAATAATGAAAAAGAATAATATTTAAATAATAATAATACCGTTAAGTGCAAAAGGTAATATATGTCAAATTATCTGATTAGTACCTTATCTTGAAAGATTTTGATCCTAAATGTCTGTGGGTTCGATTATTTAACTAGATAACATCAACGTTAAATCACATTATGAGCCATGTAGCTCTCCCTCCAACTGAGAAACCTTGCCATTTTTACGTGTGTAGGAATTAGTCCGATGTTGATCGGCCACATCCGTGGATCAACCGATTTCAGTCGAAAGCTGGAACTCAAGATTTGATGAAGTCATCACCATGCTCTGTCAGATTGTCTTGAGCCAAAGCGCGTTAAAGTATTCCAGTGCCTCATTTGATCACATAATTATGTATATATTTTTGTAAAGCAAGTGTTCAGTGGAAATAGGAAGTGCTCATTTTTTTCCCCATAATATTATTCTGGATGAGTTCTGTAGAACGCCATTTCATCAACGTCACTAATCTTGGCGGACGAGTACATTTCTAGCTATGAAGTTTATATGGATCTTTTCATTCTTTTGAACTTTAATATAACCATTTCAGGGTTTGTTTTTTTTGTGGATTCACTTAATAAAAATCCAAGTTCCACTCAAACTTTCATTTATTACTTTTATAATGAAATCATGAAATCACTTGTTAAGTTTTACTAAACTTGTTGGTTTTACTTCTTTCTGTTGCTTAGTTTATGACCATAAAGTTGTAATAACTAATATTCTTATTTTTGTCTAGTTCACGCTTTGTTCTTTTCAGATCTGTTAAAAAATGCGTGACTGCCTCTCTTCATTTCCTCTCGAATGAACTTGTGCTCCACGTGGGAGTGGTGTTGTTATTAGATTAGTCACTAACAGAATTTGTCGAATGTACATCACTGTTTAGAGCACGCCCCCCCCCAATGAAATTACGAACGACTTCCTGACATATCTTAATTATAAACGGAATATTAAAACGTCGTAAACCTGACATATTTATTATTTTAAAGAACGGTTTATGCCAGATGTCTTTTTCTAACAAATCTTTGCCACACTTCCTTCCAAACTTTAGTAGTTAGATTGGAAGAATGGTGAAATTTATGATAAACTACGGCATCAGGGCTTTACTAACTTTTTACATGGTGCAAAATCAATCTGGCGTTTGGTCAGAATCAGCCCGTAATTTGGGCCGAATAAACCTCGTCCGAATTAACTATGGTCCGAATCAGCCCTGGCCGTCTCCACTCTGCTTCTCTTCATTTTCTTGTCACAAGGCAATACGTCTGTGGCAACCACATGACCTTCGTAATGAAGAGAAGCGTAGTGATGACATTCAGAGTATCAGACTTCCCAGTGTTCAGCGCTCACCAGGAATATGAATTCCAAGTGTTCAATGCCCTCAGGTAACGCGAATACAGCCATGTGCTTATTGCTCACTAGGAACACATGGAACATGAATTACCGACATATTTCTACGGCCACTGTGACATTCAACGCAGACCGCATTTCTATGCGTGTTATAGTACTAATATTAGTACCCTTAATTCTCAAACACAACAAAACAAGTCGAGGCTACGACATAGTAGCTATGCATGTTAAAGTGCCTTTCATATTTTATGACCGTGTATTTGTCGAGTTCATCTAGGACAAGTGAAAAAGTTCTGCGGAGATTGCGTTGTCATATATTTCAGTAGATGCATGGTTTGCGATTGTGCTAAACGTTATATGACCTAAGATACGAATTTCATAGTGTTGTTTGGCCTTCGTGGTCAACTAACAAACGCCGCTTGCTAGAAAGCAGGTTTTAACACAGTGCTTTTTTCTCCACATTCCACCTTTAAGTTTGTAATGTGATTCTGTGTTGTGTTTTGGGATCATGCATTATCCTTAATTTGATAAACCCGATGCAATATATGTTTAAAGAGGATATAAAGTAATACATGTATGCATACATACAATATATATATATATATATATATATATATAATAAACTGACGACGAACAGTGCGAAACTAGTAACTAACTAGCCTGAGCGCTTTCGACTCTCAATGAGTCTTTTTCAAAGGCACATACAAAACATACATACGACAAACACAAAAACGTTGTGTTTGTAAACCTCTACATGGCTGTCTCCACATGGGTTAAAACTATAAATACAACCAGCTTGTATAGATTAGTTGCGGATACTGAAAACGGTGTATAATTCCCTAAAAGTATACAAGCCAAAGCGACATCTATTTTTACTTTTTGTACATTTATGTAACGCAGATTATATCCCGGATATTTGATTCTATACCGGTTATTCTTATAGTAAAAATTGAAGGATACTAAGAATATTTAGAAAATTTTAAATTCTACTAGTGCACAGTTTTCATTTTCTAGTCTTTTTGGTTTAGACCGCTTGGTTTCAATGTTCTAAGGCGGCGTATCCAGTATGATTCCTTTTCCTTCCTGGTTTCGGAACTCCAGCTGTGGTTGTTAGCAATAGCGATAAGTATTATATCACTGAAAGTGTGGCATGGGGAGGAGAAGTGTTGTGCGACCGGGCTTCTGTACAGCTTTTATTGTCATCCAATTAGATCCATGAAGGATTATCCTTTTGTGTATCTTTTCAGTTTCTCCGACGTACTGAAGGCCACAGATCTAACATGTGATGAGATAAATCGCATTCTCTGTTTTGCACGTTTTGTTTGGACCATGTATGTTTAGTTTTTCTTTAGTCACTGTGCTAGTGAATGTCTTGGTCTCTATCATATGTTGACAGGTTTTGCATCTCTTATCGCCACAGGGTCCAGATTGACTTGGTTGGTTTTGACTAGCGATTGGCGCTAGCTTTGCCCTGACTAGGATGTCCTTTAGGTTTTTTGGTCTCCGGTAAGCTACTACAGGTTTGTTCGGAAGTATTAGGTTTAGTATGTCTGACGATTGCACGGTGGGCCAGTGGTTTGCGATGATTTTACCTACTTTGGGATTGTCTGGGTGATAGGTCAGAATAAATGGTATCCTATCAACCTTTTCTTTCTGTCCATATCTGAGTTGGTCATCACGGTTGGTTTGTTTGGCCCATTGGATTGCCTCCGCAATCAGGTCTTTGTCGTAGCCTCGGTAAATTAAATGTTTAGCTAGCTCTTCAGACCATTCTAGGAATCTTTCATCGTCGGAGCAAATTCTTCGTATCCTCAGTGCCTGGCTATATGGAATGTCCATAATGCAGTGTTTTGGATGACAGCTGGTTGGGAGGAGATACTGGTGTTTGTCGGTTGGTTTCGAGTAGATGTCTGTGTGTAATTTGTTTTCCACCAGTCTGGTTGTTGTGTCCAGGAAAACATGGTTTGAGTTGGAAATTTCTGCGTGAATACATACATACATACATACATACATACATACATACATACATACATACATACATACATACATACATACATACATACATACATACATACATACATACATACATACATACATACATACATACATACATACATACATACATACATACATACATACATACAAACTAATGAAGGAAGCAAGATAACCTGGTGGAAAGTTGAGAAATATAAAATCACTGAAGGTGTTACATTCGTTTTGACAAAGCAAAGGACAAAATGAAGTCAAGTTCAGAAAGATAAACAATATATTTTAAAAATGTATAACGATATGTTTTAAAGGTTGTTAGGCGTGGGGAAAAGTGACTATTAAAGTTGGATCATACGACACCCGGGGACATCCCTCATTTGGTTCAGATGGGATTCCATTCAACCATAATTATGACGAAAAGCACGGTTGCAGCCAGTGGGGATGATCAGTATTAGTAGATCATGGACCGAAGCCTTGGTTTGCAGACAAGATTAACTTATTTATAGTCTGAAGCCTTGGTTATCGACAAATTGAACTAAAGCATGAGCCAAGGCCTTGCTTATAGACAAGTTGAATTTAATCATGGGTTTACGACTTGGTTGTGGACAAGTTGAACTTAATCATAGTCCGAAGCCTTGGTTGTAGATTGTAGACAAAATGAACTTAATAATGGCCAGAAGTCTTGGTTGTAGACAAGTTGCACATAGTCATAAGCCGAAGCCTTGTTTGTAGACAAGTTGAACTTCATAAAGGGCCGAAGCCATTTGTTGTATACAAGCTGAATTTAGTCTTGGGTTGATGCGTTGGTTGTTGACAAGTTAAGCTTAAGTCACCTACATGCAATAAAAGTAATATTTCCATATCTTGTCTGAATACCGATAGGATTTAATGATACTGAAATGTATAACGCTGTTCATCAGTATGACATTTGTGCGTTGTGTAAAACTTGAGGGACATTGTGTCTGATTTTGATATATTTTTAAACGGTTTTAAAATCTTTAGTTCACTAAAAAATAATATGTATGAAAAAGAGATATTCCAGAGAATGTCTTTATTTGGTTTAGGTTAGTAGAAACAGAATTTATTAGATAAAAATATTCTAGAATGTATTAATTGTATTGTTTGAAAATTATATTATTTTATGTTTCACTTGAATGAGCACCTGTTTAAAAGAAAATGAAAGTGGTATTAACTTATTAAAAGGAAATGAATTAAACTGTCAAGTGCCTATCCAGACGAAAAAGTAATGTCGTTGGAGATTTTAATAACAGCTATGTGACATGCAAGTTGTGATTCTTTGAGACAATATAAATTTCATATTTTACCAGTTACATGAGCTCAATATCATTAAAGTTATGAGAAATACTCTAAATAACCGATCTACCGCTCAGGTGGTCTAGTGGTTAGAGCGTCTGCCTTGGATGCGGGAGGTCGCAGGTTCGAACCCGGTAGAGTCATACCACTCATAAAAATGATACTAACAGCTGGCTCGGTAGGCGCTCGGCATTAAGAGGTTAGTGTTAGGACTGGTCGACCTGGTGTCAGGATAACGTGACAAGGTGGGACATCATACTACATGTCTGCGACATGATGCCCCAGAGCTAGACATCACTATAAACTGCCACTGCAGACATCGTAGCGATATGAATAAATGCTAAAGTTACGTTAAAAATCCAAATCACACGCACACACACACCGATTCTGGTAGTGCTGCTTTACGAGCGAGGGACTGCGGAACCAGCGCGAATTAACCTACCTAAACTACTACGTATAATGTTTTTCTTTCATCAGGCAACTGCTTTTTTTTGTTATTATTGTTGCGTGAGACACCTGTGTGTTGATCAAGACGTCCAGGCACACTGTTTCAGAGATTACTCCAATATCAACCCATTTGTTTAATTAATATTTCAATCTGGCAGTTTCCCTCGTGCATGGGGAGAAAATAATATTTATTCAATACACAGAAAGGTGCTGTAAATGATGTCATCAATTACCGATAAGTTTCTCCCGTTTATATTCTAAACAAAGTATTTAAATGCGTCTTGAAAAGAAAAACAGATGGACATGCATGGTCGACAATTGAGTAATCGGCGAACTTATGAAAGGATTATGCTTCCCTAGTTAATATGTATATTTATAAGCCTGGCATTAGTTTCACTAAATATTTTATATTTCTTTGCTACTTACTGAAATTCTTATTTCTTGTTCTGTACTGAATATAAGACAGACGTTAGACATTAAAGTATAGACACAATATCCTGCATTTCACTGAAATTAGAATTGTTTAGTCTCTGTAGATAAATAGAGGATATCCTCAGTTTTGATGAAATCCTAGACTTGTTTTTCAAGAATAACTCCATGGTGTAAAAGTTAAAAAGGAATTTATATTTCGTCTTTTTCAAATTCTATCTATTTGCACAAAAATCCCAATATTGTTCGAAAGACGATAACTAAGAAATGCAAGATCTCAATTTATGGAACATTTTCTTTTAAAATTTGTTGAAACCGGGACCCGATGGCAGATTTTACTCTCTTTTCATCGGGTTTTTAAGACGTTTGATTCGATAGATCACTCAAAACGTATTAAATTTAGAGTGAAAAGGGTACCGGAATAAATGTTTCATTTATGATAGGACCAAAGTATAACAGTCTTTGTTCATGTGTTTCTATAATATAGAAACCTGGCAAGTTCTAATATAAGCACTCTGACTTGTAATTTATAATTAAACGATTTAAGTATGTTACGTATATGTGATTAAATTGCTTGTGTGTAAGGTTTAAAATTCTTTTTATTACATCTTTTTGTTTCATTATATTTAAATGCAAAGAATATTTTTCTCGGATTCGGGATTCTATTTTTAGTAGTGAGATATATTTTTAGCACAAAGTTTGTTTATTCAAGACGAAGATGCAATACGTGAGAATTAACATTTAGTTCGTCTTACTCTGGTATCAATATCAACAGGAAGTTAAAATGACTGGTCAGTATCACGGATATACTTTCTTTGCGTGATCACTGTTTGTAAACAACCTTTTGATGATTGGTTTGTAAGTGGAGTGGCATTGCCCTACGTGTGAAAATTAGCGTAGAGACCACACGACCAATCTCGCGAGACTTGAAGTGAAGTCTGGGGTTTTAAATACGCATTCCAGAGATTTTTTCAGACAGAGTCATTCAAAACCTTCAAGGAACAAGGTGTATTACCATTAATTTGTTGCCAGAATATTTTATTCTTCGTCTGAGTTTTGGATTCAATAATTTATTCTCCTTGACCCTCAACTAGTTGACTTTCTTACAAAAAATTCTGAAAGATATTCGTGGAAGTTTATTCTGGAATAATTCGGAAACAAAGACTGTAATTCAAGTGAGGAATTATTGTTATTCATACATTTGACCACATCTAACGTCATCACCTTTCATATGTGTACGTCGTCGGGACTCGAACCTGAATTCTTATAGGACTATTTAGTGATAGGACTTGCATTTTCATTCTTAGGACCAAATTTTGTATTATATTTAAGTACTCTTTACCAATTTTTACATTTTAGTCTAGAGAAATAATGTGTTTTGTTAAAATATACTAAGCTTGTTGGCTTTCACTCTTTCTTTGTTACTGAGTACGAGCCCTTGTTACGCAACAAGTATCAAACTAAGAGAGAGAGAGAGAGAGAGAGAGAGAGAGAGAGAGAGAGAGAGAGAGAGAGAGAGAGAGAGAGAGAGAGAGAGAGAGAGAGAGAGACTTTATTGCCAAATTGTATGCTGATGATGATGCTAATTGTGAAAATGCTGTGATAAAGCTACATTTTAAATTAGATTATCAGCGAATCTTTCGATGAAACATTGATAAATCTTCATAATACTAAAATAGTTAGTTTTAGAAATGGCAGTGGTGTATCAAACGTCCTATCAACACCTTTTTGTGTGTGTGTGAGAGAGAGAGAGAGAGAGAGAGAGAGAGAGAGAGAGAGAGAGAGAGAGAGAGAGAGAGAGAGAGAGAGAGAGAGAGAGAGAGAGAGAGAGAGAGAGAGAGAGAGAGAGAGAGAGAGAGAGAGAGCACACAATTCCCATTAAACAACTTTTCTTTTACTGGAAGGGGTCCAGAATTAAGTTGGGTTTTGGGGGTGGGTGGGGGGGGGGAGAGAAGCATTTATCAAGATTTGTTCAGTCTTAGGTACATAGATTATAAATTAAATTAATATAGGTATTAATGGGATTTATTGATACGATTCTTTTAAGAAAACAATGGTAAAATTTTAGATATTAAGAGTTTTTTTTAGTAAAATTAAACGGCATATGAGTTTCCTCATCCTCCAAGAATGCAATTGGATAATATCATTACATTCGTAAGCCGCACCACTTATACTAGTGCTTTTTCACGTTAAACGAACTGCAATACAAATGTGTTGGTTTAATCTTTAGCCTCGCTCTCTCATTCCCAGTGCAATAACCACAGCTGATTTAATATTTATCATAATTGGATGCATACTAATATCCAAGTATTACAGTGTTAATAATTAAACAGTCAAAAGAAATGACTAGAAAAATAATTTGCTTACGAAGCGACATTTTACATCAACTCGTATGTCCGACCCAGGTTTTATTCATTTTGTTAGTAACATCTTTTAAAATGTATGTGCACCTAAAGGCACGAGTGAGCACAAGTTATAGCAAAGTCGCCAGTAAAAACAACATATATTAAAATGTACGCCTCATTCTCACAGCTGAGTTGACCCGATACTAAGCAATAACTTCGTAAGGCAGTATCAATTTTCACAAATGGTCTAACCTTGTGTTATTGTTTTTTGAAACTATTGGAGATCATCGTGTCTCACTTTTTCCGATTCAAAGATCTTCAATGAACTAGAAGACAAAGACATACTGTAGTTTTATTATCGCTCAAATTATTTCAAAATGGCGTCGACTTTAGACAGATTAGTTTGTTAGTATGAAAAAACTATAGCATCGAATTCTGAAAGCTTGAAGTATCCGTAAAGGAAATGAACTGTCATCTGTCAGTGTTTCTCCTCTTTTTTGGCTGGTTCACAGGTGAGGTCTTAACGCATTTATTTGTGCACATTAAAAGCTGAAAATTCTATTGTAATTAGTGTAGGTTAGAAATGTGAAAGTTTAAGCACAACCCAGATTTTGACCAGATTATGATAATGCTACTGGTGGAAATGTTCCTTACAATGATAAATTACAAAAAAGAAGAAAAGAACAACTTGTCGTCCTTTTGCTGAGCTTCTGCTACCGATACTATATTCAACACATTTTATATTACAATTTTAAACAGCGCAATGACGCTAATAAGAACTTTCTGTATTAAAATAGGATTGAAATTTCAGGCTGTCAAATATAATGACAATGATATGATGATGAGGTGACGCTCTAATAACGCATGGTTGAGAGAGAGAGAGAGAGAGAGAGAGAGAGAGAGAGAGAGAGAGAGAGAGAGAGAGAGAGAGAGAGAGAGAGAGAGAGAGAGAGAGAGAGAGAGAGAGAGAGAGAGAGATATATCCGTAACTTAAGAAGTGTTAAATAGAAAATATAAGTCACCTTCCTTATACATTCGTGTTATAGTCTGAATGACTTCATTTCCAGACTCTTGTTTCTCCTTTCTCTTGAATCATTACATTCATCTAACTTTAGATAAAAAGATTATGCAGACGTTAGATTACAGAATACACATTTCAAGGTAAATGCACCGAAATAAAAGTGGCAATTCAGAATGGTGCCTTCGAAAAGTTTGAATAATGAGATCAAGAACTATTAAACAGCTTTAAAAGAAGCATTTTCCCCGTCTTTTTTTTCTACTCCAATTGTGTGGGGTTTTTTTTACCCTCAAAGGACTCCCGTCGTATGTTTTCTGCTTTATGTTAAATCTATTATTTCAGCGGAAGGAGAGGTTATATTCATTACAAACCTTCCAGCTACAGTGCAATTACACGAGGATACAGCGGTGTCTACGTCAGTCTTTTCGTTCCTGGTTTATCCAAGCTACAGCTCAACGTCGATTACCTCAGGGGCAAGCGGCAAGTTTACTATCACTGGAGGTAGGTTACTCATGGAAGCATTTATCTGAGCCAACAACAACAACAACATCAAAAACAACAACAGCAGCAGCAATAACAATAACAACAACAGCAATAATAATAATAATAATAATAATAATAATAATAATAATAATAATAATAATAATAATAATGGTGATTAAGAAAATCAATCTTCACTACTACTACTACTACTACTACTACTACTACTACTACTACTACTACTGCTACTACTACTTGTGTAAGTAATATGCTAATTTACAATTTATAGCGTATAATATATTATTTATGCGCTTTTTGGAAAATGTTCTATTTATATTGTGGTTTTCTTTTATTTGTTCTTTTACTGACATCTAGAAAGACCTGGGTAGTGGAACCCGACCTGGCAAGATGAAAGTTTTTTTTTTTTTAAAACCTTGCCGGGCCAGGTATTCCGTGTAGTACAAAACCTAGCATGATTCAGGTAGCTGGCCGGGTATCGATCTATCTCTAGTGATAAATATTCGTCCACCCATTCATCAATCTATCAATCCGTCTGTCCCATCTTCGATGGACCCGTCATTTAATTATTAATTAAGATTATGTCCTTAGATTCTTAACGCCGAATTTTCCACCGCTAATATAATTACAGCTGTTGTTCAAGACTAGTCTCTACAACTGCTGTCGTATTTGATCTGAAATACGTACATAATTCAACAAAATTCGGATAACGTAGATCCAGATCTGCCATCAAGCCCGTAGATTTGAGATCCACGCTGTTCTTTATATTAACGAAGCCATCAAACCGCACACAAACTTATCTTCCAATGTTTATAAGTTACAGCAGCTCTATGCAGTGTTTAGTGGCGTAGACGTGATAAAGACAAACAACGTTTGCATTTCTTTGATGACGCTTTGATGACGCTTGCTATTGCTAATATTGATATACTTGTCCGGTTTTACAGAGATTACCAATCTCGATGACTCTTGCTGTTGCTAATATTGATATACTTGTCCGGTTTTACAGAGATTACCAATCTCAAAACGCTTATCTTAAAATGATACAATTAAAAATATAAAAATGTTGTTATTATCTGAATTCTGATTTGAATATTGAACAATAAAACAATTTGACCCTTATTTTTTATGATTAACCACAAATGCAAAGGAGCACGACAGATCCGATAGTCTGAATGCTTATTTTGCATCGGAAGCTTATGTTGGTTTCAGTTATTAAAATTGTATGTTGAACTGTTTCAAATTGTTTCCTCAAAAACTCGATGTCTAGTATTTTTTCCCCTCAAATAATTGATTATTCGTACAGAGTATAAATTAACGCCACTAAGTGTCATCGTACTTAATTAAATATATTTCAAAACTGTCTTTCTTGTAGAGTTCGGTCGAGTAGATCAATAATTTTTGTTTTCCTAAATCACGTAAGAGGATATGAGAACATTAAAAATCACTAGATCAGCACTACTGGGGTATATTTGAAAAATCACTAGAATTATTAAAACACGCAGACCTTGAAAACAAGTAACAAACACTAATTTTAAATTTTGCACACATCATAAATAATAGCACAAAGCTACATTGCACTGAATTTCACAGTTTTTAGAGAATTGATGCAAATATTGCACGAATTTGACTTGAAAGCAGCCGTGTCAGTAACAAGTTTAGGCAAGGTAAATGCTAATTATTTTGTGAGCCGCATCCCGTAAAAAAGAACCAAAAAATAAATAGTAACAAGAAAACCCACACGATAGAATACTAATGTTTAATTTGTTGCTTTAAAGCATAAATGGAATTATGCAATACTTTAGAAAATATGCTGATTTGCATGTTACAATTAATGATGACAGCACGAATGTAAGTTTTAAGATCCAAGATGCATAGATACTTTTGTGGTGTGAGAAAGGAACAAATGACGTATTGATGTGAATAAATATACAGATTTGCTTTATACTACATTTATAGTACAAAGTCGAGATCTCGTAATCTTTACAAGGTCAGTCTAAAACGATTTGAGTAAATAACAAGTAGAATTTATGGACAAACTACGTTCGAATTATATGAACTTGTTGTCATAGACTCAACCATTAATGTCAAATTTGACATAAGTATGAAATAATTCATACTTTTGATTAATTAATTTAAGGACAAATAAACTTACAACAGATCAATAGACATGACTCCAGCTGAAGCAAGTAAAGTGGAAAAATCAGAAGTATAGATAAATCTCTATAATTATGTGATAACTAATACATTTGGAACATCTAAATTTACAATAGAATCTGGGAAATAATTAGAATTTTGAAATAGAAAGCAATGTTTGAGAAGGGCTTTCTTCATAACATTGCCGTAGTTAAAATAGGTAAGTAATCGCAGTTGACCCAATTATGTACTGGAATATTAGAAGGGAGATGATATAGATGGCATTTTTTATGAACAATAGTTAGCACTATATGACAAATGAGATGATACATACAACGCTGAAAAGATCTTGAAAACAAAGTGATTGTTCTTCTGAAAATGGATGAATTTTTAACAGTTGTTTACAAGGTAAATTATTATTCCATTAGGAATATCATCGAAGAACTATAACAGTTTCAAGAATCATTGAAGCGTTTTAGTGTTAATGAAAGGTAATGAATTTCTAGAATGTGATGTGGAATATGTGGTAGATTAGAATATTTTAGAATTATAACATAACTGCTATATGATATATCAGAGGAAATCGAAAGAAAGTAAATCCAAAAACAAATCTGTGAGAAATAAAATGGAACAACATGACGTTATACATGATCATTAGAAAAAGAAATTAAAGATGTCACATTAAAAATATGAAATTGATAACAGCTACATCTCTAATTAGCAGAACTTGCGAGTCTTTGAGATTTGAACAAGAGGTTAATAAAAAATGACATAAACGTCCAGGCAGTCAGGAAACAAATAATTGTCTCGCCAAATTAATTCAAAGAGGGTATATCAATTACACTAACTACACAACCAGATATTTATTCTTTCATAATTTTGCTTTTACTATACACAAATGGATTTATGAAACTTTAAATCACAAAAGATTCCCACAAAGTTAACCAAAATCAGTTAATACGGGAGGATTTTACAAACTGTATGAATGATTTGAAATCCTGTGCTCTTTTCGCTGTGGGTGAATATTCAGATATATTCTATCAGAATGCTTTGTTTGATATCTAGTAGTATAGGAAAGTATGCTACACAAACAAATAATACAATAAATAATTGAGACACATTGTTCGAGGTGTTCTGAAGGACAACGCGTCCAAGACACCCACATGCAATATAGGTGTATCTAGTAGTAACATGTTACGAATGCAACAAAGATACAAACTAAACAAGGAAATAGAAATACGAATGTTAAAATAATAGAGATGAAAACATCGACAACTATTACAGTGGCTGAAATGGGAGAAATATCTATAAAGAGAAATTTTCAGTGTTACATTTAAATACTGAGAAACAGTAAAATAGCGATCGAATTATTTGCACAATACAAAAAAAAGTTTACAGTAATTTTAAAATTTAAATAATGAACTAAGGATTTGTTAAAATTCAGACTTTAGAAGGACCTTACCTGATACCCAGTGTTATACAATAAACTGTTTAACTAACCATAGCCAAGTTAATACAGCAAGTACTTTAGCGCATAAATATTTAATAGAGTGAAACTCAGTATTTCACGTAGAAGTCACGATACAATTTTGATAACTACACTTTAAAATTTCTCAATGGTGTCTATGAATATATATATATATATATATATATATATATATATATATATATATATATATATATATATATATATATATATATATATATATATATATATATATATATATATATATATATATATATATATATATATATATATTGGCGTGACATGAGATTTTGGTAGAATCAACTAAACAATTCAGTGTTTATTGCAGTATCTTAGTGGCGTCACTAGGGGGTGCGGACCGCACCGGGTGACACCATCCGAGAGGGTGACATTAAAATGACTGTCTATAAAGTTTTTAAATTTTTGTGCAGGTATAAGGTCCATGGGGGTGACATCAGGATGCATTATCGCACTGGTAGATACCAAACATTAGAAACGCAACTGCAATATCTGATTGTTCATTTCTTACTGATAAATAATAAACAAGTAACTGAATTAGTCAAATTAGTTTACAGACTTTATCTGTATTTCCTGAATCGAAAACTGCTGTCTACATGTAAAAATATATTTATCTGATACCGTTACATTAAATTCAAAGAAGAATAACATAGATACGAAAGAATTCCATTCGATTTGCGACAACTTTAACATTTCACCGCTGTTTAGATTGTAGTTACCTCAAAGGAACAAACCAAAACCCCGTCTAATATTGGGTCAGTAGCTATTGGGCTAATTACTTACAAAGGCATATATACAAATATAAGAAGGTATTGTAGAATACTGGAGATTATTGTCAGGTCAGGAAATGAATTATGTGGGAGACAAAGATGGACCTAATGACTGGACTTACTTCCTTCTGCAAGATAAGAACATATTAACGTGTGTTGCAATGGCTGTATTGAATAAAGTATCAGGATTTACGTGATCTCATTTAGATACACATATACACCACAGAGCTTTAGTTTTGAATAGAATTAGACGGGATATTGCACTATTAAATATTTAATGGTACTATTACTTTTAGGACAGCAAGATTATAAGACAGAAACTATAATGATACAATTTTATGAATACATAATTCAAGGCGAAATTAAACTATTCTATTAGTGGTTAGATTATTGTTTGTTGCCTAGTGACACATATATGAAAATTGGTAATACCGTTGGATGTAACAAAAATTTACATTGACTCATTTCAACTATGATTAAACAAAGCTATTCATACCGATATAGCGCAGAACAATATTGGAAAGGCTGATATTCGCTATCAAACACTTTTACAAGATATTGTAGGATATATAAAGGAAAATATACCTCCAGGAGTCAAGAACATAATTCAACACACTGATTTATAACATACATACAGACCAAAGTCAAACCCGAACACTCTTGACGGATAGCTATTTAAAAGCTAAGTCCAAATATATTGATTGTACCGGCCAGTATTTTAGTATCGTTTGATTTTAATGTAAACGGAGATGCTAATAACTCGGCAATAAGCATTTTGGGTTGAATACTTGTAAATCACTTTACTATGCAATACTGAGCATCTGTTCAAATTGGATGAATACAATACTGGTACAAAATGCCACGATTTGTGCTTGCCTGTTTCGATTAGGAAAAACAGGACTTTATGACTCATATATTCATAAATTAACGATCACTGGTACTGAAACCATACAGTTTTGTGTGTATAAAAGAAGCTTGGAATAACACTTAACTTTCAGATACGAACAGACAATTGTTAATTGTATCCATGTGCTTACACCTCTTGCAGAAACATCGTAAGTCTTTTAAGGAGATTAAAAACAACATTTTAATACAATATGCCACTATCACTTTGTAATCGATTGCGCAATGGGTAAATGACAAACGTAACTGTGGAATGGCTTTCTTTTACCACCACATTACGAAGGAAATATTGACATAGCATCCATTACAGCTTTAATAAATCCCGACTTTTTTCAATCCAAATGAACATGAAGGGTGTTTTATACTGTGCCAGAAAAGTGGAACAAGTAATTAAGAATAGGTACAGCTAGCAATAGAAACAAAATCTCAATGACTATATTATGTGACCCATATACGGTTTATTCAAAAAGTTACCCTTTACAATAGATGACAGAAGCAACAATTATTTTTTTAAAAAAAAAAATTCGATTAATATTAACAGAAATTAGTAATGTCAGTATTAAGAATTTTTAAGCCGACAACATTGCACTCATGAAACTTATCCATGATAATAAATTAATAACTGTAGTGCGAAATTAGTCTATGTAGGAGGAAATAAAATGTAGCTGCTAATAAAATACATATTTAGTTTGTCTAGCACTCATCTGAACCTTGAAAACAATTATCAATAAATTTGTCTTTTGATCGTGGATCATGCAGTTTATTTTTAGCGTCCTAAAATATATCTCTTATGTTCATTTTTTAGAGTGACTAATTGTGGAAAGACTATGCTTGCATCGAATAGATATACTGTAAACTACAAAACAAACAAACAAACAACAAACGAACAAACAAAAAACAAAAGACAAATAAACAAAAAACCACCTCTCCCCACTTACAGATAACAACAACAAAATATTGGCCATGCTACTGTTTTCTTTTTGACGTTATACATCCCATCACGGGTAGGATATCGAAGCAAATCCATTTCCTGATACCATTCCGATGTGTTCATAAATCTCGAATTGTACATTTTTTTCATCATGAATTGTCCATATTCTGTTACAAGCTTTCTTTCCATCCTTTTGAGTACTTAATGAATTCCCATAAAACTCTTGATTGATAACGACGTTCAACTCGTCATTGAAACGTTCAGTAACTTTTGTCTTCATTCTTGATAAACCGAATATGCTATCACCTGGATCGTCACCAGTATTCTAGAAGTTTAAGCTATATTTCATATCGTAAAATTTAAATATCTCGACATAAATACATAAAGAATCAGTATCAGACGTTGACATTTAAATTCCATCATCTTATTTAATTCTGGTAGTAAACTACTAGCGTTAGTCATTCATGTAAATGACACTGTAAATTATCGTAAACTGGTTCAGTTAATTTGATTTTCTTACTAATTATAGATTTTTATGCCATTTAGAATATACATTTTCATGTTTGTAGTTTTACTGTTCTTTGCCTAATATGTTCTGTCTGTTTATATAATGTACTATTAATCATCAGTTTTCAAAAACGTTTGTTACTTTTTGTCTCAAGCTTAAGTTCACTTTACTGTTATAAACAGGCCACGGTTAATGTTCAAACAAGAAAACGGTTTTTATCTTTTCAGATTTAAGCATCAATGCGTGTAATGCCTTAAGTTTCTGTGTCTTCCTTTGTTTTTATAATGTATATAACAGTTGTTTTTGCTGTATGTTTGTATCCGGCAGATATCTAATCAATAAATTTTCATCTCAAAATGGTTTCTTTGGGCCAATGAGTAATCCTCGTAAAGGTGATACAAGTGAAATGCATTATCCAAATCCGTTAAATGCAGACCTTATCATGTTTGCATGTGTGCCCGAATGTATAATCATCTGGTATTTCGAACGGATTTTCTTTTGCCCATCTATTGCATTTATCAATGACACAATAAAGGTTATTTATTTGCTGGCATTTATTGGTTTAAAATGTTTAGCACAAATGTACGTAATAAACGAAAATTGACATTGGTCAGCTTCGCTCGGCTCTGTCACTTGAATGTCACTATTACGATTATTTTTATATCTAATCTTATTATCCGTGATGATTTGTTTCACCTAATCTGTATTATACCATTCTAATTCGACCTCTAATTCCACTCTCAATCATTAGGATCATCTCATAGAAAGTTCAAAGTTCAAGTTTTACACCTAATATCGTCAGATGTATCACGTACTAATCCTGGAGCACTATACTAATGAGCAGTGTTCAGTTTGTAATTTATAACATCTATTTTCCTAAACTTGTTAAAAATGTTACATAGCATCAATTTATGTTTATTTGAAAAACATCTGAATCGTTAAGTGAAAAGGACAACTAATTTACCGTTGTATTCCTATAGATATATATCCGTATATATCTATATGTGTTATATATATATATATATATATATATATATATATATATATATATATATATATATATATATATATATATATATATACATATATATATATACATATATACATATATACATATATATACATATATATATATACATATATATATACATATATATATATATATATATATATATATATATATATATATATATATATATATTGTGTGTGTGTATGTGTGTGTGAGGTGTGTGTGTATGTTTGTGTGTGTAACGTCTATGCTTTGTTTGAATAGCTCTGTACATTATTATCGCCGGAATTCTGTTCTGTTCTATTGATTGCCTCATGAATCAAAACTATATACATCACTGAGTGCCCTTGTAACTGCATCGTCTATAACAAATGATCCGATATGATAACCCTATCTGCACCTAGGCGTATCGAGCAGATATTTCTTTGCTTCAGGTCCTTAAATTTCATTGGATGTGGCGGAAAAGCCACTTCATCCAATCAAATTACGTTGTTCACATTTGAACACTGTTCCTACATGATTGAGACAAGGGAAGCACACAACTTAAATTAACTGATAAATAAAGGATTTTTTCACTGTCAGTCCGTGTTTGCACAAATAAACTTTCACTCAAATAGACATGTAATGGCTTCCCTCTGGTATGTAGTTGTTCTTTCGATGACAAACATACAAACAATACTTTTTAGGTCAGTTGTATCCACAGTTTTCAGCCTAGTGAAATGCACCACGCTGTTGGTAAGTTACACACTAAGAGAGGCAACTTATGTTATCAAATATATGTCGCTAGGACAAAACACCAATTTATCTGTTCGATCCGCCAAGGTGTAGATAGGAACATTGTCTAGCGTAGATGATGTAACTGCTACTTTTTCTTTTCTTGCTTTCTTGACCCTGATTATGAAATTATTCCTGAATGTAATATTAATATATTATGATTTTCATGTGATGGTGTGCACATTAACCAGACGCTGTGCTGTTTATTACCCACTTTCAATAAGACATAATTTTGATTGCCACTGTTATTGATAGATAGGTGCATGTGATGGCAATCATACGTAGTTGCGCATATTGTCTACTGCCAATACTAACTTATAACTCTGGTCGAACTACAAATTGCACAGACCCAGATCTGCCATCAATGCATTTTGTTAGTAGAAAGCAGCAGAAAAACAGCATAGACCCTGATTTTCCGGAGAATTATGTGGCGATAGATTTATTTCCATCAAGGGAGCTGAGGTAGGATGCTGGAGAGGCTAGGTTGGGTTTTATTGAGGCCTTAAGTAAGGCCAGGCGGGATATATTTAGGTCTTACATGAGCAAATTGCTCAACATTCCTTTGCTTTTTCCTGATATTTTATTAATATTTTCATCAGGAATATTTTCGAAACAAACCTTCTTCAAGTGTTTAACATGACTACTATATAATCTAGGTAAATACCTGAACAACGTAATATTTTTTTTCGATATATGTCATGATGTCACAAATGCCATAAAAGGACGTCATGTGCATTGATTCCGTAATAACAGAGGCATCCGATTGCTTGTCAGATTCATTTTAATGTATTCCAGTTATGTTGAATAATATATATATATATATATATATATATATATATATATATATATATATATATATATATATATATATATATATATATATATATTTATTCGTAATGTGACATATTTTTAGCATTTCCGCTCATTTCATATGTTAATATCAATTTTAAGTTAAAAAAAGACATGGACTTAAAATCATTGAAGTCATTCATATGAAATGAGCACCAATGTAAAACCCTCTGTACATCGAAACCTTTACTTTTGCTTTAAAGGAAATAATACACAGATTGATCAAACGATGTGCGAAAGTCCTAAAATGGGAGACCTGATGTCACCAGTGGTCCCTCTTGTATTTTTTGTAGACTCTTGTATCTATGTGTGTACGTAATTTAACGTACGACCAGTGGCGTCACAGTGGGGTATGGGGGATGCGGACCGCACCGGATGACACCAAAATAACTGTCTATAAACTTTTTGAAATTTTGTGCAAAAGGGAGGTCCATGGGGCTGACGCCGTGAGTTATTGCACATAACTATAAATTTTTTGAACTTTTTTGCAAGAAGGGGGTCCATGAAGGTGACATCATGAGTTACAGCACTGAGTGACAACAACCCTAGTGACGCCACTACGCTGGACCTTCAACAAATAATTTTATGCACATAATAAATAGTGACAACTGTGTGTTGTTACGAGGGTAAAGAACTGATTTTGTGTATTCGTATTTCCTCAGGCACGACAGTATCTACAGCTGGCACCCTGAGCTACAATACAATGTCATCGTATACACTAGTAATACAGGCAACGCGAACCGATGTCTCGCCCAGTCTGACGGTAACCGGAACTCTGACGGTCAATTTGATACGTAACACTGCTCCTACGTTTACGAACCTGCCAGGTGCGTACTAACAGGTGTAGCAAATTAGGATTGGTTCGATAAGGCGGGTTGGTGTTTCAAGCAACAGCAACACATTAAAGATTATATTGTGCCAAAACAACCGATGAACAGAGAGAGAGAGAGAGAGAGAGAGAGAGAGAGAGAGAGAGAGAGAGAGAGAGAGAGAGAGAGAGAGAGAGAGAGAGAGAGAGAGAGAGAGAGAGAGAGAGAGAGAGAGAGAGAGAGAGAGAGTACAGAAAGCACGTTTCTCCACACAAACTTTAAATACTCTTTAATGTAAATATTTATTGTCTCATTTGCACAAACAACAGTGCACAGGAAGCTGAAGTAAGCATAAAATGTGTCAAGCAGGTAAATAATAGGTTAAATTGACACACATTTTGATATGGTGGTATAGTATTCTTAAAGATGCGTGCAAATATTTGTTTTTATGACTTTACATCAACATTAGTGCATAAACTGATCTAACCGTAGTGTAAATCACTGCTGCTTGACAGCAGGCCATATTCAGGTATTTTTTTATATAATGGTATTGTGCTCATAAAGAAGCGTGTGTATATAAGTTTTCATGACTTCTAGAAGAAATAATGTTCAGAAACTGACACACCTAAAACGTGCACACGATAGATGAAGTTGGTTACAGTGACCTACTTTTGGTATAGTGGTGTATAATGATACATACTCACATCTATTTTCATGACTTAACAAGCAATAGTTTTGCAGAAACTAACCCAAATGTAAAAAGTGTAGATGATAGATGATAACAAAGTGTGAAATGTAGGTCACATTTATCTATTTAGGCATTTCGGTGTATTAATCTAGTACTTCACTGGATGTTTGCATATATATATATATATATATATATATATATATATATATATATATATATATATATATATATATATATAGAGAGAGAGAGAGAGAGAGAGAGAGAGAGAGAGAGAGAGAGAGAGAGAGAGAGAGAGAGAGAGAGAGAGAGTTATATGGTGCATACGCAATGGTGTTAGTAGAGAAACTAACAAAATACAAAGTTGTATATTTGTTACCTTTACTACTTTGACACCAGTACTATAACATAAACTGATGCACCTGCATGTAGGCGAGCTAAACTCAGGTGACATAAATGAGCTACAAAATAGTCCAATTTTTTAAAATATATGTATACATGTATATTTTATAATTAATATAGTGAATATTTCGTGGTATAACGGTTTATAAAAAGACAAATATTTGATATTTTCTCCAGACAATACGTTTTATTTCCAACATGGCGGATTGCGCTTTTCCTTTGATCAGCTGAAAAAGGATATATTGTTCACGATTTTATATTTCCTTTTTTTTACTCTTGCGAGTACAAGAATTCCTTGAACTATTATGAAAGTAAATATGTTCAATTGTCTTCATGACATCGATGATTAAGTCCATCACACGTTCAAGAAATTAGTAGACTATTGAGTGTGTGTGATTTGGATTTTGAACGTAACTTTAGCAATTTTTCAGTCATATTGCTACGACATCTAGAGTGTGGCACTTTATAGTGATGTCTAGCACTGGAACATCATGCCGCAGACATATAGCATGATGTCCCACACAGTTAAATTATCTTGATACCAGGCCAATCAGTCCTAACATTAACCTCTTAATTCTGAGCGCCTAGCGAGGCAGCTGTCAGTACCATTTATACATGCTCAGCAGGGGTAGTCAACTAATGAGCAATAATCAAAGAACTGAACATGCCATTTAACTACACAAGGTGTACACAACTGTTTATTTTTCAGGTACAGTAAATATATCAGCTAAGACAACAAGCGCTGATCACGTGATTTTCACAGTTTCTTATAACGATGTCGACGGTGATGCGTTGACGTATACTAGCAGCATATCTCCTTCTGGAGGACCCTTCACAATGACGGGAGGTTTGTTACATATGATGCAGATTTATATAACCTAACAATTAGATCTTAATAAAAAAGCTGATATAAAAGAATTGGTGATGAAATGAAGAGATTCATTATCATGTTTTATTTTAAATGCTTATGTGCCCTCAAAGTTGCCCGTGCTTAAAATTATATTACGAATACTCATTCGGCGACAGGGGCGCCCGCAGGCAAAGATGTGGTTAACTATTAAGTTTTACGGATGTAGGACAAAATATGTTTAGAGGTGAAATCGGGGTTGAGGGTTGGGTTGGCAGTGCTCATCTCCATTTCCCCAATGTGTGGGGGCCCATTTTCGGCAAACTTCATAAGTTCGGGTGCTTTTCAAACTTGATCACTTCAGTTAGGGCATTATGGAATTTTGGACTATAATCAAGATTTACAGTGCTGCCGACAAGTGGGGAAAGGGGTAACCGGGGAAATATATCCAGGTCCTGGGCCAAACAACACTTTTTAATTTTATAAAAGAAAGATTTTGTTTGAGCAAGAACTAGGAGAGGCCCGGGTGTTTCTTACCCCAGGGCACGTGATTGCTCTCTACGGTCATGACCTCAAGATGTATTATAATAGAGGTTTATCTGAGAGGCGTTCTTGTTATGTTTAAGTTTGTTTGTATGGCTGTTACTATAATTTTTTCATTAACGCTTTTTTTTGCTGCCATCTATCTATATTTGCCACTTTTCCTTTCCGTAACAAAAGATATACGGACACACATATACTCATGCTGCTGGAGAGCCGATCCGTTTACATATTAATAAGATTACACCCATGTTTTGCAGATTTTATAAAAGCTACAACAGATCTCACCGCCATTGAGACGTCCCAGTACACCATATCCATCACTGCTTCAGACGGCAGAAACACTGTTGGCCCACGGTCAGTCACTGTGTATATACATGGTATGTGAAATCAACACGTGTATTACTTATCTATTAATTTTCAGATTTTCTGGAGTCACACCATGCGCACCGTCAGTTGATAAACGGAGATCCATAAAAATCAGTAAACAAAGCAACAATGGTTGCAAATAGGATATGATATATGTATTTTTTATGTTGCATTTCTAGGCATATATCAACCACAGTCAAACCATAAAAAGTACTAATAGTTAAACAGCGAGTTTAATTAATTATTAAATTTGTAAAAAGTTTTAAAGCTACAATATAGGGTTACAAATTAAGTCAACAGCATCCCCACCCCAAAAAATCACTGAGCAAAACATTATTTCAAACACAGTATCCAATAGTGGCTGAGACAGCAATGCCATTATAACGAAGCTCTATGATATACTTTTCAAGTGCATATTGCAAATTTTAAATGTTTTTTTAACCAGGATTTTAAGCCAAGGTACAATGGAAGACAAATGTCCATATTAATGCAGTGCCAAGAAACAATGTATCCATGAATAACTTTTTGGATAGCTTGTAAACTGTTTTGATTTAAATTTTGATTTAAATTTTCAATGCGCATTGCAATAAGTGACATTTGTTTCGTTTAACCTGAATACATCATATTTAACGTCCTGACTAGGCAAGTAGTTTTTTTTTATGTATTACATTTGCATTTTTATGTTATACGGTATGTAGGCTATATATTCAATAAACCAAATGAAAGGTAATAAAAACCTCTTTCTTTTCATTCCCCAAAACGGAACATATTATATCCTCAGTGCTTTCTCCACTTTTATTGTGTCCTTTTGCTTTATCTTTTTGCATTCTTGACGAATGGCTGCTTGAGCAGGATGTCTGTTCTGAAAAAATGAACATTCAGTAAAGTCTAGGAGATATGAGACATTACAGTTTATACATTTTCTCCAAGAACTGTTGCACAATATACATGTTTATAGGTATTGATTAAACTTATGACTGTTAACAGTCCAGATCAATCCAATGAGCATCCATTATATTTATAACATTTGACGCAGACAGTAGATTTGGGTATAAAAATAGTGCTCAAAGTAGATAGTTCTTTAAAGAAATCCACTTTTATGATCAAAATATGGTTGTAATTTCCAAAAATATGTAAGAAATACTCACCCATTCTACTTGACGCCATTGTTAGCTAGCTCCGTGCTTTCTTTGGCATTCCATTTCTGTGTGTCTGTTGATCCGGTGTTGTGGATTAACGCGGATAGGTTTCTGGTCTATATAGGGGTGGGATGGCTCAGGTGTAAAGTGGGAGGAGAATTAGTGGAACAGTTTGGAATAGGTGTAGGTAAATTAGAATCACTTTTACTTTTCCTCGTCTATCCATCCCTCTATCGAAAATGCAATTTTAAGTTTTCTGAATGGATGTAAAGTCATACCTACTTGAGTTATATACACAAATTTAGACGTTACAAATATGGCTTGAATATATGTGTTACACATTTTTAGCGTTATGTTGAAAATTGAATAAGAAACAAAGACATGGAGATAATTAACTAAATGTCAATCAAATGCTTGAATTTAAGAACCACAAATGCGTCTAGAGGACACAGTTGGTTTCGACAAATAAATAATATAGCACTACCAAGGTGAAACAAATATTGCAAAGACGACAATAAAGAGTCTTGAATGAGTAAACATTATTGATTAAATGAGTAAATAACGCAAAGTTTCTGATTATAATCTTGATACGAATTTTTTATTAATTTGTATTTGCTGCTTAAAGGTCACCGGTCACTTATATTTTAAAAATGTGTGATATTATTATAGTCATAAACAAAACGCATTTATGTATGCATACCATAAAAATGCTTAAGTAGACTTAAAAATCCACTTTTGTAAATGAAAAAAATTACTTGGCAATCTCCGTAAACACTTGGTAGTTTCCGCGTGCCAAACACGGATATGACGTACATTTATCCCTTCTGTTCAACCTAGCCATTCAAGTGTTTAATTTTCCGACGTAAATGTCTATTTGATATATCTTGCGCTGGTGTTTTTGTACAGCAAATATGATGCACTGTGTTGCATATTTATGTAACCAAAAGAGTGATGATGGGAAGAAAGAATTCTTTCTTTTTCCGAAAGACCCTGTTTACCAGAAAAAAAGTGAATTCAAGCTGTAGAAAAAAGTGAATTCAAACTGTGAGATAGAATAGGGTCAGGGGATGAGAAAGATGTATCATTAATGCTGGATTACAGTCAATTTGGCCCAACTAGAAAGACAATTTGGCTCAAATTAACGATAGTTTAAACATTTGTTTCTTAAACAACAAGTAGATACTATGCAAGATACGTTTTAGGAATAAGTTGTTTTAGGGAAAAAACTAAATTTAAACGAAATTAATATTCTTTCAAAGAAAATAATCATACTTTGCAACGTACATACACACACATATATATATAAGAGAGAGAGAGAGAGAGAGAGAGAGAGAGAGAGAGAGAGAGAGAGAGAGAGAGAGAGAGAGAGAGAGAGAGAGAGAGAGAGAGAGAACACAAGCAGACATATCATGCTCGTTTTAATTAAAATATTTATTAACATTTTTATGCTAAAAATATATGCATCTGCACAACGACATTCTCAATTTAAGTCTTCCCCTCAAATTATCAATATTCACTTATCAAACAATAAAACTTAACAGATAATATTCTACAGAATATGCATACATTTTTCTAAGGGTAGTGTACCTGAGATATTAAAACAAATATATTTAATTTTAGGCTTCACGTTGTAACACAGCTGCATATAATACACACACAGTTACACAAGAGAGAATTTTTCAAATTTGTCTTAGTGTGTAGGCGCGTAAATTAAAAGCTTGTCATTACTAGCCAATATTGTCAATCATCTTTGATCCATTATTCCATACAAATAAGAAAGGAACTAAATTAGTGTTGGATTTGTGCCCTCCACCCCTTTGCAAGGTACAAAAAAAGTGTTAAACATACACTTATTTGAAAATAAAATGATAGAAAATAACCTTGCATTGTTATCATTTATTTCTTTTTTCATCATGCAAAATTTATCAAAGAAAAATTATTTCCACGTGTATGTAGTGGATGCCGGTTCGTGTATGCATCCTTACTGTAGTGTGTATCGCTTATGTCAAATAACAAAATCACAAAAGAGACGAAAATATCCGATTGCTTGAAGGCATCTGCCATTCACGTTTGATGTTACAAGGTGCAAACTGATCAAGATTGTATTGTATCCAGGTTAACTATACGACGGTATCTCGCAAATAAAAATCATTTAAAAAAAAACATACATCCACTGTGAGTGCAAATGATAATATTTTTGCTAGAATGAGTTTTAAAATTGATATTAAAGCACGTTATTGTTGTGTATACTATTTGTCATGCAAACATAAATTATGATCACATCTGTAAAACAAATAGAAGCCCGGGTGATGGATGAACACAACTTGGAGCGAGCAATAAACTCTTTCATTAGACTTTCCGACAGGATATAAAAAAAGTTTATTTTATTACAAAGTGTACAACCCAGAAAACTGATTTTGGTATCTTTTAAGTGTGTCGATTTTTCTTATGAAGTCGGAATAAATAAGGAAGTCAAATTTGGTTCTTTTGGATTCTTTTAAGTGTGCCGATGTTCTTTTCTTTTTAATAAAGGCAGTCGACATAGAGAAGCCAACATTTATTCCTTTTTACCTGTATTAGCGGGAATTTTCGAACTAAATTGAAACAATGGAACAGTTTTGAAAGCGACACAGTCTAGTGGGTGCATGCATATCGGTATAAGGCTGAACAGTAAATTAGTTTTCAGCAGTTTCATCTAAATGTTCCCTATCCATGGTTTATAATGTTTTATTTTTTGACAACAATAATCATATACTTCATCTTGTGGGGATAAATTTACGTAATTTCTGGCTGGCGTCCTCTATATGTTTGAGATCGTAGCTAAGGGGTAATAACAACATTGTAACCGTCTTTTTAGAGTAATTAAAATATTATTTCTTCTTTACCCTTGATAATGTTTTGTTGCTCTTTGTGTGCGAGTATTACCACATTTAATCAAGTAATTCAAATCTAATGTAAACATAAAAATGTTGGAGTGTGGCCGGTGATCTTTAAGGGGGAACATCAGTTCTGCATGCGTTAGCAATACTTTTATTTCCATAATGAGATACAAGTTGCTTGAATTTTGATGATAAAAAAGAAATCACCTATGACTGATGTTTCTGTCATATTTAAGCTGATGAGTATTGTTATAAAAAAACTCCATTGACTATATTGCTGAATGGAAATCTAGGCAGTTGGAGTAAGACCAAACACAGAAGTCCAAAAGGGAGCTTTAACTATGTGAAATGTTAAGGGATAATAGTGAAAATCAAACGGCTTAGGTCTTTAATATATTAAATCAAGGATCAACTTATTGTGCATTTACTTTTTGTGTTTTTGCAACATGCGGTTTTGACCTACATTCTTAGGGATGAATACTGCATATAGGGTATGCTCCATCAAAATATGGCATGAGTTAAAAGATGAATGTTGAAAACATATTTTTGAGTCAGTTTTCAATCGAGAACATTGAAGAATTGAACCCGTGTATCCTTTGACACTTTTCACTGTACCCTTGGCATCTTGTTCATTGAATACATATGACTAAGCAAAAAACATAATATTACTATATATTGGATGAAAATGACTAAATTATTTCAAATATTTCAAATTTTCAAACAAACTATGAGTATTGATATACCGAGACAATCGTGTCCGTTTCCATTTAGAAGTGATGTATTCCTTGATAGCTTTTTACTGGACCGTTCTCAGCTTATACCCAAATCAAGATATGTCTATGAAAGATAAATTTACTTCTGAGGTGTTTAAATGCAGAAGAGTCCCGTAGGAGGTGAAGGGAAACAACTCTTGCAATTGAGTTGACTGTCTCGTCACGTGCACCAGGGTTATCGATTGGGCGGTGTGGGGAAAGGAATCGTATCTAAGACAATATTTTTGTGTGCAGGCGATAAAAGTACAAACGACAAAAACCTATTCAAATCTAAATTCGTTACAACCAACTCCATACGTATAAGATTATTTTGATTGCTTGCAGATATAAATAATCGGCCTGTAATAACAAACTTGCCGCACACCATGAGTCTACGAGAGCTAACGGCAGGACGTCACCTAATTTACGACGTCAACGTGTACGATGCAGATCAGCACGACTCACACGAATTTAGCGTCGTGTCGTGGTCTCCGACAATAGCCTCCAGCTATATGGAACTCATAGGCAGCAGTAAGATTTCATAGAATGTCATTATAAAGAGTTGAAGAATTCAGTAGTGGCTATGTTGCCTTAATTTACAATGTCTGAATGAATGAATGAATGAATGAATGAATGAATGAATGAATGAATGAATGAATGAATGAATGAATGAATGAATTGACATCAGTAATTGTTCTTTGTAATAATAACACTGTGAATCGTATTTGTACTGACTACCCTTCCGCCAACAAAGGTGGTTTATTGAGACATAGATTGTCAGGATAAATGATTATATTATGTAATACAGCTGGCATTCCATAACAATGAGTTTTCAAGTCAGGTTTTACTGTATTAATAGTGACAATACTTCTTCTTCTTCTTCTTCTTCTTCTTCTTCTTCTTCTTCTTCTTCTTCTTCTTCTTCTTCTTCTTCTTCTTCTTCTTCTTCTTCTTCTACTGCTACTACTGCTACTACTGCTACTACTACTACTGTTGCTACTGCTACTCAATAATAATAATAATAATAATAATAATAATAATAATAATAATAATAATAATAATTATTATTATTATTATTATTATTATTATTATTATTATTATTATTATTATTATTATTAAAAGAATATTTACGACAAAAACGTCGACTATTACTACTGTCGCTGATACTACTAATACTAATACTATCAGACCTAACAATGCTACTGCTACTGCTGCAAATGCACATACGCTCATGTTTTCTTTTTCTATATAAAAAACATTCTTTTAGAAAGTCCAACATTGTATTTGGCAGTATATCATCGAAAAGATGCTTCAGTGAGTTGACTTCAAAACTGTATATCTCACATTTGCATAGCAAAGAAAGCCGAAGACAGTCAAGAGATATAGGTTTCTCGTCACTCTTTTATTATCACCTATAGTGCCAGCGAGAAGTTAAATAAATGAGAAGTCCGAAGTAACCGCTTCAACCAATTGAAGATAGTATTATTTGTTCTGATTGCAATGATATGAAAACAATTTAAAATACTGAATTGGTAGTATGTTCTCTTGCTTCATCATCCGTATAACTACAAACCGTCCTGGGTTGAAAAATAAATGGAAACTCATATTGGAAAAATATCTGACCAATTTTATTTTGCTTACTGTAAGTTTACTCCGATTTAAGCGTACATAAAATTTAATCGAGCCGGACAATTTTATTGAACACGCTAATTATAGATATGATACCGGAAATCAGATTACAGATTTGAGGCAAGAAGAGATAATAAAGAAATGTAATGCTTCTTATTCCAATTTTGCATGAATACGAATAAAATTTACATTTTTGTGTGGAATAATATTATTTTGCTAACGTATATTTTTGTTAGTGTCATTTATTAGTGTTAGATTGCTTACTATATTATGGTGATAAAATCCCCTTTATGAGAACTCTAGTAAGAATACGCAATTATGAAAACAACGATTGTAAATACCAGAAAGATATATCATTTGCAAGCAAAACAATCAGTCAGAAAGACGTATGCGTCAGTAAATAAGAAAATTACATTAGTCTATAGTCCGAGTTTATAAACCCGTTTGTTTGTTTCCCCCCTACCAATTTCAATAACGAAAACGTTTGATATGATAAAAAAAACCCCACAAAAGTAAGTCAATTGAATCATTGATTTATAATTTCTAAATCGAATGTTCTCCAGAATGGCACCAATACTGGCATCCCCTTGCACCTTTCATGCTTAACGGACTTTCCATACTAACACGGCGCCATATTCCGTACACTATGGAGTAGTTTATTTCCATCAGACAACATAATGACGTAATTCATCCTATTCGGTAACCTCCGGATAATTCCGTAAATTACCATAGCCTTATGTTTAGAATTATATTCCTTTGCACACATAATTACATTAATGAAAGCGCTTGTTAAATCCACGTGAAAGGCAAATTTGTTGTCTTTATTTTCTTGCTTTAACATTGTAAATATCGGAAGCAGACGACATGTGTGTACATCTTTAGTCGCGCATACACCCCTTTGCTGAAAATTGACTGGTCCAGGAACTGGAAATGTGTCTCAAGCATGTCAGTTTATTATATTGTTAAGCATGAAACGCGAAGACGATGACGGTGTTATGTCGATTCTACGCAGAGTCAGGTTAGAAAATATAAATCAATGAATGAATTGACTAAATTATTTGCACATTTTATTAAAGTTTTCGTTATTAAAATCGGCCTGAGTTTACAAACAAACGGGTTAATATACTCGAACTATAATTCATTTATGGTGAATTTATTTATTCAGATTCTTATACTTGGTGTACATATTGTTTCAGTAAGATAAAATAAACCAGTACAGTAATAAAATGAAGTTGTCAAAGTAAAGAGATAGATAACGTTTTCAGTTACTTACAGGATAACATCCAATTTTACAATGCAAAAAGTGAAATCAAGAAAGAGAACTCATTCTGTCTTTATTAAATTAATAAGAAAGTATAATTTTGTTTACAACTTAGAATTATAAATATGACATGACTGTAAGATATGTTAGTAGTCTTAAAGGTAAAGTAAGCTATATTCATTTAGAACTGTTCCTCACTAGCAAAAGTTTGTACATATATCTGGAAATGTGTGATAAAAGTAATACATAAAACTGTAAATAACCAAGAATTTAACAAGTCCAAACCATAATAATCTTATAAAATATTAGGGGAAATAACGGTGTTGTGTCTGCACTGGACAAGCGATAGTTAAAATTAGCAAAATGTCTTCTATCACCTTGTAGTCAAAGTAATATTAAAACCTTGATAAAGTTTAATTTGGTTTGCTTCGGCTTTTATCTATCTCATCACCCTTAATCATAGATAACTACACTGCTTACCTTAAACACAACTTAAATCGGAGTTAATTTATAGTAACCGAAAATTAATGTAGCTGGGACCTTTACCACTCAATCTGACGATGAGAGTACAGTTGCATAATGGATGAAGAGTCATGATGGCGAACTTCTAATTAGGTGCTTTTGATGGGCGAGAATCGAAATAAATACTATACTAGAAGTTGAAGGGGTTAGAGCTATTATTTTCTTTGGTGCTCCAATGTTACGTGAATATGGTTTACATGAGTTTTCATTAGTCATTTCAAAGATGCATTGCTTACTATATTAACTATGAGAGATAATCCATTTCAGCTGGAGAGATTTACTTATTAAACGGATATTTTCTAAACTATGAGAATGTGTCCAGTTATACCATCGCAGTAACAGTCAGTGACGGAATTCACAACATGATATCCAGCTATCTTACGTTGACGTTGAACGTCCTGAATGTTAATGAGGCGCCATATTTTACGTCAAACTTGAATAGTATTACCATAGCAGAAGGAGCCGTAAGTCTGACTTTGAAATATTTAATATTTATAGTCGTAATTATTTTAAGGAAGTAGCATTGTATCTATTGGGAAACAGTTGAACAAGTTCATAAAATAGACACAGCAAATCGAAGACGGTAAGTGTTAACACGTCCAGTTGAAATGGTTAGTTTGTAGCCTTCGTACGTTCTCATCATGAATTTGGAAGATAGAAAAGATTGAAGTATCCTCAACTTGTTTCGATCTGGGTAGATCTGACAAATCCCAGAGCTGAATACCCGTTTCTTTCATACACAAGGATTAATATACTCTAATTGGTAGTAGTGTGGTTAGGTAGTCTGGTAGTTTGGTTTTTTCCTGTTCATAGTTCACACGAGTCCAAAACTGTGCCATTAATCTGTCTGTCAGTTATTGTCTCTCATGTAATCCCGTTTTTTATATTTGCACGTTTTTCACGGGCTCCAAATATGTTGAAATTTACTTTAATTGCTGAAGAGATATATATATATATATATATATATATATATATATATATATATATATATATATATATATATATATATATATATATACTTAGTCTGCTTTGTCTTTTTTGTTTGAAACATAATGCTCTCCATAGGTGGCCTTAATTTGAATTTTGTTGTAATTTTTCCCTCTTTTGTAAAGGAAGATAACAGGTTCTTTACGCAGTTGAAAAACAATAACACAGTTTTAGTAATGAAACAGTAAAGACTTTATTGTCTGACTATAATCAACGCAACCTTAATTTTTAAAAGACCAACGGTCTGCCACTTTCAGAATCACTATAATACAATGTCCTAATAACTAAATGACAAAACGAAATGAACACCGAACATTCGTTAATATTGATTCAACTCAACATACTCCTTAATTTGCCTGTAATTTTTTCGTTTTTTTTATAAAAAAAGATAGTGGGCGGCTAACATGCTATGATGAGTATGTCAATTCCGATACTCGATACTAGATTGTGTATTTTTGCTTTTTTTTAAATGGCAATTTTTAACATTGTTTGCAATGTCATGTAGAAGAAACAAACCGGAGATAAGTTCCTTTCCCAAGAATAAACTGAGGATGCCAATTAGGTATGGTCTGGGCGGGTATTGAATTTGCGCCCCTGCATTATGAATCCAAAACTCTGCCTACTGAGCTCCGCTGCTTCTATTATCATGTTTTTATTGCTTTATTTAAAAATAAAAGCACCGTATGCAAATTCAGACAACTATTTTGTCATCTTCCTACAATCAGTAACAAATTTCAGAAATAGTACGTTCCGTATTTGCTCTCTTATAGCTGAAGCTCAACTACAATTTGTGAATAGAGCTCCGGTAGATCTGGGTCTATGCAGTTTGATAGGCGTTGTCAGAACAACAAACAATACAGACCCAGATCTGCAGGCACATTATTCTACGTCAAATTAGGATCTTTGTTGCATACAGTTTCACTCTACCTATAATCAGTATATACAGAAGCATTGTGGTAAAATCTATAAATTATCCATAAAATAACAAGTGTATCTACAAAAAGAGAGACAAAAAAGTGACAAATAAGCGCAATGTAAATAAAATACACAGAAAATATATATGTAATTGTTATGACAGCCTATATGTTTACTGCGATGAATCTTCCCAAGATATATTTAGCGTTTTAGGTTTTTTGTGCCTTCTGAAATATGACTATGATTATTTATTTATTTGAAGTACCAAATGAACTGCTTCATCTTTGTTGAACTCAAATTTGATGTACGACATAAACTGCTGCATTCTTGTTGAACTCAGGTTTTCTGTACCATATAACTACTGCGTCCTTTTTGAACCCCGGCTTGCACAAGTTTACGGAATATGTTTACTTGGATATGTTCTGCTTTGATGTTATAGAAATATGTGCAAGGACCTATTAAAAGATGAAATCGATATTGGGGATTAAACTGATTTTGTGTTTTTTCGAAATTAAAGTACATGCATAAAGTCACATATTGCTATCAATTATAACACTTCAAGCTATTGATTGATTTTGCATCTGAAAGAAGCCAATATATATTACACTTTTCTCACCAATGCGACGGATAAATCTGTTTTGCTTACATTACTTTTCTTATCTCAGTCTGTTTACCTCAGACAGGTCATCCCAGCCATTGTGTCCACGCGCTAGGAACTACTTCGAAGAAGAAAAATAAAACCGCTGTCTTCTGCCATGCCCGACGGAGTTGTTATAAAATCAAACAAAAAGAAGAAGAAGAACAACAACAAAAGATATATAACAAAAAGAACTTTACTTCTAAAGCAACTTATGGTCTCTCTAACTTTGATAACACACCATACAAAACATTTTAAGAGAGAAAGATATACACATGCACACGAAGTTGAGTTAATAGGTATTATGCTAGAAACTACACATAGTATGGCGAAGTTTATTTTTTCTGTAGCTTAGTGAATTTTCAGGCCAGCGTCTTTAATGTAGCTAAAAGTATATAATTCAAAATTTGTAAAACACTTCCAACTAGCCCCAGTTGAATTGAGCATTGTAAACAAATAAAAATTCCCACATTTTGTGGTTCAATCATCAGTCCACACGCTATTCCACAAGAAGATTTCCATGTTGCGTATAATTGTACCAATAATACCAACACTTGCCGTATTTCCAGGACAAAAAGAATCCAAGAATATCATACATTTTAAATCTCTTCACAGTCATTACACACTTCGTTAGACTGAGCTGTGCACTTTACCCTACCGATGTGTACCGTATAACTCTTTCCAAATTTGAACTTATGAAAGTTAAAAGTTATTGGTATAAAATATATTTATTTTTTAGTGTTATTTTCACATGATAGCCATATATTAAATGTGATAATACAGTAATAATATCAAATGATTTTATGTTTCTATTTTCTCATGCGTAGAACTTGTGTACTTATAGTCGACTGGGTACACGATTATCCTCAATAACATAATCGTATTAATGTGCTTTTACATAATAAACGCATGTGGCTCGAGACGATCAAGATGCATTAATTGTAACATGCAACAATTCTTAGTTTTTTTTTTTATTAATTCTTGCTTATTTGTTTGATTTCTAAGAGCTGTACATATAGCTTGATGCTACTTAGAAAATTATTCAGAGTTAAAAAAAAGAGTGCAATACCTGATAACCGTGATACTGAGTGAGAGGCAGCAATAGTACCTGTTGAGTACTGTATTTTGAATCTGCTAACAATGTTGCAAAAGTGCAGGGTTGTTTTAATTTAAATGTAACAAAACTAGGTGAGAAAGATAATCTGTCTATATTTGTACTGAGACAAGGAAATCCCAGTTGAGGGATTACATTTTATGTCTCCCCACGAGACTCTACAGAAGGTGAGACAAATAATGTGGCCTCTTGACTGGGAGTTCTTTATTTCGGTCCAAACATCAACATAGATTATATTAGTCCAATACTGAATGTCCATTAGTACAAATATAATGTCTAGTTAAATTGGTCTTCGACTATTGCTGGAGATCCTGTACGTTTCCATAATTTTTCGGGATGAAAAATTTCGTTGCCTTAGAGTTTATTTTCCCGTGTTACAGTGTTCACCTTTTAATGGTTTTAACGTTTGTAATAAAAAAAATACGTAATAACATGACTGTATGCAATGTTGAATTGGACATTAAAAAGACTGAGCTGGAAATCTAGACAATAATCGTATAAGAAAAGGAGCATAAGCTATAATAAATGTGCAAAAGTTCACACTTTTACAGTAGTGAATGTGCTTGAAGTTATAGTTTTGTTACTCTTAAGGAAAGACAAACCAGCAAAAACTGAATAATTATAATTTTTCCACAATGTTTATTGTATAGACATTGGCTGAATTTGTTTTTATTTTATTGGTTTTGCAGATCAAGTAATACTGTATTTACAAACTTACAACACCCTATATGTTATACAAATAAAACGAATATTTAGCAAAATTAGCGAAAAGTGAGATTGGTTTCGTTTCTTGATAGCTTAAATAATTTTGTCCATTTTCAGGCTGGAACTTCTATTGGTACTATTTCTGCCCTTTGTGCCGACCCCGACTCTCCAAACGGAGATACTCGACGTTACATCATTCTTTACAGCGCGTATTCGTCTTATATTGCCATTTCGTCAAGTACCGGGGCCCTCACTTTCGGTCAGACTTGGGACTATGACACTAATCTCCCTTCCTCCATCAATCTTACGATCAGGTGCTACGACAATTCCGATGTCTACGATGACGAAACATTGACGATGTATTTTACTGACGTCAATGACAACGATCCCGCTTGTTTTCCAATTACTACTCTCTTCAACATCTCGTACCAGACCACAGCCAACACCACTTTTTTGAACCTGAATTGCAGCGATATTGATAGCGGGGAAAATGCCAAGCTAAGTTACGACATCGTGGGTTCCGGGTATGGAAACACCTACTTTCAAGTAGATAGCAACGGCACATTCTCGCTAAAAGCTCAGATAAATATCACGTTCAACATTGCATTTAATATCACGATAACTGTGTCAGATAACGGAACAAACATGCGCACTATATATAACATCATTACTTTTAATTACACTGGCCCGCCATACGTCAACATCTTTACTGGAGTCAATCCATGCTTCTTATGCACGACAACGACATGGACACTGCTGTCTGTTGGTGCGTTCGTAGTGTTGGCCTTATTGGTTGGTGCCTTTACCTGTCTGGTTCTCCGGTGTTGTCATGCCGGTGAAATGTGGAGAATCAGGAACATGAAAAAGAAGAGGTGAGTCAACATGTTTTGTTTTCCTGCGACACGTTTGCATCCATTTGCAATATCAAGGATCCGTTTGCCATCTGGAATCTAAAATTGGTTCACCTTATTAAATATGATTATATGTTCTAATTCTCTTTAATTCCTTGTATATTTATTTGCTAGAAAATGCTTCCAGTGAACATAAGAGAATTTCCGTGAGTGTGAGATAGGTCAGAGTTATAGGTCATGGGTTAAACGATATTACCTGATCGATATTATTGAAAGAAAGACTATTCATTTCGTTTTTCTTTTGTTATGTTTGTAACAGCTATATCTCTGACGGGATCACACACACACACACACACACGCACGCACGCACGCACATAAATACATACATACATACATACATACATACATACATACATACATACATACATACATACATACATACATACATACATACATACATACATACATACATACATACATACATACAATGATTCTTGTTCCTATGAGACGTTGTTGGAAAAGATCGAGATGTTTGTGGCACTAGTCATCGTAAGAATTTATTTAAAATACGCATCTATTCTTTTTATCCAATGTAATTTCATGCCGTTAGTGAGCAACAGATGTATTGACATGTGCTGTTAATTAGTCTTGCATACTCCAGTTCGATTTAATAATTTTATTGATAATTTATTTGTTTATGTTGTTCGTGAGTATTGAAAGTGCATTTCACCCACGGCGAAGAATTTAACGCATGTTGGCTGTCGTCAAGATCAATAATATAATAAATCTGTTTTTTAAAACACATGCAATTTTATACATAATATGTCGCTAGTTTTAAACCCCCGAAGGGCGAACGTTACTTTTTGTGCCTGATGATGTGGGCTCGTGATTTAAGTTAACAGGAGTGAAAAATCTTGTTTTAGTACAACACTATTACTTTTAAAGACTCGGGAAGGCCTATGCAACGTGGTCGGAAACTTCTATAAAATGACACAACCTAGATCACGAATCAAACATTTGAAAAATGAATTCAATTAGTCCGAGAACTCAGATGCCAAAACAATCTTCCAACATCATAAATTTTTGTTTATTAGTCCTAGACTTCAGTTGATCTATCTTGAGCCCTTGCTTCTTTTTTTTCAAACAAACTACCGATAATCTATGATCTCTGTTTTTGTTTAAAACTTTCAAAGTACGAAGCAAATTATGTACAAATAGGCCTTTAGTGAATTGCTCTGAGATTGCAGTCGATAATATTATATGATCTTAGCATACAAATATTGAGTATCAAGACTTTTCTTTTAGATATGTCGAAATTTTTGTGAATAGAATATCAAACTGAGTTTATGAATCAGCAGTTGCGGATAAATATCTTTAGAAACAGCCCCTTTTGAGTAAGCAAATATTTATTGCGTGTAAAATATAGAAGCAATTAGACCTATTTAATGCTTTTTGACAGTGTAAATGTATCTATCAGGTCCATCCAATTAAAATCTGCATGTATGCAATAAATTTTATTTCTGACCCTTTTAACCTTTGTATACTTAAGAATTTCAAAACGATCCAGTCTTTGAAAATTAATTTTACCATGTGAGCAATATGGGTAACTTTGTCAGAGGTGCTTAGTTTTGAAGTCTCTGGCTGTTGTGATGATAGCGAAGGCATTCATTTAAAAACAAATCCAGGTAGTGACCTTTAAGAGTACCCTCTCTCCATACTCCTTTCTTTTCTGCACCTTTTAGCTTAGATCTGCTTACATTTGGTAGTATAGTCTTGACCTGAGAGGATTTATGATGAATTTATTATACATATCGAGACTTTGTGTTGATATGTAGATGTTCAGAATAAAGACTAAAATTAGATCTGTGTTGACAAGTTTTACTTCTTTGAATCGTAAGAATTGCATTATTATATCACTCTTATTTGGCAGAGTTGGGAATAAAAAGAAAAAGAAGGAAGTCTCAGTAGCAAGTGATGAAAATAGTTACAGGACTCGGATTGACCCCGACGATCTGTACATGCTGTACAGGACCAGGTACAGGCTGGACAAAGATTACATCCGGGAAGACTCCATGGAAAGAGAGTAAGTGCATCCTTTATATGTACTGTTGCATCCATAGTCTAGGTCACCAAGATGTTTGTCATGCATCGGATCTTGGACAAACATCAAGCAGCTTTCTAATATTTTAGTTTTAAATTTTAGCACAAGGTTAATACAAATTTTCATAACGGCAGCTAGTGTGATGATGATGACAGCCCTAAATCACCAAGCCACTAATGTGTTATAAGAAGAATGACAATATGCTCTGTGACGAGATAGCAGGGAATTAACATTATGAAATGTCTTAGCGTATGAGATACTGCCACGCAAGTGTTTAATTATTTTATAGCAGGAGGCTCTAGGACGTTTGTGACCATTTTCTGGAAACTTTATCGGCAAGAAACTTGAGATCAAACTTATACTACCAAACAGCGAATATGATAATATGTGTGCTTCAGTAGTCGGAGTTTGATATTTTGTTTATCGATCATGTTTGAGTCTTCTTTACCCCACCATTTTACCTCTTTTTTTTCCATTGCATGTGCAACACAAATTACCCTTGAACATCCAAACACGTGATCCCTCGACTTTGCGAACGGCATTGTAAAAGATTTTGAGTGTGTTGGTGGAATTAAACTCAGTACTATAATTCGAGCAGTCACGAAAAAGGTGAAATCTCTGAATGCGTCATCTCAAGTCCAGAAAGAGACTCGAAGGTGCTGTACGATTTTTCAATTACGTATCTGGATCATCTTGATCAACTAATCAAGATAGGAATCACTTTAGAGAGCGTAAGACGAAAACTTCGAGCAGAATATAATTGGTAGTGTGAAAAAAATCATTATATGATATTTTGCAAGAAAATGACCAGTGAAGACAGCAAAGGTATCAATGACACCGACGCAAATCTCATCCATCACATGAACGCGAACGTGGGACCAGTTGTCTGGGAAATGATCGCCAGAGGGATTGTCAACGAAGGCTACATACAAAGATTGTTTTCGGTGGTCAATATCCACTCACTGGAAACAAAGCCTTGAGATAATAAACATGATCGCTGGAACATAGTATATGGAAGCTGAATCGCTGACGTGGAAAGATTCAAAAGTGTGACAGACGAGTTCAAGCGAATCTATGCAACGTGGATCGTTAGCATGGCCACGGCTTCGATAGGCTGATCCAGCTAAAAAATTTCAAAGAGCCGTTGCTGTGTTATTGACGAAGCAGCCTTGAACACAGAAACAAAACGTAGGAGCAGTTTGAGGCCCGCTAACATAATCCGGCAGAAAACTGTAAGGAGAGGCTTTTCCTCCAATTGCAACGATGCTTTGTAGACGCTGACACCTGCGTTGGACTTGATCGAGGACAATCTGGTTTGGTGTGTGTTTGTCCCTGGTTAGCTTGGAGGTGGACAACTTAATACTACTCACCTGGTATGGTCTGTTGATGCGTTTACGACCTCAGACCGGATTGATATTCCTGGGCAACGAACACGCGGTCATCTGGCATAATTGGACAAACGAGCTGTAAAACCAACGAGTGTAGCATTTGTGCGAGAGGAAGTATAATTAATTCATGTGAATATAAAATTATCATCCCCGGACACATTCAGACCATGCTAGATCTGCACTGGGAGACTCTAACAATATGACTATGCATTGAAATCGACCTGACATTTAATTTATACAACGACGATTGTACGATACTTGTAACAATTACTTGTATTGTCAGCGCAAGAAACCCCATTTTGCATGACATATTACCAAAATTGCCTTGGCGATTAAACCATGTATTGTTCAGAGTCACGCCAAAAGTACTCTTGGGCCTGGTGTCGTGCATTGCACTGATTGCTAAATAAGTAACAATGCATGTTGTCGTTGACAGTGTCGGTCGCAAAATCTTGGAGAACAGGCGGTTTTGTTAATTCAATCCCGACTACGACGTTTAGAACGACAATCAAAGGTGGTTACGCTTCAATTTACGGCGGTAATACTTGCCATGCATCGGTCAGCAAAATCATTACGAAGCTGCTCAGCGACGTATGGATGAGTTAACCTAAGCCAGTAATGATTCGATCGTTGCAGATATGGCAATTTGGAGCGGATTATGGCTACGCAAAATGTATCAAGCGAAACCGATAATGTATTAATGATGATTCACTTGAAAGATGTATCCAGTCCCACGCGTAACATGGATGTGTCTCTGTTGTGAGATTGAAGCGTCCGAGATTTTCATTATTATCCTTATTCAGCAGGGATGCCCAATCAACAACAACCAATAGAATTACATATAAACGCTGATATGTCAATATTTTCTGCTGTGTGAGGACTTCATGGAAATTGAGAGAAAACTTGTTCAGGTCAACTTTAACGATTATGCCTGAGGTACCAAATTGGATTTGTCAGTAAGGGCACCGTGGTGTTTTTCAAGAGCGCAATATATCTCTTCGACGGAAAGGATATCGAAACACACGTTTGGAAAACTTGACGTTGCCACGACATTTATCGGACTCGATAGTGACGTTTATGCGATATCTGCTGACCCAGCTATGATATTTGTCAAGGTAAAGCCGATCATGCAGGTCATTGTTCGCATATCTTTTATAAACTTGCACAACCTACTTAACTTGCACAACCTACTTAATTGGACCAGCTACCCGCTCGTATGTCCGACAGACCTGATGTTGGCGGTGGCTCTACACCGTTTGGCGCTAATGACGATTTATTTAACAATGGATTCATGTAGCATCAAGCAAGTGGAAACTCATTGCTGTTAGCATCTAGCTCAATTTCGTGGAAACTCATTGCTGTATTCTTGTGCGATTTTTTTGATTTTGCAGAGATATCCGAAAGGCTGATTTCTGAGTCAACCAGGTCAGTTGTGCGTGGGTATTTGTTCAATTAGGAGTGTCAGAAGTTTCGCCGTGGTTAAGCTGTCATCAGAAGTCCCCCGGAGTAAGTTTACTTCACTTCAAGGATAATCAAGTATGACGGTTATCACAAGATGTGGTCGTACATGGGCCTGGGCCAAAACAGCGACACAGGTCTGCAAATTTTCCCCCGAAGACTACTACGTTGTACCTGATTTATTACTTTTCTTTGGAGCCAATTGCAGTTGTATTAATGTGATTCTCAACTTTTTTGTTGTAGGGCTTGGGTGGCTGAATGATGGTCTTTGATGCACCTGTTGTAAACTCGTAGTGGTTTTCACCAAACACCGAATTAAACGATTGAATTTGTATACTGCTCTGAACCTTACAAAATGTTACCCACTTAAGTAGCCCGATATTGTGCTTCGTACGATGCATAGTTAACCCGTTCGCAAGGTAAGCTCAAGGGTGTTTGAAAAATAATGGTAATATCGTGAGGTAACGAAGGTTCGGATCCTGAATACAGAAAAAAATCTCAAACTTCCAATGTTGTAGTACTGCTACAGTTTTATTTATGACTCATACGCTACTTTAGAAAAATATAATAAAAGTAATTAAAATTTATTGATTTTAACTTAACTCATTTTAGGAGAGTGAATAATAAAACTCTGTTTTTGAGCTTGATCTCGAGTTTATGTTTAAATTCTCCGGGAATGCGAGACCAGGAATATTGCTTCAGGGTATCTTCTCCAACTATTCCCCATAACATTATCGTGATGATGATGATGATGATGATGATGATGATGATGATGATGATTATTATTATTATTATTATTATTATTATTATTATTATTATTATTATTATTATTATTATTATTATTATTATTATTATTATTATTATTATTATTTAAAGCAGAACATTATATACTTTGACAAGTACAAATCTTGATTGGAATTATTAGACGTTGTAGTGGGAATACCAAGTACATGTAAACTACTTTCAACTATGCCAACAAAACCCCCAAGTGAAACAAAAAAGAAAATATAATTGCAAAATAATGTTGATAATTGCAGCCGAATGTACAACCAAACCTAAAAGTATGTCCATTCTTGTCTTAACTATTGAAAAGCACACAAAATCCTTCCCACCAAACATCAACAAAATATGAGATCAGCAAAAACAATGTAAGCTGGAAATGTAAAAATATTTTGTATGTATAAGTTACGTCTTTAGTAGCTGTTAATTATTTTTAATTTATTTTTACAATTTTTTTTTGCTAATTTGTTTTGTTATTCTTGATTGTATTAAAAATAATTATGTTCCATTGTATTTTATTCCATATTTGTTCTACCTTAAGCACTGGAGAAGGCGTTTCATCACCTATCCCTGGCAGCTACTTGAGGTCTCCGTCACCTGAAGCAGCAAGGTACGAATTCCACGCTCGAATTCAGAACTATTCTCCAGTCCCATGGTCACTTGGCTCTCAAGGGGGTCAGGAACAGAATAGAAAACGTAAGCACCAGTTTATGTCAGGTTATTAAGTAAAATACCAATAAACACGATATCTGTACATAGCCACTGTTCGATTCACACATACCATTTTATTAATAAATGTTTTTTTTACTTACTCATTCGCTTACTCACCTTATCGGAATAGTTTGTCTTTTAATTAATTGTTTTAGAGAAATTTATTTTCACAATTTCTTAGAACTATGACAAATTCGTATAGAGAAAGACCAGTGCACATGCCAGTGCCTGACGATTGCTAAAATTTCTTTTAAACTATTTCATTTTCAGAGGATGAAGTAGTTCTACTTGCACCAACGCCTGAACCAGAAAGAAAAGCTAAAAAAAGAGCGAGGTCTCCAGTAACTTTAACTGAATATTCCGCCACCCATGAACGATATTAATGCTTTTCGAGTTGAGAACGCCTTATCAGGGTTGCCTTATACTTTCATATAATACAGTTTATTATATGACATACATTTGAAGGGTTATAACAGATGTATCTAGAGTATCGTACGAGAGAGCATTTCATGATTGGTATGCTGTTGAAACGATGGTCACGTTTTCTTTCTTACGTCAGTGACCGGATAATACGAGCTCGCCATTTTATGTTAAACATTGTTTGATCTTAACTTCAGTACCATCGTTATGTAATGCTAATTATACTTATGTCATTGCAACCGTACTCATTACATTTTGCGATACCATTTTTACCTAAAATTATTATAGATGAAACTTGTATAAATTTGGTCTGAATTTTATTTAAACTTAATTTCGAAAGAGTTTTTTTTGGTACTCTCAAAGACTTTATAGAATTTATTTTTTTTTAAAAGTTGCAGATTTTCATGATTTTGTGACTAATTGACAACACTCGTGCACATGATGTGTATGTATGTATGTATGTATGTATGTATGTATGTATGTATGTATGTATGTATGTATGTATGTATGTATGTATGTATGTATGTATGTATGTATGTATGTATGTATGTATGTATGTATGTATGTATGTATGTATGTATGTATGTATGTATGTATGTATGTATGTGATAAGCTTTCTCTTGTAAGACGTGTTGTTAACGCTATCAGAAATTTGTCACTCATGTTTGAATCATATTTAGTTTGAATGTCCTTTATTGAGATCAGAATAACTTTTTCTTCCGAACTGTGTACTTTGTTTTAGATAAGGTACTTTTGGGTTGTTTTTCTTCTATGTTATCTTATGATCATTATCTTATACTATTGGCATAATATAATCAGCAATTATTAACATAGCTTTCAGTGATCTGTTTAATTTTGGCTTACTGACATCTCATAAACATTTTTGTAATTTGACACTTGTTGAACAGTGACATTAGTTATACGACAAGATATTCATCACCTAACAGTCGTATTACAAATTCGAGTCACATAACCAAAGCAACCATTTCGAATGATTTGTTTCCTGATACTGATGGGAAAGCCAAACTATACGCCGAAGTAGTCCGGTATTTCGAAAGGTGTACAAAAAGGGTGGAGGCTTACATTTATAGATGAGTGAATTCCTGAAATAGAAATCTTGAGAATCCGAGTTTGCACAAAAAATTGTATTCCCGTTCAGTTAGAAAGACTTCACTTAGACATTACTGAACAAAATATCTTCACCTAAAATTTCTTATCATCTTTGCAATTTTGTTTATGGCATATAACTTCAAAAATTTAAAAGTGTTGAGGTGCTGTGAAATCATAGCCAAGTAAAGCCAAACTTTTGTGTGGCTGCTTATGTAACCTTATCAAAATATAGCATTTTGTCAGAGATAAAAAAATGTTTAAAGTGAATGCTGTTTTTAGAAATCTCCAAATACCAAACATTTAACCGATCGGTTTTTAACCGATCCCATGGCTAATTTTCGTCTTTTCCTAATAATAACTTTTACACTGTTACATTACCTAGACAAAGAAGAATTTCTGAGTGACTTACCACCGCCCGAAAAAGAAACTGCAATTACAATGATAAAACAGTCTTTCATAAAATCAAAATAATCTCATATATGTTTTATAAAATAAAAACAAAATATTCGTTGTCTGGTGTTCAGGGAATGGTTTACAAGCCTATGCCCAGAAATGCTCGTAAAAAATGCCGAGACTGTGTAACCCCCCTCCCCCATGAAATATGATATGAAGATTAACGAAATTTGTTAAAGGAGACAGAGTTCTTTTAAGAACCATAAACGAAGATCTGTGAGAAAATATGAAGACAGTTAAATTTCCTCTAACGTCTCAAGCGCTCTTTGTTCACTGACATTATGTTAATAATCAACTAATGCTTTCTTTAGGTCAAAATATAGGCCAAATCTGACATTTCTGAAGGAAACTTAGTTCTGGCGTAATGTAAAAATACATTGTTGGCACTGAAACGTTTTTTTTTTTTTATTAGACACAATTATTTAAATTTATCATATTATTCTCTATTAAAAAGCGTAGGTTTTCCAATATACATAGTAGTAGATAAAGATAGAGCAACCGATACACAACATACTTCGCAAGGAAGCAGCAAATTACTTAATCTCTTCATATTTAAAGAATGAAGCTGTAATTTTAGACATTAAAACTGGCAACAATACCAAGAGTACAGATTACAAGGACCATTAGATTAGATATTACAGACAAATTTAATTAGAGGTTCCCAGAGCCTGGAATAACAAGTCCTACAAATTAAATCAGTGGCCACTACAGCATGTCTCAGCCTGTCCAACGAAATAAATTAGAAGCCACCAGATCCTGGAACAGCCTGTCCAACGAATTAAATTAGAAGCCACCAGATCCTGGAACAGTCTGCCCAACGAATTAAATTAGAAGCCACCAGATCATGGAACAGTCTGTCCAACGAATTAAATTAGAAGCCACCAGATCCTGGAACAGTCTGCCCAACGAATTAAATTAGAAGCCACCAGATCCTGGAGCAGTCTGCCCAACGAATTAAATTAGAAGCCACCAGATCCTGGAGCAGTCTGTCCAAAGAATTAAATTAGAAGCCAACAGATCCTGGAACAGTCTGCCCAACGAAATAAATTAGAAGCCTCTAGAGCATCAACCCGTCTGACCAACAACTTAAGAAAAATACCTGCTTTGAAAGAGTTCAACAGACTGATTAGAACATGGCCAGGATAACAGGGCAAATGTGTTCTGTGTCATTTCATTAGCGGACAGTTGCAATGAACTGTGCAAAATTTGTCAAATAATATTTGCCCTTCAATATTCCGTTCTCTTACTATATTTTCAATATTATTTTTCTCATTTATTTTATTTTTAAATTGAAATTTTAATTAAATCTTACCACCAGACATTTTGATGTTTTAAATATTAATATGGTCTTTGTGCAAGCATTTTACTGGCAATATTGTAATATTTCTTATCTAAATGTTCTCTTATTAGCATTCTGTGATGCATCTTATGCATACAGACATTTTATTACTAAAACTATGTGTCTCTTAGTTTTTAATACGTAGTAACCGTTTTAGGTCTCGTTGGTAAATTTATCTTGTCCAGAGTTGATATTATTAAGTTATCCAGACTACCAACATTAAATAAATGTCCTTGTTTCTTGTACCTAGGTAATATTGATGCTAGGGTACCATAGGAGCATCATTGGCTTTTCCCATTATCTACAATAAATAACCTCAGAATTAAATAAAGGAACCTATCATTTGTTATTACCAAGCAGTAGCTGCAGATAATTAAAACCAAATGAATTCTTCGAAATTTTCATTACAAAGTTTCAAGAATAACACTGAAAATTGAATGTACATGTACTCCATGGGCTGTTGAAAAGATAACAAGTTTATTAAAAGAACTATCATGTATAATAGTTTGGTCTTCGCACATCTAGCCGGATGTTCGTCACATCAACTTCCTCTGAGTCTTTGTTAGGGTCAAAGTTATTGGACTCGCATTAGAAGAATAAGAGGTTGTTCCAAATGGTTCGCAACACACTCCACATGGTTGGGAACGTGCTTCACTCTGAATGGTCAATTAATTTGTCACTTATTTGCCGAAGGATCAAAAGAGTTAAGAAAAAATTATCACCTCAGACAATTTGTTTCCCACCTTGGGGAAATGGGGTTAATTCCCCCCCTTCTATCCAGTACATGTAGAGTGCCCAAAATAAAGTGCTTCAATGTGCCCACCGATGTGATTTGGCTTTGATTTCGGATGTATTTATATTTAACTCAAACATTTATGCTTTGGGTTTGAGAGTAGAAGAATTATTTTAAACGTAGCTTTAAAAACTGGTTAATCATTTGAGATTGTTAATGCAAAAATTACTTAAATTTGAGATGAAATCTTTAATGGAATAGGCATAATACTTCATCGTAGCTATTTCTGTTCAGGTTGACAGAGAATTGAGATAATGCTTGTCTAGACGTTTCTTGAATTCTTCCATCGGAAATTTATTTATGTATTACATAATTCGTTGGCTTCGCTAATTAACCTGATTTTAGGGTGGCATATATTTTATCTCGAAAGTTACTTTCATTCCAACTGTCTTTGCAAGCAAATGTGGATGTGAACATTTAAAAAATAGTGTGAAAACGTCTTATCCAGTACAAAGATCTGTTTAATCCTTTGCACAACTCAGTCATCATGCACGAACTTATTGATCCACATACCGTGTTACAATTCCATAGTCTTAAACTAAGTAACAGTAAGAAGCAAAACAAACAAGTTTAATAAAATCAACAAATTATTTTTCTAAGTTACAAAGTGAAAATTTGAAAAGAACTTACAGTATTGTGAATTAATTCCAAATAATCCTAAATGTTCTATAACTTATCCAAAAGTATTGAATGTTCCTAATGAATTATATTTATCTTGATTGTGTTAAAATGTCAAAATTCTTCATTGAGCTCATGTATTAGTAGTCTTGATGTATCACAATGATATAATCCATAATGTCTTTGAATGAATTCACAATAATCCCAAAGTTAAAAATGTCAATGATCGCTTTGTATTTCCAATGAATATTTTGCAAATAAGCGATTCCTCTCAGATTACATCTGAACACAATTAAAAGCTCTGATTATAAATTCACAAAGACTGATATGACAAGCAGGAATCAATAATTTTCTGTAGTTCATTCTTATATACTAAATTTCACCTGACCTAGGCCTCATAAATTTTTTCTAGAAAACTTCACTAACATGTAAACAAGGTTATGGCTCTGGAATATCCTAAGTTCTTAAATAAGGATGGATAATGTACTCAAATGTCAGTAAACAGTTTATTTATAACATTAAAACACGACACATGTACACACAAAATTCAATACCTCAATCACAGACAAAAGTCAAGCACACATACACTCTATTAATTAATTTTACATAACTGACAAATTTAATTTCGTAACTTATCTCTATATGAAATAATTCTAGATATAATGATTTAGAATAGTTCTCCACCTTTGTTTTGATAACCGTGCAATAGGTTACCTTATACATCTGTCTGCCAGTCTGTTTGTCGGTACGTCAACATTCTTTATATTAATTCTATAACTTTTCAAGTATTCAAATGTCTATCAGTCTAAAACTTTTGGACCGTTAGTGATATTTAAATTAAGCAAGCTTGATAAACAGTATATCATATAAAAACGGTTTGCTGAGATACGATACCAGGGCGTATCTCTCAAAAAGTCAGTTTCATAGTAAAATACAATTTTTACCTTATCTTGTACTTCAGGAGTCTGCTAGGGAACTTTTGGACAAAAGTGATATTTCGGCGATAGTTTTTTTTCCCCATTTATTCAGCATACAAAATTACACTGGTTGCACAGTGATAGCAGATGGTCACGCTAGAAGGACAATATCGCCTGCTGCCAGCTACCTCAATCAACATTTTGACAGAGTTGGCGAGACTACGAAAAAACTTAATTTGCTATAGGGCATAGTACGGGGTGTATTAATACCAGATCTACTTCAATGCGTTTCCAATGCGGTAGATTGCACGACGGCATATTTTGCACCCTATGTTAGGCAACAAAATGCTTGCTGCATACGAAATTATAGCACTGACCATATCATTTTCCGGGGTATTTGCTGGCAACGAGATTTATGGTAAGTAAGTCGTTAGTAAAGAGGTTATAATGTAATGAAATTGCATGTATATATTATCTTTTTCTTTACACATAAATTGGATGAACTTAAAATTACAGGTTTGGAAGGTTACGATAGCTGATAATGAAAAGTTAAAAATTTAGTAAAAAGCTATTTTTAAAGCTTATTCTACTTGAAACTAAAAAGAGACTATGTTTTATTTATTCATTTACAATCCGTTTACAGACTCGATATACTAATTACTAAAAATAGTTGCAGAATTGAAAACACATGCCGATCAAAATAAAAATACTGGGGCTCCTATTGTTTTCTCAACGCAGAAGCTTGCATCATTGATGGATCTATACAGAGACATACATTTCTCACCCATGCGAGAGAGACAACTAGCTTTTTTGCTAACTTACTTTTCTTGTCTGAGACAAGTCATCTCAGTCCAGATGTCTAAGTGTTCACAACTACTTTTAAAAACAGAAACCCTTGTTGTCTTCTGCTGTGCCTGACGTAGTTATTCGATAATCAAACTACGGCAGCAACAACAACAATAACAAATATATAAAAACATAGTAAGTGAAGGTTTCTTTTTTTGAGAACAAGCAGTACAAAACATTTCGAGACAGATAGACACACACACGCACACGATGTCGAGCTTTTAGGTATATGCTATAGTTAGCCTAAGTATATTTTCAGGACAGATACCTTAAATGTAGGTAAAGCTACTTAACTAGCTTTTCATTATATTATATTATTTAATGGTGATGACTTGAAAATTGACTGTGTTAGAGATAGGATAAAATTCTCTATGCTGTGTGAAATGAACTTTGATAGAAAACGCTGACACGTAGCATATAGACCTATATACTTTATAGTCTTCCAACGCTCTTAACAACTGCAGAAAACTTAGTAACAGCCAGAAGGTGTTATGTCAAACATGCCTTATTCTATTTTTGTTAAGCATCTCCATCAAAAATATACCTACAATATTGAATGATAAATAATGCACTTACCGGCCTGAAGGAATATTTTATCCATGAACATATTAATCCATTGCTGTAACACTTGGCGTGTTTCCAAGACAGAATAAATACATTTTCAAAGAATCTGCAAACTTGAAAGTTTAGCACATGGTTATCCGCTTGGTCTGTATTTGGAGGTTTTTTTACATAAGGAAGTACTTTTACAATCAATATTGATTACAACACAATTACGTTATAAACAATTAAAGAAAAGGAGAATTATATACGACAGTGACACGGATCTCTAAATTAATTACTCGTGAATTACCCAAGCAAGGACACTCTGCAACATGTATACAGTACAATAGAGCCGTGGGCCCAGTATCGACTCATTATGTTAAATATAAATTTCTAAATTGGAACTGGTAATAATGAAACATTATTTGCGATAAAAATAACTATTTTTGTTCATTTAATATAACATCAATATATTAAATGTGTCAATACCTGAAAACTATGCAAAGTTTTATGTTGCTATTTGTTTTCGGCTTACGCTTAAAAACTGTACTTCAGATGACACGTCACGCCATAGTCTTTATTAACGTATTTTTATTAATGCACCGCATGTAAACATTGGCGAGTGAACTATATTGCACAAGGGAGGAGTTCTTTCTTACCTTAAAGGATAATATTGGGTGAGAAAAAGAATATTCGTTGGTGTTTGGACCGAGTCAAGGAAATCCCAGTCGCGGGTTACATTGCATGCCTCCATACTCGTTCAAGCCTCGTGAGGAGACAAAATGTAACCCTTTGACTGGGATTTCCTTGTCTCGATCCAAACCCAACATAATAGATTTTATATGTCTGATCGTGAGTATTTAGGAATGTAAAGTTATTAAATTTAATTGTGGGGGTTGAAGTAATACCATAATTTCTGAAGTTTTTCTGTTGGAAGGTAAGTAACTTTTGCAGGTTGTCAAGCTATCCTGTTGGAAGGTAAGTAACTTTTGCAAGTTGTCAAGCTATCCTGTTGGAAGGTAAGTAACTTTTGCAGGTTGTCAAGCTATCCTGTTGGAAGTAAGTAAGGTTTTGCAGGTTGTCAAGCTATCCTGTTGGAAGGTAAGTAACTTTTGCAAGTTGTCAAGCTATACTGTTGGAAGTAAGTAATTTTTTGCAGGTTGTCAAGCTATTCAGTTGTATATAATTGCATCGGACAGAAATATCTAGAATCATTTCATTCTATTCTATTTAATATTCAATTTTCTACTTCGACACTGTCATGTGTGCGCAGATTTTCAAATCGAAAGTCAATCAAGTGGATCACAATGCCCTTGAAAAAGGGCGCTAGGAAAATATATCAAAAGATGGTAGGCAGTGTAACCTGTATGGAGGGGCAGAAGTGGAAATGAGTTTCAAATTTTTCTTCCACTTTCTTATTATTTGTTTGAAATTGAAGCATATGTACCAAACAGGATTGTACTTCTTTTTGTACTATACCTCAATATGTCATTTATAACAACAGTGGAATATTTAGTACATGGTAAAATTTCTTTCTAACATAATTAAAAAAATAGTAGTTCTGTAGTTTTAAAACTATTTCGTTGTCTATTGAATATTTTGTGTCTATGAATGTTTAATTTACTTCTTATCTGTATAAGTTTCAGATAAAAACAAAGCAACTATGTCTATTTGTTCCTCTCTCTCTCTCTCTCTCTCTCTCTCTCTCTCTCTCTCTCTCTCTCTCTCTCTCTCTCTCTCTCTCTCTCTCTCTCTCTCTCTCTCTCTCTCTCTCTTTGTGTCTATCTGTACACCGGATAGCCGATTGATCAAAGTGTTTTCCTTTACTGGTCACTTTCATCTCACCTCTGTCAGTATGGGTACGAATCTCAACCTTGGCCAATGTGGTTATGAAAAAAAATTTGCAAGTAGGTTTCCGTGGGTAGATGGTTCTAACCGTGGTTTTATCGGGTTTCCTCCACGAGTTAATATATGCCGTCATGTATTGCCTATAGTGTACTGAATTTGACGAAAAACCAAAAACACTCTCTCCCTGTTCTCTGTCTGTCTGTCGGTTTCTCTGGAACTGATTGATTGATTATCGCACTACAACATCCTGACCTGCATAACATCAATACGTGGCGCCACGTTTAATGAAATTTGTTTTCTCTTATACCATTTGCAAATGGCCTGAGAAGTATTATATTAACAAATTAACAAAATTGTGATCTGCTCTTTTCTATTCGACACTGCATTCACTTACACACGCATTATTTATAATTTACCATCAAAGTCACTTTCTGTTCTCCCACTGTCGGAACTTAATGGTTAGAAAGAATGTTATTAATCGCTAGATAACGGTACATAACTGGAGATTGTTTCAAGTTTTGAGTTATAATGTGAAAGAATATTTTGGAATAAACTAGAACAATATTGGAGTCTATACTAGTGTAGAATAGTTCCTTTGAGAGCTACTTACATACTTATGTAACATTTTTTTAATTTTCTTTTCTTTTTTTCTTCTGTTTTTTTTATATGTGCCAGATATATGAACACACATTTCCTTTTACAGCCTTTTCAATCTCTTGCATACATTCAACACAAATACAAATACAATATATTATTTTCACTCATAATATTTGTCTTCATTTTTGAAAGCAATTCTACAGATTTTGTTTTTTCTTTAGTTCCTCTTTTCTTCTTTCACTATTCCTGCTATAGCTATAAAGTGTACACACCGCCCTATGAGTAAAAAGTCAGCAACAGGAAACTACCACGGCCCCATCTAGATTATAAGCTTCTCGCCTGAATCCGACAGTTGTGAATTTTGTTCTTGGTCCTTGTTTTCTTATGCACTTTCCCTTCAAGAAGAATAAAGACTGGAAATCAATGGTTGCGAAAAATCGAGATTTACTGCATTTTCTTTTTATTAGTCATCCAGAATATAAACGTTACGCATAATCATGCCGATAGATAACTTCATGGACTAACGTTTATCAAGAAACATTGATGTTCACATAGGTATATAATCATAACGGATCATTCAAGCATGAATGTTGTGTACAACTCGAGCATAAAAAGATAAAATCTTAATCTACCTTTCACAACATGTAACATTATATACATTAATAGTGACACATTTTACTCCAATTATTTAATTGTTTACAATAAAGGGGTGATAGTGAAAAACTCAAGTTGAATGTTTTCTCTGGCGGATAACCCAATAATATACGAATAATATTTGATCCATCATAAGCGATCTATTTTTGGCAAGTGATAAATAATTGGCAGGTAGCAGATAATTGAACAAAAAGCATTATAGACAAGCACATTACTGAATTTTTAATCGTATACATTTATTTATCATGGATTCTTTTGTGGCGAGTTTCTAAGCTCTGAAAAGTGTTTTAACGGAATTTGTCTTATTGTTTAAAAACCGATATGAAACTTATTTCATCCGAAAGTATCGCACCTATATTTCATAAGGTGGAGATACCAACGTTTTCAAAAAGAGGTAAATGTCAAGTATTCCAGATATTCAGAGATTTACGTCATCATGTTAATTGCGCACCACATATATTAGGCAATTACATATTTCTTTGCACTGGGACATTTACTTGGGATTGGATGTTTATTTGTGAAATTACGTTTCTTATGCAAGTTTAATTGCAATTGCATGTTTCTTTGTGCTCAAAGTTTTAACGATATTTATTAAAGAATAAAGATCATAGTAAATATAACGAATTAACTTTTTACGACAGGACCCGATTTCTTTGCGAGCGAGTGGTGTTCTTCGGTAGGGACGGGAAGAATTCCCGACCCCATTCATTGTCAGATGTACTTTGATTGTAACGTAGTCTACAGTGACGTTCCACCAGGACTGGTACAACATCAGACGGAGTGTGTCTATCCTGATCTGTTTTCAGAGGAAACTTTCCAGTGTGAGGCATTTGACACGGTTAAGTGTGGAGACAGAATGGAACCAGTCAATAAGTGTGAGTAATATATATAGCAGTACATAACGCTACATCAGATAACACACTCTTAAATTTGCCTTTCCATAGAGCACGTAACGTTTGAACTATGTTTCTCGTATGCATTATACCCAGTTATGTCCGACAGCTCTGATTCAAATGTAATTCAGCATAAGAAGGTTTAGAAGATATCTGTAAATATTCTCCAAAGGAAACCTAATTTTAAGAGAAATATCAAACTTTGAAACAAGATGATAGCTTCAAAATTAGACTTTTGAATAAATAGGCATGTATCCAAACGGAATACAATAAATGCATATTTTCTGAGTATATGCCGATTCACGGGTTTTACCGATTTTCTCCCAGTTTATAAAGATCATACCAAATCCCAGGAAACAGAGTTGAATATATGCAATCTTTAAAAATGTCATGGGGAAATGCTGATATTTTAGTATTATCATCATCCATCATCATCATCATCATCATCATCATCATCATCATCATCATCATCATCATCATCATTATTATTATTATTATTATTATTATTATTATTATTATTATTATTATTATTATTATTATTATTATTATTATTATTATTATTATTATTAACAGGCGATTACACCATGAACAAATGTAATGGACCCAACTGCCAGCCTTGTGAGAATAACTACCCCAAATGTGAAGGGCTCTCTGACGGGTTTCATGCGCATCCAATGAAAAGCGACAGCCCCTATTATATAGAGTGTTATAAATCGAGATTAAGCAGCGTCCACATGTGCCCTACTGACCCAGATGGTCGAATAATGCTTTTCTGGGAGGAGAAAAGGAATTGCACAGCAATGACGTAGACAGCAATAAGGGGACCCACAAAATTTCTGTGAGCTAAAGAATTAAAACTTGTTGTCATATGATTATTTTAGTCTATTTTCTTATTATATTTATTTCACAATTTGATTACTGTTCACAATACATTAAATAACTATCGCGATGAATGACTGAGATTTGGTTGAAACTCAACCAGCAAGATTTTCGGACGCAATGGTACTTCTCATTCATCGCCAAGGTCTTGATAATTACGCGCTTTGATTTTACAATACATTTTGCGTACGATGAAACCAGTTCATTCGAGCTTAGGTGAACATTTGAGATTTTTCAAACATAGACTTTCTATTTATACATCTTTTTATCGGTCTCTGTGAATATGTATGTATGTATGTATGTATGTATGTATGTATGTATGTATGTATGTATGTATGTATGTATGTATGTATGTATGTATGTATGTATGTATGTATGTATGTATGTATGTATGTATGTATGTATGTATGTATGTATGTATGTATGTATGTATGTATGTATTCATGCATGTATGTATGTATGTATGTATGTATGTATGTATGTATGTATGTATGTATGTATGTATGTATGTATGTATGTATGTATGTATGTATGTATGTATGTATGTATGTATGTATGTATGTATGTATGTATGTATGTATGCATGCATGCATGCATGCATGCATGCATGCATGCATGCATGCATGCATGCATGCATGCATGCATGCATGCATGCATGTATGTATGTATGTATGTATGTATGTATGTATGTATGTATGTATGTATGTATGTATGTATGTATGTATCTATGTATGCATGCATGCATGCATGCATGCATGTATGTATGTATGTATGTATGTATGTATGTATGTATGTATGTATGTATGTATGTATGTATGTATGTATGTATGTATGTATGTATACTTATAATGGCCAAGGATCGGTGATACTGTCGTAAAGAAATTTGAAAATATTGTTGTTCGAGAATTATCTTTTTTATTAAAAAAAATTATGTGAGAGACTCAAACATCCTCAATAGAATTTATAATAAATTACTTGGTAAGCTAACATATCAACCACAAAGCTTAAATCTGAGACAGTGTTGAAAAGATATGCTTAACAATATAAAGAAATGAGATAAATTTTACTACGTGCGATCAACATATCGCTATAAAGTCAACAGCTAATGCGTTTCATGTCAGAGAATCTGGCGTCCGCGCGTGAATAGTCAGGTATCGTGACCCATCTAACATAAAATTTCATTCGATTACAAGTATTCTAACTAATCATATAGCTGGAATGAGTTATTTTTTATTAAAATATTACATGAATGAAGTAACATTTGTTACTGAAAATGTTCAGGTAAGCTTTATGACAGAAGGATCTGAACTTTTGTTCTACTTCAGGAAAATAACTTGAGAGTACCATCCAGAAGAATTGATTAACTCGTTATCACGTGACTCCATTAATTTATTGCAGCAGTCAAAACGGCGGGGGAGGGGGAGGTAAGTTTGGTGTAGTTTAATACGAAACACAAGAAGATGAAAACACACAGGCACATATGAAAGTGAATATATATATATTGTTTTATCAAGATCTTTTCTGGGCCGAGAGTTCATGCTCTTTCAGATAATTCGTATTGCTTTTGACTTGGATGGTCAATTTGTACTATTACTATGTTCTATTGTCATGAGTCTAATTTGTACTATTACTATGTTCTATTGTCATGAGTCTAATTTGTACTATTACTATGTTCTATTGTCATGAGTCTAATTTGTACTATTACTATGTTCTATTGTCATGAGTCTAATTTGTACTATTACTATGTTCTATTGTCATGAGTCTAATTTGTACTATTACTATGTTCTATTGTCATGAGTCTAATTTGTACTATTACTATGTTCTATTGTCATGAGTCTAATTTGTACTATTACTATGTTCTATTGTCATGAGTCTAATTTGTACTATTACTATGTTCTATTGTCATGAGTCTAATTTGTACTATTGCTATGTTCTATTGTCATGAGTCTTATCCGTTCTGTGTCGAGTCGTGTTTTGCTGTTCTTTTCGTTCTTTTTTTTTTGTTCTTTCAAATTCTTGATTGAGAAATTCTGTCCCGTTGTCCATTTGCTAATGGATCTCGACTAGTTTATTTCAAGACGATTTTAAAAACTTTCATTAATTTAGAACTTGTTTTGGATGAAAAAGAAACCATTGAAGCCGACTTTGAACACATGAATGAAATTGTTAAAGCTACGTTAAAAAACATGATCATAATCACATAAACACATCATTGACACAAAATAAATATTTGTAACTTCAGCTGTACGAAACCAAGTAAGATGCCGATGCTAAATATTAGAGCATTCATTAAAAAGTGAGGAACACAGCTGCGCATGTGAGTAGTAGTTAAATTGAGATGCATAGATTACTGTGAGATTTAAAACATGCCATATATCTTTTTCTTTCACGTGGGATTTTCCAACGGGCAAATAATAAATGTAAATATAAATTTCCAGAAATTCAAACTTACCAACTACTCTAGACCATTCAGACTCGATTATATTATCTCACAAATTTAAATTACCTGACAATTTAGACTGGAGTACAGGTGATAAAATGTCGCCTGCTAAAGTTTTACAGGCAGATAAATGTTGCATATCGTGTACATATTAGTATCCAAGTCTACAGGTATAGGCTTAAACCTTCGGAATTGATATTAAAGATCTTTGGTACGAAACTCGACAGCGATGAATGTTTTATTACTACACGGAAGACTTATTTATCTTACTCTTGAAAACATACTAATCCTGAGATAATCGGAATACGCCACTAAATTTCTAAAAATAAGATTTAATAAATAAATCATGAAACGTTGTACCATTACGATCTGTACACAACAAACGACAGCGTAAAACATTATTTCTTATGCAGCAGTAAAATAGTTAAATATATTTCGAAATATTTCAGGCTATTAAGATCAAAATGCGAGCACCTCAATGCATACAATACGCCTTATTATAAGATCAAATAATCATAGTTGGGTATTGATCCATGTGTAAATTTTAACTAATCACTCACAAAGTAAATAAAGTCCGAATGAGTTTATGTAAACTTTACTCATCGATAAATGCCCAACCATGATCATTTAATCCTTATAATTCCAATTTTCTTCCTTTCTAGCATACGATCCGCAGATTTAATCAACAAAACATTCATTTTTATGTACTCGCAGTTTTCTTTCCTGAGCCCCTTAACTACGGTAGAATACATAGCCCTATCTTGGCTAGCCAAGATTTATTGATTCTTTATACTGTGATACGGGATTGAATGTCATAGCGGGTCATGCCAGTTATATATTGTTATAATCATTATATTAGTATATAAAATTGTTGTTGCCATTAAACGAGGAATATTTCCTTTTTTGAAATTTACGCTTGCGTATGGCACGTGTTATTATAGCAACGTCGTTGTTACGTTCTACGCATTTCGATCTTTGAAAAGCAAAATCGTGTCCATTTTTAGTGAGAGTCCTTTTTTGTTGACATGACCCTGACCTTTAATAACTACAGTTGCAGCATGTTGTTGAGGTGAAATTCAATAATTTCAAAAGATTGGCTTCGAAAGCCTTCTTCGATAAAAGGGTGAGTGTTGGAGTGCAAGAAGGTCTGTGCAATTACATTTTTATAACTTCTAATGGTCGATTTTAATCTCTGGCTTGTCATTTTTCATAAAAATATCACAGGAGTGGATGGGTGGAAGCTTGCTGTTGTTATCGTTGATATAGATACAACTTCAAATGAAACGATCTGGACACAGGGAACCCAAAGTAGTCCTCAGAATTTATCAATGTGTAAAAAATTTCAGATCAGTGTCACGTGACCATTTACATCCAATCAAAACGTAGAAAACGCAGTCACTTCATAACAATTGGAATTACTCATATATAATCATTAGGATAAGACTGAAATTAATTTAAAATACGAATACGCATATATTTTTGGCGGCAACCATAATGATTAGTATGAATATCTCGTTGATACTGATATATAAAGAGACCCGTTCTAGTAGGCGAATAAGTTGAATACAGCAATTTCATTGCAGAACTAGATCAAATAATATGTTGAATAGATATGATATGTATATTGCTATTAAACGTTTACTTGATATTTTAAGACCATTAATCTGGATAGGAAATGAGCGAAAGGGAAACATGGATGCCTAAGATTACTGAATATTTAACATTGCACAAAAGTAGATATCAACTACACAGAGGAAACCCATACACATATTTGTTTGAAGGAGAGAAGGCCACGAAGGCTTGTATCTGTGTTCAAAAGAAATATGGTAGATGTTCTACCTGGATGGTGGAATCTGTGTTATACACATCAAAGGATCATCTAGAAAAACCATCAAAGTAGATTTGAGCCAAATAAGTTATTGCTTTATCTGGCAAGAATGTTTGAAATATTGAAAATGCATGCTATTTACTTATAGGTTTGTTGAGATTAGTCTAACGATCTTGCATCACCGTAAAGACAATCTAAATAGAGATAGAAAGACATGTCGAAATGATAATCATATTTCAATATGGTAGCACTAATGTCTGTACAGATGGCAAGATAAGATTGATATTGATAAAGGCGAATAGTTATTACGGAAATAAATATATCAATAAAATGCTTTAATTTTTTATGAACCAGAAAAATGACCAGAACATTAAAGACTTGATCACTATGTAGATCAGAGTCTCAAACACGAGGCCTGCCAAGCCGTATCCTGAGTCCCGCAAAATGATTGGCGTCACAAGGTGACATGGGAGATAACAAAGGTGGTGCGGCCCTTTGGTCCTTAAAAATACTCTCATGCGGCACCTCGAAGTGTTTTGAGTTTGAGACCCCTGCCATAGATCATTCGATAGATATAATGACTAAGGAGGTCCAGTCGTGATCTTTAAGTAAAATATCAACACCAGTTTAAGGTTTCGTGTGATATTTAATTTTAAAGTATCATTATGCATAGATAAGGCGAAGTTCAAACATGCAATTTAGATTTAAATATTCAAAATACATACGACTGTTCATTCATAGCTTGTATTCTTATGACAGTAGATTATTTATAAAGACGGCAATAAACACAAAATAAAATAGGTAGAATAATATCCAGAATTTTATAGCTGACTGTTGAAGGAAGAAAACAAAAAAAACCCCCCAAAAAACAGTTTCAGATTCAAAATCTTTAACACCTAGTTCAAAAAATACACAATTCTGAATATCTAGTTTTATAAAAGAATTAATGTTGAGTTTTTTCAAATCAACTTTATGAATATACTTCTCCTGTAACATGATATTTTCATTACAAAAACAAAATTTCTGCTATTTTTACGACTATGCGATTATGGAATTCTGCTCTGAAGCAGCCAGCTAGTTAGCTCACTGTGACATTTCCTGTAACCGTCGGTGTAGTGTTTACTCTACCAGTTGTGGGCGTTCATTTGTTGTTAGGCAATGACTTAGGTGGAGACAAGGTTGTGGTTAATCCACTTGTAACTGACAAGCCTTCTTTGGATCAGAAAGTTGATCCTATAGAAAAATAAATCCCTGATTTATTCCCAGCTTGCGCAGTTACCAGAGCTATAGCAAAGAAAGCTCTTGAGAATGATTTTGATAAGGAATATGTTCCTTTAGTTGACACATGTGTTGGTCATGCTTTTGATGAGGTCGCTTTCACTTCTAATTTGGATCAGTCGATGGGTATTGACCATAGTGATCCTCTTTTGAACACTCATTCTCTTTTATCTGATCAAGGCGATAAACAACAATCACTTGTCGTTGAACAGGAGAAGGATCCTGAGATCTCCTGTTTGATTCAGCGGGCTGTTAGTGAAACTGAAGCAACTGAAGTACCTGTCTATTACTTCATTAAAAATGGAGCTCTTATGAGAAAATGGAGACCTCCTGAGGTACCTGCTAGTGACGAATGGTCAGTAAAATATCAAATTGTGGTTCCGAAACCTTACAGACAGGAAATACTTTGTTTGGCCCATGAACCTCCTTTGGCTGGTCATTTAGGGATCAATAAAACGTATCACAAGATAATGATTCATTTCTATTGGCCAAAAATCAAAAGTGATGTTTGAAAATTTTCTAGATCTTGTCATACGTGTCAAATTATAGGAAAACCAAATCAAAAAATACCTAAAATTCATTTACAACCAATTTCTGCATTTGATGAACCATTTAGTCCAAGTCAGGTAATCAATATTTGTTGACAATGTGTGCGTCAACAAGATTCCCAGAGGCAATTCCTCTGAGGAATATTAAAACTAAAAATATTGTAAAGGCTTTAGTAAAATTCTTTACTCAATTTGGCCTACCCAAATTTATCCAATCGGATCAATGGTCAAATTTTATGTCTGGAATTTTCCAGCAAGCAATGCATGAATTGGGCATTCAACAGTTGAAATCTTCTGCCTGTCATCCTGAAAGCCAAGGTGCTTTAGAACGATTTCATCAATCCTTGAAAAATATGATGAGATCGTATTGTTTTGACACAGGTAAAGACTGGGATGAAGGCATAGATTTACTTTTGTTTGCTGTTAGAGAGTCCGTTCAGGAGTCTCTTAGGTTCATTCCTTTCGAATTGATTTTTGGACACACTGTGCGTGGACCCTTAAAGTTACTGAAAGAGAAACTTCGTTCAAATAAAGAATCATGACCTAATCTTTTTGATTATGTTTCTGATTTCAAATATAAAGTGTCAAAGGCTTGTTAGATTGCAAGAGCAAATTTACTCGAAACCAACCGACAAACCCCAGTATCTCCTCCCAACCAGCTGTCATCCAAAACACTGCATTAAGAACATTCCATATAGCCAGGCACTGAGGATACGCAGAATTTGCTCCGACGATGAAAGATTCCTAGAATGGTCTGAAGAGCTGGCTAAACATTTAATTTACCGAGGCTACGACAAAGACCTGATTGCGGAGACAATCCAAGGGGCCAAACAAACAAACCGTGATGACTTCCTCAGATATGGACAGAAAGAAAAGGTTGATAGGATACCATTTATTTTGACCTATCACCCAGACAATCCCAAAGTAGGTAAAATCATCACAAACCACTGGCCAACCGTGCAATCGTCAGACATACTAAATCTAATACTTCCGAACAAACCTGTACTAGCTTACCGGAGACCAAAAAACCTAAAGGATATCTTAGTCAGGGCAAAGCTAACGCCAATCGCTAGTCAAAACCAACCTAGTCAATCTGGACCCTGTGGCGATAAAAGATGCAAAACCTGTCAACATATGATAGAGACCAAGACATTCACTAGCACAGTGACTAAAGAAAAACTTAACATACATGGTCCAAACAAAACGTGCAAAACAGAGAATGTGATTTATCTCATCACATGTAAGATCTGTGGCCTTCAGTACGTCGGAGAAACTGAAAAGCTACACAAAAGGATAAACCTTCATAGATCTGATTGGATGACAAAAAAGTTGTACAGAAGCCCGGTCGCAGAACACTTCTCCTCCCCTGGCCACACTTTCAGTGATATAATACTTATCGCTATTGCTAACAACCACAGCTGGAGTTCCGAAACCAGGAAGGAAAAGGAATCATACTGGATACGTCGCCTTAGAACATTGAAACCAAGCGGTCTAAACCAAGAAGACTAGAAAATGAAAACTATGCACTAGTAAAATTTAACATTTTCTAAATCTTCTTATTATCCTTCAATTTTTACTATAAGAATAACCGGTATAGAATCAAATATCCGGGATATAATCTGCGTTACATATGTACAAAAAGTAAAAATAGATGTCGCTTTGGCTTGTAGACTTTTAGGGAATTATACAACGTTTTCAGTTTCCGCATCTAGTCTATACAAGCTGGTTGTATTTATAGTTTTAGCACATGTGAAGACAGCCATGTAGAGGTTTACAAACACAACGTTTTTGTGTTTATTTGTTTATCGTATATATGTTTTGTATTTGCCTTTGAAAAAGACTCATTAAGAGTCGAAAGCGCTTAGGCTAGTTAGTTACTAGTTTCGTACTGTTCGTCGTCAGTTTATAGCATCTATTTTAATTAATCCCTGACACACGTGATCCCTTGGTGGATCCAGTACGCTTGAAAGGGTTGTTATTCGCCATATGATTTGTATTCTTTATATATATATATATATATATATATATATATATATATATATATATATATATATATATATATATATATATATATATATATATATATATATATATATATATATGTATATATATATGTATATATATATATATATATATATATATATATATATATATATATATATATATATATATATATATATATATATATATATATTCAACTTCATCATCACCATTGGCAGCTTAGTTTCAGAAGACTATCTGAGTAGCGCCTTTAGAGTGTAGTCTATATCTGGGGTTTAAGCATCGTTTCTTATGGCTGTGCAGGTCAATGCACAATGTGACAATTCCTATTGCAGTTGGAACAGACGTACAGGAAAGTCTGATTTGCTTGGTTTGCTGATAGACTCTTCTTTCTCTCACGTTTCTCTGCGGCCTGCTGGACTCTCCTCCCATCACCGACTGTTATGCCCTTGGTAACTGTCATTTTCCAGGTCCGACGATCCTCGGCCTGTACTTCCCAGCTGTCTGGTGAAATACCACATGCCTTCATGTCCCTCTTGCACACATCCCTGAAGCGGAATGATGGACGGCCGATTTTTCGGGTGCCAGTGGCCAACTGGACATATAAGATTTTCTTTGGCAGCCTCCCATGCTCCATTCGTCGGACGTGTCCCAGCCATCGAAGGCGGCGTTTGCTCAACAAGGAGTATATGCTTGGGATACTTGCACGTTGAAAGATCACCTTTCAGGATGCGTTGTAGGCATCGTATGTGGCAGGACTTTAGTTGACGCTCTTGCCTCATGTAGGTGCTCCACGTCTCACTTCCATATAGGAGGGTGCTCATAACGCATTTTGTCTAGCTCCTCTATAGTGCGCTGAGCGCCACATCGGTGACTGACGTTTCTTGGGAGTACAGCTCTAAGTAGTGCACCACCCATCCGGTCATCTTTTGCTCATGGTCATTGATCTTCTCACCCGTCAGAGATTTCAAGGAGGCAACCCTTTCACTATAGGACCTGGGCTTTCTTGATGCCACTGTACATGCCTTGGATCTTTTCTGACTCGGTATTGCGCTTGATTCATTCACACAATTGCTACCAGTATTCGTTTGCTTATTGTCTAGCGAAGTGTTTGGTAATTTTTAGATTTTTAGTGCTCTTCTGAGGGCAGCAAGTGTACCTTCATATATATATATATATATATATATATATATATATATATATATATATATATATATATATATATATATATATATATATATATATATATATTCAATCGCAAGAGAAAGATATCAGGATTTATACATATCCTTTGATGGCATTAGCGAACTACAAGGTACAATGGAGAGTAAATATCCTGGGAAAAGGAGAAAAAAGATCATGAAGGAGGTAAAAAATACAAAGAGATAAACAACATGATCAGGAAAAGCATGAAAAAGCAAAGAATTCTGGATAGAAAGACGATGATACAAAATCGAAGACAGTCTGAGTAGAAATGGCATATCAGCTGGTGAAAGATCTCCCAACTCATAAACATTGGAAAACTACCATTATTCAAGACAAATCAGGACAATGCCTCACAGAATCAAGACAAGCGATGGATATAATACTGATCAGAATTGTACATTCATAAGACCCAAGGAGATCCAGCACTACTAAAATGTCCACAGGCAGAAGAAATTGACAACAACACCATTATTTGCGAAGAAGTAGAAAATGCAATTAGATATTAAAGAAATGAATGCCAGCTGGCGTTAACAATATACCAGCAGAGTTCTTTCAAGCAGAAAGAGAAGAAATAGTCACTGTCCTCACAACAATCTGCAACAAGATATGGCAGATAGGAGAATGGCCCACAACATGGACTCAATCCTTGGTTATCGTGCTTTCAAAGAAAGGAAACCTACAGCTATGACATAGCTACAGAACTATCAGTCTGATCAGTCACCCAGCAAAGTCAAGCTCAAATAATTCTCAAAATACTAAAGCCTCAAGAAGAGAAAATAAGTGCTGAAGAGCAGGGAGGTTTCGGAGCAGGAAGGATCAGCACAGAACAAATCTTCAGTCTCAGATTACTTTGCTAGAAATACCTTCAGCATCAGCATAATCTATGCCACATCCTTATAGATTTCGAAAAGGCTTTTGATAGGGGTATGGCATGCTACGAGGAAGAACAACAACAGCTCAAACCTGGTGCAGGTTATTGAGCAACTCTATGACAAAGCCACTAGTGTTGTTCTCATCAATGGTTTCGATGAACAGACAGGGATTATACTGTCACCTACAATCTTCAATATTTTCCTGCAAAGAAACATGAAGGATGCCTTGCATAACCAAAAGGGCACTGTCAGCATCGGAGGAAGAACAATCAACAACCTTCGCTTAGCAGATGATATCTGGTTAATAAGAAGATGAAAACGAACTGGTTGACTTAGTTGAGCGTCACGACACATCCTCCAAAGCATGCGGTATGAAGATTAGCGCTAAACAAACTGATGACAAACAACGCCTTCGGCATCAGAGTAGAAATATAAGTAAGTGGACAGAAGCTGGAAAGAGTCACATTATTTAAGTACTTGGGATCAATTATCACAGATGAGGGCTCCAAACCAAAGCTATTTTTCAGGATTGCCCGGACAATAGAAGCAAAAACAAGGTAGAGACTAATATAGAAAGATACCAACATTGCTTTTGGTTCCATAATGAGACTGATGTGTTCAATTGAAGTAGCTCTCTTTATGTATGGTTGTGAGACATTGATGCTCACATCAGATCTGCAAAGAAGGATTCAAACCTTTGAAATGAGATGCTACCACAAGATCTTTGGGCATCTCATATATTGACCATGTAACCAGCGAAGCAACCCACAACAGGATCCAACGAGCCATCGGATTCTCTGAAGATCTCTTGACCACTGTAAAAACAAATGTGTAAACTGAAGTGGTACGATCATATCTCAAGATAATCTGGGATGGAAAAACCAATCTTGCAAGGCACAGTGCGAGAGTGCAGAAGAAGAGGCAGACAGAAAAGAGGTGGAAGGACAGCATTAAGGAGTGTACAGGCACGTGGTTTAAAGATTCCCAATAGGCGGCAGATAGAATCACGGGTCCTCGAATTGTATCATGGAATACTATAAACTAAAATCATGTGTAAACTTTGTAAATTCGGAAAAGGATTCATTGATAATATCCTACTGAGATATCATCATGATACTTTACTAAGAATTCCTCATTAAGTGCTGTATAGGGCATTTTTCGTGCATGTCTTGCTTATTTTTGAAATTAAAACTAGTAAAATTGGAATGATTTATATTTCTATCCTTTTGGTTGTTTGGTGTTATCACCAAGATTCTTACCTAAGAGAGCTCAACCGCATACATACATACATACATACATACATACATACATACATACATACATACATACATACATACATACATACATACATACATACATACATACATACATACATACATACATACATACATACATACATACATACATACATACATACACATATACACATATACACATATACATACATATATCTGTTAAAATTTACAAAGCTTGTTGGCTTCTCTCTGAAGTTTGTTACTTTTGTACTTTTGTACCAGCCTACACGTAACAATCTCTCTCTCTCATATATATATATATATATATATATATATATATATATATATATATATATATATATATATATATATATATATATATATATATATATTAAGGCCTTTGGGACCCTGGGCACAGCTAACATATGAGCCCAAGCTCTCCTGCCTTGTTTATTGATATTCTTACAATACTATTAACAACACAGCCTTTGAAATCAGACCATTAATTACGGGGCCTATCGACCTCACTTTATATATATATATATATATATATATATATATATATATATATATATATATATATATATATATATATATATATATATATATATACACACACACACACACACAGTCATTCCAGATTCCTATGAAAGAAATCAAGGTATATAGGATTTTTGTATTAGAAATGATTATAAATATATACCAGACAGAATAGAAATGTTCTATCCCTGTATTCTGTAGTAGAATCTTGATAATAGTGGGCAGAAATAAGTTTAATATAAACAATACTATAAGTAAATTCATACTGTACGGAGTTTCGAACCTAGGTCCGCGAGTAAATGGCACCAATCGCCTTGCCTGCACACACCAACACACCAGCCCATATACCGTCACGACTAAGCACGCGTCACCAAAAAATGATGGCACTAAATCGGTGTTGTACATCTCTAGACGAAAATGATTCAGTAATGACCAGTACTAATATTATGATCGATTTTAGTCGGAGTCTGGTAATTATAGTAAATAATTTAACAACTTTACCATTTGAATACGTTTTCGTATCTCCATGCTTATATGTTTTATACAGTGTTACTATTTCTCTATAACAAAATGACCAGAATGATAATTTTGAACATGGTTGAAATAAAGGACCCTTAAAGAACCTATCTTGATCAAGCCCATAGGTTAATTAGAGAGTCCTTAAAAACAAAGAACAATAAGAAAAACTGATAATATGGCTTGGGTAGAAACATTAAAACGTACAAGATTTGATGCTTTGTGGGTATAATAAAAAAATGGAAATTTGTGATTAGTCCTAAATAGCACTCAAACTGAGAATGCCTCAATCTCATTGAGAAGTACCTCAGTGACTTTGCATGTCACATTCAGAAATCTCCAACAAACAAGCCTAGTGTAGTTTATTATACCCGACTAAAACCGTCCTGTGGCGACTGTACAAATTTATTGAAGGACGATGTTAGCACGAGAATGGATATCGATAGCAGCGCTTTTAAAGATGAAAGAGATTTGAACAGGTACGAGAGTGCATTGACATTCCGGAAGTTATGGAGTATGGGCGAGTCAAGCGGGTACGACACCCAGCGCAGAGATTTGACTCTGGAATGTCCAGTGATTTAGACATTTTCTGATGGAATCAAATAATTTACCGCCGAGTCTCCCATGTGTTCCAAAGCCATCATTTCTTAATCGCTTGTGTTTAATTTATAAACCAATAATGAACTTTTGTACACCGTTCGTCAGATACACTGCCTGATGATAATTAAGTTCAAAGCAACGAAACATTGTATCCCGACACTGCTAAACCTATTTGCAGTAAATTTATTTATGTATTTATTTATTTATCCACATTAGAATTTTTATCAAAACTAGATTTCATACGAAGACAAACATGCGGTAGATTTCTCAAGACTTTGATAAATTGGAAAATACTAAGTGATGAAACACTTCGAAGCAACAAGTATATTGCAAGTCTGCACAAATATTTATATTAGTATTTACTACATTAAAGGTCAACAGTGTCATTTTTAATTACGTTTCTGACATTGATGTTCATATTACTACTACTAACTGCTACTAATACTACAATAACATCAACATCTACTAATGCTACAACAATAACAGCAATAACTATTGCTGCCATTATTACTTCTATTTATATATCTGGACCAGTAACCATGTATTATTCTACCCAAGGTGTCTGAGAAAATGTGAAAGGTGTCTGAGAAAAAGTGATGGGCGCGAGCAGAGAAACAATTCAAATTATTCTGGCATTTTCTTCTTATAAAAGAGACTGTCAAAGTTTAAAAAAGTACTTGCAATTTTTGGCAGTCGATAACTTTATTCCATGTTATATCTGTTTGCGTCACTAAAGCAATTTATACTTAAATACACTGATGTTTAAATGTTGAACGCACGCCTCAAAACAATTAATAAAATACGAAATACTAGGACTGAATTTCCGTTGACTTGCTTTTTTTTACTTTCATCACTCCATATACATACAAGTGCCGTCTCAGCGTGTCATATCTACAATTTCTCTAGTCGTAGCCTTTTCGAAATGAAAGGAATGTTTGCATTCTTGAAAATTCAGTATATTATTTCATCATAAGTTTTAATAACGATAGTTCTCTTTCGATGAATATTTCTACATCATGCCACCTCCTCTTGGATGACATTCTTATCATTCAAAAATGTATTTTCAAACATTTTACTTGCGGGTGAATATAGAGATGTCTGGCCCGAGTAGGTGGATATTAATGTAAAGGGTGCAAACAAGATAAAAGCCTGGGTTGTCGGGAGCTGTTTGAAGTGGGGGCCATATTTCGTGCCCAAAATACTAAGCAGTATTTGAGGCAGTACAAGTCTCATCATAATTAATGGAGTGAACTTATTATCTACCTTTGATAAAGTTCTAAATAAAGCAACTCCTACACTCTGGTCATAGTATAAGTAGAGCTTTCCTCTTCTACCAAATTCAGTGTCAGTCCTCCTTCAGCTGCTTTCCAACGACAAGAACGTTTTCATTGCTTAAAGTAAAGAAGATGAATTCTTTTATCCAGATTGCAGTACTGGCGGTAGTGTGGTTGCAAGTTTTGTCTAAGCCTCAGTGTGAGTCTGGAGTATTTAAATTGATCCCAAAGGATGACTGCTCAGGGTACTATCTTTGCAATTGGGGTAGGGCCATAGAGATGCCTGACTGTCCAAAGGGATCCCTCTTCAGCACAGTTAGCCATTCCTGTGTTCCTAAAGGAAGCATATATGACGTTTGCTCTTCAAAAATGACACACGGGACCAGTAGCAATAGTAATAATCTCTCTCTCTCTCTCTCTCTCTCTCTCTCTCTCTCTCTATATATATATATATATATATATATATATATATATATATATATATATATATATAAATATATATATATATATATATATATATATATATATATATACATATGCACACATATATACACATATACATATACACACATATAAAAACACATACATGTATGTATGTATGTATGTATGTATGTATGTATGTATGTATGTATGTATGTATGTATGTATGTATGTATGTATGTATGTATGTATGTATGTATGTATGTATGTATGTATGTATGTATGTATGTATGTATGTATGTATGTATGTATATATGTATGTATGTATGTATGTATGTATGTATGTATGCATGTATGTATGTATATATATATATATATATATATATATATATATATATATATATATATATATATATATATATATATATATATATATATATATATATATATATATATTCATCTGGCAGCGTTGTGATTTTCTTGTGTGCGATGAATGTTTGGCTTTCGGTGCCTTTCTAAATTTCGCACACGCCTATATGCATCACACACTTCGCACACACAACCAGCCCATTTCTGTATGAATCTTGTGTTCCCATGTATTTCGACTTCTGTCGTGACTTAGGAAGTATATTTATGGTTACGGCAAAAGTTTACAATAACTGAACCATTCTTGCGATATTGTTTTCCCAACATATCAGTGTTACTTAGAAAACTTCTTTCAATCTTACCAGATATTTGCCTTTCTAGATGATAATGTTCATAAAATAATGTTGTCTATGATTTTTACAACAATGGATTATTATAAATTTACCAGTCACATGAGAAAAAAATGTTGTCTATGATTTTTACGACAATGGATTATTGTAAATTTATCAGTCACATGAGAAACAGGTCACAAATAAAAAATAATATGCATGCGTTATTGTTCATACTTATTTTGCTTGTTTCTTTTTTATCAACAAAGTATCTAAATTTGGCCACAGGGATTGTTAAAGACGATTTATTAATCTCGCACGTGACTTTCTCTGTGGAGACTTTTAAGAACATGAGCTTTATTTAATGTCTGATTTTTCATGACAATATTTATTTTATGTCTTGTAGAAAAGTAGATTAGATGAACTTTTATGGACAGTTATTTTATTTTTTTTTTTTGTTAAACAAATATCAGTCTGTTTTCGCAGAAGAACCTGAAACCATCGAGGAGAAATGCCTGACTGGTTCTAAGATCATACCACATGTAGGGGAGTGTCAACTATACTACAACTGTAGTGTCAGGTACCAGACAATTCCTCGCTACTTTGAACAGCACCTGGATGAATGTTCCTACCCCAAGCTGTTTTCAACTGTTACGGATCAGTGTGAGGATTTTGACAAGGTCGTTTGTGGCGAAAGAATTGAGCATAAATCTGGCTGTAAGTAAATTGAACAGAGAAAAGTGTTACATGTACTTATTAAATGCATTGATACTCATGTATCAGTTTACATCAAAATGAGTTAAGGATTATTGCGTCTGTGTAGAACTATTATTCGGTATACATTCGTGTACTACACTACTTTGCTGTTCAATTTCAATAAAAGCAAAATTATAAAGAGGAAAACTGAAAAATGGTGCCATAAAATGTTTTGGATATGACAAAAACCCTATTTTTCACCACTGGAGTTTATGAATGCTGTATATTTTCAGGTACTATTTATGGAGACATTGGACACATTCTACCTCTACAAAAACCAAATTGAAGCCTATCCTGTATCAAAGTGTAAAATCAAATATTTTCAAGGTTAATGTTATTGAAATGCCTCACGTCGCGTCCAGATATTACTTTCTCATAGATTTTAAACTTTCTACTGGCTGATAAGCCAGAGAGAGCAACATAACGAAATCGGTAGAATTACTTATGAAACATCTCAAAATTTACCTACAATGATTTAAATTTTAACTCAACTGAAGGACGTGAGAATGTTCTCTACAATGTAATACTAAGTTGCAAAGTGTTCCATAAATAATAAATCATATCAAATTCGTTATGTAGCGATCTCAAGCGAAGTGGGCCTAGAAAGTAACGTGATCAATATCTTCTAAATATTTGTGATATTCTGTGGAATTTTACTAATAAACTTTTTTTCTTCTTGTCATCACCCATCTCTATTTGTTTCTTAGGTGACTATCGTAAAAACAAATGCTCGGCCGCAAGTTGTGTCCCCTGTAGCTTACGTTTCCCGAGCTGCGAGAATCTCCCAGACGGTCCGAACGTGCATGAGCAGAAACTGTGGAGCCCCTTTTTCGTACATTGCTACAAAGGACGCACCATGATTGAGACAACCTGCCCAAATGATCCTGAGGGGCGACCCCAGATTTTCCACCCCGAGACAAAGGAATGCACAAGTTTGGATCAGATAGACAAGGCGCACGGAGGAATGATGCCAGACTGCACGGGAAAGCCGGATGGATTCTACTTGGATGATTTTGGTCGCTGTGACCAATACGTTGCATGCAAAGATGGCAAATTTCTTAACTATGTTAAATGTACCGCTGGAGAGGTGTATGATTCTAAATTAGAGTATTGCAGGCCAAAGAAAGAAGCATGTAGTCCATGCGGGGAGAGAGTCGATTGGTAAGTAAACAATTTTTATAAGTCTTTAGTATGACTCGGTCGGGGATCAAACCCACAACCTCCTGCATCCGAGGCGGACGCTCTAACCATAAGGTGGCGGTCTTGTTAGAGATGAGTTTATATTTTCACGCGTGAAGTCCTGTCGCTATATTACGGAAATAGGATAAGAAGAAACTACGCTGTTGTAATGGTGGCATGCAATTGTGAAGTTGTGATGCAGATCTATAGTTGTGAGATTTGTGGACATGCTTTGATTAGAATAAAATTATTTATAGTCTGGGTGAGTTGGAATTTCCAGTAGACAACGTTTGTAGTCGAGAATTGTTTGGACATTATGGGAAAACAAGTGACTTCTAGCAGGATTCACTAAAAGAGTTGGATTCACGTTGGATATATATTTGAGAAATAAAAGAAATTGCTTAAAATTTAAATCTTTTTAATACTAACTTCGTCTCAAATCGTAAACTATTTAAAGCTTGATCAGCTGACAGGGTCTGCCCGACCGTATAAAAAAACGAGACAGTAGCCTAGAGCAACAGACGTTATGGGAGGCTAAATTGGACGAAGTGAATTTTTACGAATTTGGGGTGTGAGCCAGCAAATTCATAGTTCAACTAGGCGCCAAAACCATTGGGCCTGCTCTGTCAACTAATGTACTCTTAACTCATTTTTATCAATGGAGCGCATGAAATAAGTCAGTAATATTTTTCACTGCGATCAAGGTTGATAACCGTTGTCAACATCAGAAATTCCGGATAGGACTTGATGCTACTCGAGTCGTTCGTTTTAACTTGCTTGAATCTTGCATAATTAAATGAACATGTTTAGGTATGGGGGTAGTATGACCATGAAATAAAAGTTAGTTATCTTCTTCAAAGTATTTACTAGCGGTAAATAAATTGTGCAAGGGAAGGACTTTGAAGTTTCTTTCTGAACAGTTATGTATAGGTTTTATTAATTTTCAATAATCTGAGATCTTATTGTCGTTCTTTTTTTTGGTTCATTTTGCATCTGTCTTTATAAAAGGCTTAACATTTCACACATATCTGTGCATACATCACATTTTATATAAATAAATTACAATACATGTCATGTTTAACTTTAAGTGTCTTACCAATTTAAAATTTATTCAAGTTTCCTTGTATTACCTTCAGATATGATTTGCATCTACTTTTACCACATTTAGTTGATCAAGACCATTTTCAATGAACTTAAATTTAGACTTGGTAAGAATTGTTTCAATTTTTTCTGGTGTGTCTTTATTATTAATTTTCATTCATTTAAAAAATATTTATCGTTTTATCATTGCGTCAAATTAATTGTTCACATATTTTTTATTATCAGAAGACATTAGTCCTCCGTATGTTACTAGTTATAATTAAAGGAAACGAATTTGCATTTGCTGATGGGTTGACGCTTTTACGGTTGTCTCCCTTTATTCCTTGATTAATAATTTCCTCTGGATGGTTTTTCCCGTTAAGATCTTGTTGTACGTCTGCATGTCTGCTCTTGTCTATGTTTTTCCGGTGCAATTGATACCACTCTTGATTGATAGAAGATAAAAATGAATTTTCGATTTTATATGTTTTGCATGACAAAATTGAAATCTGGGATAGCTATGGTTTCCAAATATTGTGACGAGTAGATCCAGGTAAGGGATATTTGTTTCTCTGTCATAGATTGGAAATTGTATAGATGGATATGTTATTCAGTTCCTGAAAGACTGCATATGGTACCAGTTCAAGTGACTTAGTTACAAATGCAGTGATTGCATTGTGAATATATGCTTTCCATTTTTTGGTACAGCCAAAATTTGTATTCCAAGGTAAAGTGGAATAATATTGTATAGTTTACTGTATCAAAAGTTGTTGATGTTCAGTTTTCTCTAATTCTGCTCATTAAAATATTTATATTTTTGTAACACGCAATTAAATTAATCCAGTTTAAACGTAGGAAAACAAAAATATCCTTATATGTATGCCTACAGAGCATCCATGATGACGATGTGAAAGAGATTAAGAATGAAAAGAAACACACACACATGAGGCATTACAAGTGGTTACGGTCAGAATGATATAACTTTTTGTTTCTTTATTTCAGTTAAGAGCCAAAAACATCAGGAAGACGTATGCTTCAATTTCTGAAACCTCATTACAAGACTCAAAACAACTATTCATTCATTGGATATAAATGACCAAAATGCCTGCGAGTTATGCGGAAGAATGAACATTTTATGTAATTCCGCTTTCTTGTCATAGAAATTTATGTAGCTCGTATACTTTGGTTACTTATGTATGTTGATTAGCCGTAGATTAAAGTTGTTGAAGAATACACTGAAAATCGGTATACAGCACAACTGATTCAATGTTTATAAAACTGGCCTTTTGACAAGTTTGGAAATAGATGATCGTTGTTTTTTGTTGCCGATGTAACTGGCTTATCTCTTTCAATGGGCAAAAATATGTTTTAACGCGGTAAATTGTATATACCAATGGTCAAATACCTGCATGTTGATACTGATTTATTACATGACATTTCTGTAATATTTGCTCACAATGTCGAGCTTCTGAAATAAAATTGGCAATGTATCCCCCAGGAGTGTAAACCTGAGGGTAAAAAAAAACCTTTGTGTCAGAACTGGGGGTCAAATAAAAACATGTGGGGGTCAAAAATGTACCTACAAATTTTCATCTAGCCCATACTTATTTCAGCTTGAATAGGATATTGCAATTTGCACAATATTCTCTCTCTCTCTCTCTCTCTCTCTCTCTCTCTCTCTCTCTCTCTCTCTCTCTCTCTCTCTCTCTCTCTCTCTCTCTCTCTCTCTCTCTCATACAAAAAACCAATAGACACAATTAACACAAATGCACTATCCATTCAAAGGAATCTTTTATTAGTTAATTTTCCTTTTAGTTTAAAGTCGTACTTTTAACAGTCTCTTTATAATTTTTCATAGCAATATTATAGACCAACACTTTACATATAAGCCAATACAAAACACCTTATAAATCTTTTTAACAAAACGAGTTAAATTACTGCCTGTCATAAAACGTGTACTACGTGTACTATCATCGGTTTCATTGTACTTCGTCCTAAAACACATTTATCCAAAAATCAGAGGCTAATGATTCATCTTCTCTTTAACAAGTTACACTTGAACTTCTAGATCTTTCTTTCGTTGCAGCAAAGTTAGAACAATCTGCAACGATCCCCTGACTTTGTAATCCAAATAATGAATTTGTCTCTCCAAGTTTATTTCTTTGTTCTGAAAGAATGTCTTAGGTAATATGTTCAAAAGATATCTTGTGGTGATCAAGGGCAGATTTTTAAAAAATTCTCAAACGATGTCACGAAAGAATTATTCACTTGTTTAGCCTTCGCAATCACGATGTTTCACCGGTAATCCCAATGTCTTGGATCTGCCGTATTCTAGTCAAGGGCATATTTAAACCGTTTTTTTTATTAGTGTCAGATCCAAATTTACTCTTTCATGTTCTGCTTCTTTCCCTTTCTTCGCTAATGATTCTTAGTGCACGTCGTTTTCATCACGAGATCACATTTTAGTGCAACAAGAATTGAGGTTTGAGATGTTTCTGGACATTTTGCTAAACTCTATAGAATCGCGTGAGATCTCGCGAGATCAGGGGAAGCTACTCTGTCTTAATATTGCCTAATGGTAGTCTAGTTCTCTGCTTTGCTTGTTCAGTATTAGAGTGTGCAACACAGAGAGCATACGAAACAGGAAACCGGAAAATGTATTCACGATGCCATCCCTAATTATGTATAATCGTAGTATACACGATGCTATCTCTAATGCAATGCATTGAATATTAAATAAATCCTGATTATATTTTGCAAAACTTTTGCGTCAAAAAGACGCACAGCAAAAATTTATGTGCGTTAATTTTCTATATTGTGCGTCCCTGACGCACAACTGTGCGGAAAGGGAAACACTGAACATCAGTGACAACTTTGGACTTTGGTCTGAATACATGGTCTGTAACATCAGTGACAATGTTGGTCTGAAGACATGGTCTGTAACATCAGTGAAAATTGACTAAACGTTAACCATTTAATCTCCTTAATATAGTACATGTCTTTCATAAACTTTATGAATATAGTTGGCACTAAGATAATACCTCGATATCAAAGAGATGAATCCCAATGACGTCAAGTGTCTAGCATTGATAGAGACTAATAAAACCATAACAAGGACTATTAGGGCAATATACAAACATAAAATGTGTAGGGAAGTTATCAGACACTTATCATCAAAGTTGGCCCTCACTATAAACATGCGGCTGCTAAAACTGAAGTGCTTCAAACTAGTAAATCAGAGTCGCATTAGAGAGGTAACTCAGTCACCGCCAATGTGATTAGATAAATGCAAAAGGGTGGGTTTATCAACGTCTTAAATCATGTTGATTCAGGGCTTCTATGAGTCACTCCTTGACAACGACATCAGACTGCTTTAAGATGGTTTGGATTTTACTGATAGTGGAGAACTTGCACTGATTTTTCCCTGTCCGTTTAGAAAATTGAATCCCTTTATCCGTAATATTGTGTTCTGTGATAGCTGATTTTGGAAATGTTCTAATAGACATCAAATAGTACGAACATTTGTTATGTATTTTTCTTATGTAACACAACAAATCTCGTTGATTATCTCATTAATTCATTTGGTATTGCCCAAGACGCTACACATAATTTGTTTGAAGCTCGGCATATCGGATTATAGTCACGTTTTGCACGGAATATATCTACGACTGCTTATGGCTTCAAGCTGGACGACAGTCCCTTTAAGGAGGATCTCAGCCCCGGTCTGGACCTCTCAGCAACTTTTACCCGTTACTCATATATTTTTGACACACTCTATCGCCTTCAAACCACAGACCCAGCAACTTAGCCCCTTCCCAAACCACTCGCCACTCTCTCTCTCTCTCTCTCTCTCTCTCTCTCTCTCTCTCTCTCTCTCTCTCTCTCTCTCTCTCTCTCTCTCTCTCTCTCTCTCTCTCTCTCTCTCTCTCTCGTAACATTTCAAAGTTTAACATTAATGTCCTCGAAATCTTTAAATGTAGACAAGCAGTATGCATTTTCAGTACTTTTGACCAGAATGAAATTCAATAATGCTGCATATATTTACGACTTATATCAATATATCCTAATTACAGAACTTTCAATGTTTATATTAAAGTTACTGAACAAGTCAGATTTGATGGGATTTTATCACAAATGTACACTGCAGATATTGTAACAACATGACTGAAAAATTGTTCTCTCTCTCTCTCTCTCTCTCTCTCTCTCTCTCTCTCTCTCTCTCTCTCTCTCTCTCTCTCTTAGATTTGTGAAAACTTTGCAACAATTTTAGTGAACTAAGCTAAAAACACACATCTCTTAGATTTCGACAATAAGTATCACTCAACCTTTTAATTTTTTTTATAAAAGTGATAAATGAATGAAAAACAAGAAACATTTCTCACATAGAATGTGAGTTTGTCTTAATTACCTTTGTCTTATAATACCGCAAAAAAAATAACAGACCCAAAATGCTATCCTACGTTTTGGGTTTGTTTGTTTCTTTGATCATTCTTTCTTTCTTTCTTCCAGTAATGTGCCCATCCCTATTTATTCATAACGTAGGCACTATTGTTATTGTTATGATTATTTTGTATTGTTATTAATCTAGGAATTTGCAATCCTGTTTTGAACCATACATATTAACACACTCACGCTCAACAAAATCGGCATTTTATATTTCCCGCAGTTAGTAACTCTGCCTATGTAATAGCAGACGACAGAATCAGTACCCATATTTCCATAACTATACTTCAGCAGAAGACGATAATGTCAATGCGTACTAAATTTAGTATCATTCTAGATATATTGACATTTGGCGTATTTTGATGTTAAGAACCAAATATTTAAATGAAAAAAATGATGTAATATTTAAATATTTATAGTCTGATGCTACATCCCCGTTTCTTCCCCCCATTACCGATTTCAATAACTAAAAAGTTTAATGTGATAAAATGTGCACAGAACTAAGTCAATTGAATCATTGATTTATAATTTCTAACCTGACTGTTACAAGAATGGCACTAATACTGGCATCCGCTTGCACCTTTCATGCTTAACGGACTTAAACGGCGCCATATTTCGTACACTATGGGATAGTTTATTTCCATCCGACACCATAATGACGTAATTCATCTTATTTGGTAACTGTCGAATAATTCCGTAAATTACCATAACGCTGAATTTGGAATTATATTCCTTTACCCACATGAACATATTAATGAAACCACTTGTCAAATTCACGTGAAAGGCATTTTTTTTCTCATTCTTTTCCTTTGCTTGATTCGACACCTTAAATAGCAGACGACATATGTATGTACATCTTTAGTCGTGCATACAATCCTTTGCTGAAAATGGACTTGTCCAGGAACTGGAAATGGGTCTTAGGCATGTCGGTCTATAATATTGAAAACTTACCTTAAGCATGAAACGCGTAGACAATGACCGTGTTATGTCCATTCTACTCACAGTCTGGTGAAAAAAAAATTATAAATCAATGAATGAATTGACTAAGTTCCTTGCACTTTTTATCAAATTAAAGGTTTCCGTTAATGAAATCGGTAGGGGGTACAAACCAACGGGTTAGTAGATTCGGACTATAGATGTTTAAAATAATTCTCAACCTTGTTCAATGCGTGCAATGTACAGTCCGTCTAATTTTATGTCATCCCTTGTTCCCTTGTTCCAAGAATTTCAGTTGCAGCGATATCCCATCAGAAATTCACCGAGTGTGTCCGATTTGTTTTTGTTTACCACGCATAAGTCTGCCCTGACGTCCCCATCCTATATTTTGTAGATCTATACCGCGGCATGTCTCGTGTGTGCGGTAGCAAAAAAGAAATATGTCTCATTTTCAGCCGTCGAAGCAGGAATCCGGCCAGACTTACACACACACACAATACTGTAATAAATTTTGGATATGCGCATCCGGCCATAGCGCCTCATCTAAGGAATTGCCAGGAGCAAACGTCACGGAGAGAAACTGTTAGTGAGTTTTCGTGATGTCATGTTCAATTAGTATTGAGTTCAGACCAAAACCGCACGACTGTCCCTGGTAGTAATATAGTTCATATAAATAAAAATCTAATAGTTTACTTTGGTTTTATTACTGTAGTGACAGTATTTACGGTAGGAAACTGGCAAACCACACAACTGAACAAACAAGAAGGGATCCTGCAAATGTGGTGTTGTTGTATTGGTGTAATGTGCCTTGGAACCATGGATTGACTGGATTAAGGTGGCGTAGTTAAAATAGTTCAATGAGTAAGGGGATAGCTGTAACGTTTCTACTGCGTGAACTGCTGACGGCACGGTTTGTCGATGAAGGGAAACTATGTAAATGCGCAGTTAATAGATATTTGGAAAGCTGGAAAATCTGTGCTTTTACATTCCTTAGAGTAAAATGTATGCATAGAATTGATACGTCTGGCTGTCTAACTTACAACTGAAATTGTATAAAAGTATTTGGTAATTTGGGGAAAACATATGGCTTCTAGCGAGAACCGCGCCAGGGTCTGATACCGCTCGGCTTCTAATACTTGGAATACTTAAGGTGGCTAGCAGGTGTCTTCGGCTTAGTAGACCCTCTCCCTGTGACTTTGGTGCAGCGGGGGTCGCCGCCACCAGAGCAGGATCCGTTGTAGTATCTGCCATTTGGAAGCGATATGTACGTCCGATTGGAATAACGGGCACTTAAGGAATTGACCTTTTCAGGCCACTTACATATCGGATTATCGGATTATAGTCGCATTTTGCGCTGAGTACTTCTGCGACTGGTTAATTCGTTTGAAGCTAGGTAGGCAGGTAATTGGTTTTAAGTCGCTTACTGCCCTAAGGCTTATACGACTGCTTGCAGTCCCAGGTATAGATTGCAGTCTTTTTAACAAGGCACTTGCCTTGGTGCTAGGCCTTTTCCTGAGCCCTAGAGGTCAGAGATCAAAAAAAAGACCTTATGAAGCGTATTGTAACAGAGCGTACCGGCTTTCCGCCTCAACTCCCGCCTACCAAAGTCCCCAATGTCTAAGTCCATCTAACTTTATCTCAGTTAGGTGGACTATTGTGTCAAATTTAACCAGTTTTTCCTACGGGTGTCCCTATACCAATGATGTGTTAGCCACCTATTCAATTATCCAAATGTTCCTGAGTTGTGAATTTTTAATATATTTTGATGAGGTTGAATTTTGTGTACTTAGCGTGTTTATGTGGTTCTAAAAAGAAATCATTCTCTAGGTGTATGTCACCTAATTTTGACATTTATCACCGCTTTGACAATGTTTGTTTTTAAATTTTGACCGCCTTTTCAAAGGATCTCGTTTTAATCTTGGGTCTTCCAGGCCAAAGTGAAGACATAGGTTGTAGGCGTATTTTAGAACAGTTGGCCGCGCAGCCCGGATTGTCCATCGCTAATTGTTTGTCCGTTCCGTTTACTTTTGTGATTGTAGCCTTTACCAGGTTACTTTTCGGTCTTTGTGTGCGTCCGGCTAATCGGTCTACTCCGCTCCCGGGAGTTAGGGATATCAGATGGGAGGTTCCTGATTTTACCCTTCGCTATCGGTCGTGACCTATATGTCCTTGTCATGGTGGGAAATCTTAGCATATATATATATATATATATATATATATATATATATATATATATATATATATATATATATATATATATAGAGAGAGAGAGAGAGAGAGAGAGAGAGAGAGAGAGAGAGAGAGAGAGAGAGAGAGAGAGAGAGAGAGAGAGAGAGAGAGAGAGAGAGAGAGAGAGAGAGAGGTTTCAGGATCCACCCAAGAGAACGCTAGTATGAGTCCTAGCGCCTGTTTTATGTTATGGACTAGGTATGGTGCTTGCAAGTATGTTCGTGTTTGTATGCCGGGAAGGGTTATTAGGGTTCCGATACAGGCTTATTGAATCCCTTTATTTGATACTGATGAATTGTTCTTGTAGATGGTTTGTTGTAGGCATCTTCTATTGATGTTTGCTTTCCCTCGTCCTCCATATGAGGTCCTGATTCCTTTCTTCTTTATTCCTGTATTGTTGACTTAGTAATATTGGATGATTCAAAAATATAAGGTTGTTGTCTCGTCGGTTTTGATTGGATGATACAGCCGAATTTTCAATCCTATTCTAGTTCAATTTTGTTTTCTATTTAGGTTTTATAATAACATGTTTTATGGTATTTCATTCTTATTATGTGCTTAGTTGTACTTTTAAAGATGGTTATCAATACTAATTTGAGTATATATATAGTTATTATAGAGAAAATTAAAATACACATACAGTAAATGTATGTTATAAATAGTTATGATTATTGTTATTGATTTAATTATTTATGCTTATAACTAAGGCTTAATTGACTAATGGTAAGGAGTAATAATTGCTAGGGTTCTCATTACAATAGATCTAAATTATTGGTTTAACTTTATATTTTATAATAAGTTTTAATAAGTGAGCATAATTCTCAGAATTATTGAATTTGTGACAAAGTGGGGAGCGTTCGGCTAATGTTAAATTTCCTGCTTACGTCATTCGAATGCCATATTTGATTGGTTGTTGTAGATTTAATTTTCAATCATACTCTGGCCCGATATTGAATTTTCTGTATGGGGAAAGCGCGCCTAAATTTCAGCCAATCAAATGCAATCTTAGATTGAAGGCTTATTTATATTGTATTACCTAGTTTGTAAGCTGGTTCAAAATTTTATCCGGCACGGGGAAGGCAGAACTTTGTCTAGCGGGCGAAAATTAATGTTTAATTTTGTTTTCTATTAAAGTTTTAGGGATCTTTTTGTAGAGAGTTTATATTATTGAGTAGTATTAAGATAATGATTGGGGATATTGGTGTGGTTTTATAATATTGCCAAAGATAAATGTAGCCGAACAGGTATTTATTTACTTATAGACAAAGAAATTGTTGTAACTGATAGTTTTTGGTTTAGTCAATTTGCTTTTTAATTATTAAGAGAGGATATATTTTATATTGTTAGTCATAGTAGAGAGTTATTTAAGGTAATAGTTAAAAATCAGTTTTAGTTAGATTCATTATATATTTACAAACGACAGTAAAATTTTAATTATACTGATAGTAATATTTATATTAGTGATTTAAGTAGATTTAAGTAGAGTTTATTTTACCTTAGCCTTTTCTAAGTGTAGTGTCCATGATATGAAGTGAATCATCCAATATTATCCTTAAAGTCCGGGAGCTCAGAAAACACCGCTCTGTTCAACAGCCCAGCTAAAACCGATAAGCTATTAGGTAGGTAGGTAACTGGTTTTACGTCGCTTACTGCCCTAAGGCTTATACGACTGCTTGCAGTCCTGGGCATAGACTTCTTTGAAGTTATAGCCCATTTCATACCGGATTTAACCGAGTTGCTCCGTAATTATCCGAAAAACCTCCCGAGTCACTTTATACTCCAACCAATCAAACGCTGGTAGGCATCTGTACATAACAAAATGGCACACATTGTTGTTTAGACGTATCAGATTAAAACAAATTAAGAAATGCCCGCTACCTGCCCGCTAAATGCCTGGGACTTCTGCAGCTTTACCGTCGAAAAATATTCCAGGTTTGTTATACTGCGGATTAATATGAAAAATTCCTTTTATTGATAAACGAAACTCGATTTATGAAATGCGGTGGTACGGTAAAAAAGGGATTCAATTTTTAACATCGACACCGTTTCCATACTCGGATGTACATGTCCAGATGAAAAACAGCTCATAGCTACTCTCTCGTATGGCTATAAAATCCAGAAAACAAGACAGGATGGTTCCAATATTAAATTTCGTCAATATATGTGGCATCATCGCTGTTGAATAGGCATTTTTCAACACTTGAAACGAAGCTGAAATAGTTGGAACAGTGGTTGCTAATGCGTCCGCCTTGTTTTGACCACTAGTCTGGTCCCCTGCTTAGTATGCTCCCTGCGATGCACTCCGCTATTCTATACTAGGGAGCATACTAAGCAGGGCACCAGACTATTTGCCTACCAGCTATCGATTTGATAGTGCGGTCAGTTGACGACCTGCCACGTGATCGAAATTCCGAGCAAATTACGAAGTCCGCCGAAGTCTCCATGAAATGGTCTATAGGCTTGTACAAGCATATACCTCAACACACGCGGACTTCAGTGAAAACAAACAAAACAGCCTCGTTACAGCAATTAATTTATGAGGATTCGTGAGATAATTAATTATGCGAACATTTAGGACGTATTCTAGAACCTGTATATGAGGGATATATAACTGAGAGCAATGGACGAAATAAAATAAAAAACTTCAAGAAAATCAGTTAAAATTTCAGTATTCTAAATTCACCTACTAGACTGAACATTACCAGACTATTCAGGTACGATGATAATATATCACATCAACTACAAGACCAGTAAGAGCACGACGACAATTAGCGAACACAGTAATTTAAAATGTGTTTCATCCCTGAAGTAAAAGCACACGTGCACATTGTATTAAGTTTAACGCTTTTATGATAAAAAATATAAATATCTCAACAGTTTAACTCGAAAGGAACACAATATGTATATATAAATACTACTTCTTTATAGTTTGGACATGATAAGAGTCAATATCTCTTAAGAATAATATTGAAGAGAATAATTTTGTCGATACAAATCAGATATAGCTATCCTCACATGATTCAGAAACATTAGAGATTTTATATCCTCATTCAATTATGACCAACTCTAGATGCGTAGCATTAAGCTGGTTCAAACAGTACAGGAAGGAAAATATAGTATTTAGTACTGGTAAATATACATCTTTATGTACAATAAAATGTACAGTACAAATGTAACATCTTTGTAAATTGTATGAGTTTACTTTAACATAATTCAACAAAAGATTAAAGTATATAAGTTTAGTTTCTAAATTAGCACATGTTGATTTAATACATGAAATAGCTGTAACATCTTACCTTCGATCCTGAAATACTAGCTGCATGCACAAATCTAATCCAGATGTAAATACCCTTGATTGAAAGACTGATCAACTGAATAGTCTACCTACACATTACACGAGGAAGAGAGATCTTTCTATGCACAAGAATGTATGCAAGCTGATGAAATATACAACACTGGATAAAAGTACATTTAAAACAGTGATTTATATTGTCCCAAAATATGTTAAGACAGAAAAGGCCAAATACACAAAAATATATATGACAGCCTGCAAAATTGTTTGGTCAAGGAATAAAGTTCTACAACATCAAAGTTAAGGTTCTGCTTAACATACAAAATTTTATGTTTTTTCTTACTTAGACAATAAACATATGTATCTGAAAACTTTGACAGAATCTTCATGATAGATTGTGAAAAACTTTCACTCGAAATAAAGCTCTAAAATAGTTTTACGTGTTACCAAATTTAATTTATGAAAATAGTAACACTTATCACAGAAAAATGGGCATAACCAGTCATAATCTTTTTTAAAGATATACCCAATGCAATGTGAAATTACATTTATGTTACAGAAATATGATAAATGCAAAGATAGTTTATTAATAGTATGGCTGTATATAGTCCCCATGTATTTAAGAGATGCAAGATGCCGAAAAAATAATATTGTTGGTGGATCTGCAGATGTATGTATGTATGTATGTATGTATGTATGTATGTATGTATGTATGTATGTATGTATGTATGTATGTATGTACGCACGCACGCACGCACGCACGCACGCACGTACGTACGTACGTACGTACGTACGTATGTATGTATGTATGTATGTATGTATGTATGTATGTATGTATGTATGTATGTATGTATGTATGTATGTATGTATGTATGCATGCATGTACGCATTTTATAGGTTGGTGGATAGGTAGGTGTACATATACCAGATTTGAGAGATGCTAACATCATCACTCTACAAAAACAAGACCGACAGGAGCGATTGCAACAACTATACCGGCATCTACACCCTAACATCATGGGCAATGTGTTTGCTCGGATTTTCCTGAACATAATTCTTACCTTTGCGAATCGAGTTTACGCTGAGCCACAGTACGGCTTCATAGCAGATATGTTAACCAAAGATATGATTTTGTCATTTAGACAACTGCACGAGAAGTACATGAAAAGGGGAGAGCATTCTATATATCATTCGTTGATCTCACAAAGGCATTCGATCTTGTCAGCATAAGATGATTGCTCAAGCTGTTAGAAAAGATCAGATTTACCCCAAAGATCTTCAGCATGATCCAGTGTTCCATCAAAATATGCATGGCACAGTCCAGTTTGTTGGCTCAGCCTCGTGGGGTTTTGAAATACATAGTGGAGTCAACCAGGGATATACGCCTGCCCCTACCTTGTTCAGGATATTCTTCTCTCCCCTGCTGAAACACTTCTTTGGTTCATCAACTGACAGAATCTAACTTATCACTAGGTATGGTTTAAAAGTCTACAATCTTGTACGACTTAGAGCTAAAACCAAAATCCGCAAAGTTCATATCCATGACATATTTTTGTTGGCGATTCGCTAGTGACAAGCCACACATATGCTCATCATCAAGACCTCATTGACCAATTTTCAGAAGTTTGCCAGAACGTCTTGATTATCACCAATCTAAAAAAACATTATATATATATATATATATATATATATATATATATATATATATATATATATATATATATATATATATATATATATATATATATATATTTGTATTGCTGATGATTAGACACTTTCCATCAATATCAATATTTCAATATTTACGAACTTGAGGCTGTCAGCAAGTTTACATACCTTACATCTACTATCACTGATAAACTCTCTCTCTCTCTCTCTCTCTCTCTCTCTCTCTCTCTCTCTCTCTCTCTCTCTCTCTTGAGGCAAAGTTATTCTCCTCCATTCGGAAGTCCGCTTTGACAAAGTCTAATAGGAACAAAATGGTCTGGAGCGCAACAGCAACCTCACCGAACGAGTGTACCAAACATGTGTTATCAGCAAGTTCCTCTTCGGGAGTTAGTCATAACCACTATTCCTCCATCAAGAAAAGAGGTTAAACACCTTTTCATAAACGTTACGTCTGCTGCATCTTCGACATCATATGGAAGGATAAAGTTTTCGACTCAGAGATTCTGAATAGTTCACATATCCAGAGCAAATTCAGACTGTGTTGAAAACGTCGCATACGATAGTTTGGACATATACTGGATGATGTGCGCATGCCAAAGGATATCCTTTACAGCAGTGGTCCTCAACCCCGGGGCCGCGGACGGATACCGGGCCGTGGATTAAATTTTACCGAGCCGCCAGGGAACATTAAATTATTTCCATTTTATTTACTGTGGTGCATTTCTCTCGGGTTTGTGCGACTTTCCATGAACGAGAGGTTAACCAAGAGCTAAGAGACGTCACATAAAGCCGCACCAATACCGTGCATGCGCAAAATATTGTGATATCGGGGCGGATGTAGATCACGTCTGGAGCTGAGCGGCTGAAATCGGCAGTGGCGTTGTAGCTTTGGTGGAGAGAAAGTGTATATCGCTCTTCTCTGTTCACTGGTACTTGTTTAACAGTGATTGGTGTACGTGTATGTTGTGTTTGCTCAAATTTAACCCACAAATTAGCAAAAATGAGTACGAAACAGACGTCATTAGAAGTTTCCATGGGAAAAAAAGAAAAGGCCCAGTGAAGAGACAGAAGAAGAGTCTTCAACATCAAAGAAACATAAAACTTTTAATAGACAATACCATGTGTCATACTTAAAATATGGAATTTATCTTGAGAGGTGACTCCTACACACCAACCCTGATCTGCATAGTTTGAGCTGACCAGCTATCTAATGATTCAATGAAACCTTCAAAACTAATTCGCCACTACATCGCCCAGCACCCAGGATTAAAAGACAAGCCCTTGGAGTATTTGGAAAGAAAAAAAACGGAAACACGAAGGACAAAATAAATTTATGAGGGCCACCACATAAATAAAGGAGAATGCACTGAGATAATCATATTTGATGGCTAACCGTATTGCTATTGCTAAAATGACATTCACTATCGTTGAAGAATTGATCTTGCCCTCCACTAAATATATTTGCTGTGAACTTCTACAAGATGCTGCTGTGGAAAAGATAGTAAATGTGCCTTTGTCGGCTAGCTCTGTGACGAGGCGCATTGAGGAAATAGCCAAAGACATTAAGACACAATTGTTGGAGAGAATTAATACATCATTGTGGTACGCACTCCAGGTTGACGAATCTACAGATATCGACAACAAGGCAATGCTGCTTGTTTGTGTGCGATATCTATATCAGAAGGATGTGCATGAGGATTTGTTATGTGCACCATCTTTGCCAACCAACATCATAGTAGCAGAACTGTTCAAGTCACTGGTTGGTTATATATTACGACAACTAAAATGGTCCTTTTGTTTCGGCATATGCACAAACGGAACTGCTGCCATGACCGGACGACTGTCGGGTTAAACTACTCGAATTAAGGAAGTTGCACCTGAGAATGAATCTACACATTGTTAAAATGTTAAATCTTTTTATATTCATTTTTGGTGTATCTTTATTTTATTTTGAAGGCATGTTTAAATACAATTAAAATTATTAAATCAAAATAATCTAAAATATAAACAATGAGAACACTCTCATTAGAACAGGTCTTTTCAGAAGAAGGTAGAACACTTGAAACTAAAAGAAAAGACTCTGAGAAGCTCCTGTATCCCTTAAATTGTAATATGGAAAGGATTGGCCAAATCACCCAAGAGTGATATAGAACCCTTTGACATAAATGGTTTAAAATTCTCCAAAACATAATCAGACTGAGCTTTATCAAACCCAACAAATGTATTGTTTTCAATACATGACCTTGACCTCCTAGAAATAAAAGCTTTTGGGATAGGTATATCTTGATTGTGGTGCTTGTATTTCAATTTGAAGTACTCAGAAATGACGTGTTCTTTTTTCTTACAATAGGAACACGTAGGTAGAGACAAAGATTTAGAAACAAGTCTCCCAGAGGCTTGATTTTTAAAATTTGTGCCAGATTCATTTGTACTGAGAGTCGTATGTGTTTGAAACACCTTTCTATCAGTAGACTGCTGAGCGAAAAAATTGTTTACAGCAGGAACTTTATGAGATAAGGAATACTTATCAGCAGTCAAGGCAGCATTTTCCAAGGTTTTGACCTCATGATCTTCAATGTGATTTTTGATATCACTGGGAATACAATTTTTAAACTCTTAGAGTAATACCAGTTGTTCAAGTCTTTCATAATCATGTTCAATTTTCTCAGACAGACACCATCTCTTGAACAACTGTTCTTTTCCCTAGCCAATTCAACATAAGTTTAATTTCTTTTTTGTAACTTCTGAACTTTTGTTGATAAGCCTCAGGAACTAACTCGTAACCTTTCAAGATGCATTCCTTAACCAAATCGTAATCAGAACTTTGTTTTACTGATAGAGATATATAGATATTTCTGGCCTTGCCATGAAGTACACTCTGCAATTTTTGAGTCCATTACACTCTAGGAAATTTTGAATTCTCGGCTACTTTTTCAAACATTATAAAATATTTGTCTACTTCCTTTTCACTAAATGGGGCAACTAATTTGATATTTCCTAAAATGTTAAACTTTGAATTTGCATGAAATATGGAATAATGCCTTCTATTTGTGTTTGTTTTTCCATGTCTTCAAATTTTAATCTCATTTCTTCTTTTTGTAATTCTATTTGCCTATCCTTTTCTTTTTCTTCCAAGTGTATTCTCATTTGTTCTTTTTGTAATTCAATTTGCCTTTCTTTTTCTTTTTCTTCTTTTTCTAATTGTACTCTCTGAAACTCAAATTTATATTTCAACTTTAGTTCTGCAATTTTATCGTCAGCATCGGTTAAAGTCTTACTGACAGATGCCGAAACACTTTTGACCTAGATATTCTTCTCTACCAAATGTTGAATTATAATTTTCTTTATTTCTTGTTTAGTTAAAGAAGATTTTGTGGACATTATTCAACTTGTGTCATAAACTCAATATTAAATCATTACCCATTTGAGAACCTATATATATATATATATATATATATATATATATATATATATATATATATATATATATATATATATATATATATATATTAGTTTTAAGGCATCTGATCTAAGCGAGGGTGGGTGTGGGCTCGCATAAACATGGTCGCGGAAATTACAAAGGCATGTTATTAAATGGCCATGCCTGAATGAACATCATCAGACTGTCGAATTTATTCGTTTTAATACACTATATATCTTATCACAGGGAATGCCCAAAGGACCTGCTACCATACTTGTGGAGAGTTAACTACTGGCGAAGTTGCAAATGAACGCGTAAAGCTTAGAAATACAAGAATGTTTTTAGTGGACATGAAGACGCAATTTGTCAAGGAGAATGGATATTACAACTTCCTATTTAGTAAACATAATTTACAACGTAAATACTACGAATGGCAGTAACAGAAGTAAGAATTTACACACAAATAGCAAACTGATAACTAATTCCCAAATGTAATTTCCAGGCTTGAATGTATTATATGGCTTCTGACTATGTTTTCAGTCATTTGATCTTCAGTTATGATACGCTAATGTATGCGTTATAATTACTGGATGATCGACATGCTCAAACGTTTATTGAAGTGAAGTATAGAAAACCAAATCCATTTCTTAACAAAAAGTTGTAGCTTATTTCTCTTTCCGTTGGTTTATTATTATTATTATTATTATTATTATTATTATTATTATTATTATTATTATTATTATTATTATTATTATTATTATTATTATTATTATTATTAATTTTGTGTGAGTTACTGGAATGCAGTGCAATTGTTCCTTCAAATATATCTTAAACTGACCTTTGTAAGTGTTGATTGTCATCAGCCAGATAGCAAGGGTAACAATGTTCAACAACATATATTTAGGTATTGTTTTGTACAGCACAGTACAAACGCTTTACATATTTATTTCTCCCAAATCGAAATAAAACTTGAAATGTCCTAGGAAGTAATAAAGGTCGATATGCTGTAGTATTTTCTCAAGAGAAATGCATTTTTTGTTTCCCATGTTTATGGTTCTCTTCCGCATATTTCTTAGTTTTGTTTTTCAAAACTAATTCATTCAACGAGGTGAATTAGGATAATGACAATAAAATTTTAAAATTATACAAAAATATTAAATTTGACTTCAATGTTAATCTAGACTAAGTTGTGTCAGATGGGCATGGACAGGACATGGACTAACCCTACTACCGTTGATTAGAGGGGAATAATCGTTCATACTAGCCAACCCTAGATCCGTTTGATTTACAATCGTTTGCATCAGCAATGCTTCGACTTAAGGTAAGAAGTATAAGTGACAGTATGAAAATCTGGTGTAAAATAGTTGAACACATACATGCCGGCCAGATATGTATTTCTATGTAAGCAAATTCTGCTCCATTGTATCGTTAATACACACCGAGGCCAGTGGTTATTAAGAAACACAAAGTTCTCATTGACCTGTGACTAGCTAATTATTCTACGCCTTATGATTCCCGTGCTAGCACATGCGCACAATGTTGAATTATATAACTCTTAAAATGAGACATTATTCAAAGACAATTGCGAAAACTTTATAGGCGATAGCTATAATATGCATTTATGAACACATTTTATATCATTTCATCAAAAGTGAAAACCTCGGCATATACAAAAAGAAAAACAATCACTCATATGAACTGCATATAGAAACAGACGAAGAAATAGAAACAGAATCATTCATATGCATTTCCGTTTTTTTCTGCAGTATTATTTTCTCAGGTATTAAAAGTTGGATGGCATCTGAAATATTTTAAAGTGTGTAAAACGTGGTTAAGTGAAACAAAGTAAAACAAGAATATGCCACAAACAATGAGTAATTATCATCGTGCTTGTCTTCTTTGACTGGAATATAGAGTATGGTTTCATTTAATACAAACGAAGTTTATGAATACCTTTTTTTTCTCTGCAATTGCAGACTTTTTATTGGTGGCTTTTTCCAGTTCTTATTAGTGTTGTCCTTTTGACATTCAGAAGGTATTCTTTAGGAAGAAAACTTGTTAATACATAATTTATGAAAGCAGAAAAATACGTGTAATTTGTAGCATACTTAATATTTTGTACAAAACCCCCAAAATCAGACCCAACCTGCAAACATACACGAATACTAATTACATGCAGTAATTTCAATTGACGAGCATTTCGCATTTCGTGAAGACTAAACTACAACCTTTGAGCTTCTCCAATCCGTGTGAGCATACATTATTTTAACCCATTTCCAAGTGCTAATTTGGGAGATTTTTTTATTTCCAGGAATGTCTATGGCACAAATAAATGTTTTCTGTCAAAATTCCCTCAACATGAAATGTTGATCTTCTGTTGTTTGAAGGAAAGAAAATCATTTAGGGAAAGTAATCTAGCAAACAGAAAGAATGAGATGAGATGTAAAAAAGACATACTGCAAACACAAAAAATAAATAAATATCTGACTGTAACAGAAAATACTCAGAGTTAGAAATATTATATATATATATATATATATATATATATATATATATATATATATATATATATATATATATATATATATATATATATATATATAATGTGTAGGTATGCAGGGTTTTGTGTTGTCACCAGTCTTTGCCTGCCAGTATTAGCATTTCCCAAGTTAATTGGAGGAGGTTAGTTTTATCGGTAGTGCAAGTGGCCAATAAAGATAAAAGTTGTTGTCGATCACAACAAAATAAGTAAGAGTAAATGAGCGTAAACTATAATTGTAAGAATAAAGTCATATTTATAAGCAATTATTATAAAATTCGTACTATTATTAGTGCATCAAAGTTGTAATGTTTCCATCGAAAAACGCTTTATCTATGGCATAGTGCAGTCTGTAATTTGTCTGAAGCAAAGAATTCTTTATCTTGTGATCTACAAAATTTATTTTCCGAGCCCTAGCTTGCTCCACCTTAGTTAATTCTGTAAAGCATGCTTGTAAATATTCTCATGAAAATATTCCTGTAAATAAAATAAATATTATTAAACGAATGACATCAGCAAAACCATTATGATAATATGTACCCATCAAGAATATGAAATGTACACGACGAAGCTGCCAATGGAACTAGTGAGTCTATCACAAGGTCGAATCACTTAATTGTGAAAGGGTATCAGAATGAAAGAAACCAAGTTGACAAAAGCAGATACAATGTATTTACAAATTACGATTTTACATATTGAAGACCGCCCTATGTCCATCGTATATTGCTCACAATCTCCTCTTGACTGTGAAAGGTCAACTCCGCCAGAGGAACCATGGGTGGAAACGGAAGAGCGAAAGACTGACGTTTGACTTGCATGCACACAATCAATTTTTATCCTCAGTGGATGATATTTTCTACGAAAGTAAAGGATCTACATTTCTGACTTCACCTCGTCTCTGGTAAATCAGCTCGTGTTAACTGCAGACATGTAAAATATATGTTATCTGAGCACCTGCAACAGATTTTTGGATAAAATATCAAACAAATTGAATGGGATAATAAATCAATTTAGTAGCGTCTATATAAGCGACATAAAACAATCCTTCCTATTAACTCTTTAAGGCAAACTTCATTTCAGATATATAAATTCCGAAATAATAATTACGTTATATATCAAACAGCAAAGTAAAGAGTCCATCGCTTCTGCTGGTTAGCATTAAACTTGTCCTAACACCTTTGCTTGGGATGCATTCATAGTAGTGGGTGTTAGGGACGAAAATAATGAGTCAGGGACACTCACAAAATATCGCACAAAATAGTTCTGTACCATATTGTGCTACAAACTATAATTGTAGATATGTGGCATTCAGTGGGTTGGTGGATGATTGATTAATTGATTGATTTCCTCTGTATATTACAAAGATTGCAATCAATAGTATAAAATTTCAGCAAAAATAAGAGTAACTATAATTAATTAAGAAACATCATACATTTGCAAATTGAATAAATTAAATGCATATCTAGTGGATATTCCAGAACTAAGGAAAATTAACTTGGTCTATCTTCCATGCATCAGTTCGTTTTCAATATCTTTACTACACATTATAGAAGTGGAATTTAAGTGTACACAACATGCATAGTTGCATGGCAGTTTCAGATGTAAACAAAATATAGTATTTTTTTTAAATCAAATGCAGTTATTGCTTCCTTTGTTTAAACCGATTGAAATGGGTATTGACAAATGCTAATATGCTAATGTTAATTTTGTTTACACGTGTTGTCTGAAAGTTGTTTCCATTAAATACATGCTTGTCCTTGTCCACGTACGTGAACCAGCACAGCGTTAAGGTTTTTACCGCGAACCTAATTATAGAGGTAGAATCCTGTACAATCCTTATTGGGATCAGCTTGAATTCCACTTGTTTACATACATTCTGAGCAGACGACAGAGAAAATAATCCCTAGCTAAATCATAACCTATGATGCAATGCTTTATCGGCAAGACACGGCTTTCTACGAGTATGTCTTTCTATAAGATGACCACCAATAGGTTATATATTACTACATATTTATACAATGTTTTCAAGTCATATAATGCTAGTGTTGTTTATAAACGGATCCGATGCATTTGGAAAGTGAGAGGTGTATCATGACATATACTATGTCTAGATATTATTTATAGCTGTTCGGTATATAGGATGTATGTGTCAATACAAAATTGAGATCCGCTGTTGACATCTTTCAATGTATTTTTTTTAATGGTTAATGAATTTTAATGCTTGTTTTTTGTTCGATGTTTTACAATTACATTCGACAAGGATATAGTCGATATAGATGTACTACTATTTTAATCAATACAAGATATTTTTCCCCATTGAATTAAAATAGATTGCGCACAATAGACTACGAATAGTCAGCGGGTCCGGGTCCGGTTCCGGTTCCGGTTTGTTCTTCCTAAATTATTTTATACTTTTTATTCAAATAAGTAAGTACCATGTACATATCTTGAATGAATAATGACTGACCAGTGTTGCAGTGTGACAACCTGTTAATTACGTCTTGTTTCCTGTATCGTTTTACGATGTGGTCTTATAATGTACACCAATAACCAAACAAATATGAAATGTAAAATGTTAATATCGTACGTCGCATGCTTCTAAAACGTGTTTATACAACATCAACTTTCATTAATAACTTGTACTGAGAATATTGGATTTAATATTTGAAAGGTTATAAAGCCACAGTGTGCTCAGCAATGTGTTGCTTTAATATGCTTATAAGCAATTTTCTCACTCATGCAACAGAGAAATCTAGCTGTTTTGCTAACCTTATTTTTCTTATCTCAGTCTAGTCATCTCAGACCATTTGTCTCAGTCAAGGTGTCGACGCGCTCAGAACTACTTTTTAAAAAGAAACCCTTGTTGTCTTCTGCTGTGCCTGACATAGCTGTTATAAAATCAAACAACAACAACAACAACAACAACAACAAATACATAACGAAAACATATAATATACAGAACGAAGAAAAAAAATGCCCCGTGGGCATATACATGTTAATCCTTGACTGAGATTTTCTTGTTTCGGTCCAAACCCAAACATAGATTTTATACATGTACAGTTGCCAATGTCGCTAAAATTGAATCATTACTGTTTCAGATAATTACGAAAACGAAAAATTTTTATGATGTTTAGAGCATTAGCAGATGCAAGAATTTGCATTCAAAGATGAATATAATTTTCAGAAAAAAAAATTCAAATTTTTTTCAGTAGAATAGGACTGCAAGAGGAAGCTCTTAAAATGCAATTATTGCTTTCTCATATCATTTCTATGAGCATTTTGTGAGCCTGATCAATAAATGGAAATCGAATTGCGCGGAAATTATTATTATTTTTTTTATTTACTGAAGGTAGTTGACTCATTACCACTCGCTTCTCTACTTAGTTAGGTCTATTTACTACCATGTCATTATCGTTAATGTAAAAGCCTAGTGTAATGCATCGCTCAGTCGGACCTGCATTATGTTAAATAGTTAATAAAATGTCAAACATGCAACTTATTACAAAGGATTAGGTCATCCCAAACCCAAACTTACTTTAAACGCCGCAGTTCATATTCAGCCTATGAATACGATTCAAGTTGAGGTGAACTTTTCGAAATAGAGGAGGGGTTAGGTGTGAGTTTAATTTTTTAACCTTAAATTTAGGAGTAATATTTGTATATTATACAAAGAAAATATTCTTTTCCTGCATAAATGCCTGATACATTTTATTGTTGTGGTACAAAAAGTAATATATGCTTGTACCACACATAATGTATCCACTATTGACGTAATAAAATAAAATATTTCTCATGCATTTGAGAATTTTAACTATGTTAATCGCAATTTTCCTGTCCCAATTATGTGTTGTATAGGATTCATAGGTTCGTGGCCGGTACAACTCAGTTCAAAAGAGTGAAACTATAATTAGCATTCTCAAATTAATCAATGCAACACTATTATAACTTAATTATTGAAATAATATTTTTGGATTTGATTTTTAAGGGATTTTATAGAATTGACTATAACAATACTTACCTCGGTGAATATTGTTTTGATCATGTTTGTTTAACTGCTTGTAAACAGAATTTAGAATATAAAATAATTACTTTACTGTAGAACCATAGACGCATGGATGTGATCTGATACAATAGTATGATGTAAGCATGAATGTGACCTGATACACTAGTATGATGTAAGCATGAATGTGATTTGATACACTAGTATGATGTAAACATGAATGTGATCTGATACACTAGTACGATGTAAGCATAATTGTGACCAGAGACACAAAGTATGATTTAAGCATGTGTGACCAGAGATAATATGATGTAAGCCCGAGTGTGACCAGAGACTCTTCTGGATTTAAACATGAGTATGTCCAAAGACACTAGTATGATTTAGGCATGAGCGTAACCAGAGATACAAGTGTGATGTAAGCATAAATGTGACCAGAGACATAATGAATTAAGCATGAATGTGACCAGAGACACTGATATGATCTAAGGATGATTGTGACCAGAGTTACTGGTATGATTTAATCATTGCTCAAATTAAACAAGAAACAATACAACTGTTTCACAGTTCGCATCCATTATCCATTCTGATCTTTGTGTTCAGAATATCCACATTGGCTGGAAGAAATTCTGTTTTTTTAATTGATTAGGGAAAGGTAGGAATGCATTATTGCATACGTCAAGGACCATATATAGATAAAATACATCGTATAAAACTAAATAATAAAGGTCTTTAAAGATCAAAACCTAAAAGACCATTTTGAAAGACAAATATATATATATATATATATATATATATATATATATATATATATATATATATATATATATATATATATATATATATAGTATATATATAGTTATATATATAGTATATATATATATATATATATATATATATATATATATATATATATATATATATATATATATATATATATATATATATATATATATATATATATATATATATATATATATATATATATATATATATATATATATATATATATATTTATAAATATATATATATATATAGTTATATATATATATATATATATATATATATATATATATATATATAACTATATATATATATATATATATATATATATATATAGTTATATATATAGTTATATATATAGTTATATAGTTATATATATAGTTATAAATATTAATAACATTAATACTTTGTTTTAATTTATATCCTTCCTGTCTGACTCCCGTCTTGGTTTTTGCGTTGTGGGGGTGTGGGTGGGTGTGGGTGCGCTCTACAAATATTACATATTTCTGAAAGAATCACAGGTGTAAGGTGAAGCAGTTTGCATTTGCGACATGAACAATTAAGATAATATTGGCATACCTCTATGTTACTTTTGTGTGCTGTGGCTGAAATTTTCTTGAATATTGTAATTGCGAAAATTGTACATGATCTGAGCATACCGCTAACGAAAAATGTTCCAATCTGCTAGAAAAAACTGCCTGTATTGATCTAAAGTAAACCATCTTTAGCAGTTATTGAAATAAGGAAATCGAATTCTGCCCGACAATACAGTAGAACCTTCTGAAAGTGCAATGAATGAATTGCAAAATACAGAAAAAAGTACAAAAAGTGGTGGACACGTTTTTTTTTTTTTTTTTTGAAGTCCAGGGAGTGAAAATGACCAAGTGGAGCTAACATTTTTTTAGGCGTAGATTTGAAGTAAGGCCAAGCTGTATACTCTATCACATGTATTAAACCAATAAATCATGCATCAAAATAGTGGGAATTAAAATATATTTTAACAATATTTAACATTTGGAAGGTCTTTCCAAAATAGCCAGGATAACCAGTGAGGAAACTGGGAAACTGGGAAAATTCATCCTTTTTAAACTCAAAATGTATGCAAAAACTAAAATTTAGAGTGTATTCTTTAATTGGATCAAATCGTATAGATCGAGGGATTTTATTGGCTAACAATGTCGAAATCTTCAGTGCTAGATTTATTGTCCATGCGTATTTTGAATGAGATTTGTTTACCACATCTATATGACTTTTATAAAGTACACGCGCTTGTTCGGATATAAGAGTAATTTTGGGGTGTATCATGTAACCAAGATTCGATCACTCAAAAAATAATACATATTATCGTCAAAGTAGCAGCTGATGTAACACTCAAAGTGGTAGATATTAAAATGATTTTGGAAAGGGGGTGGGGAAACTTTTAAACTACACCTCAAATGATTTCGATATATTATCATTTTTTGAATATTTTGTAAAAGGTAAGATTTAATTAAATGGGTAAGTTCTAGATTGGAGTACATGTACCCTCATACATCTGCATTCAAGTTTGGAATATGCTAACTTAACATATAATGAGATTCACTGCACCTTTGACCTATAAAACCTCAATTGATGAGTAGCCAAACTTATGCCGTTCTAAATGGAAATTATGCCGCATGTTTCTTTGACACCACATGGACGAATGGTCTGGTCAGCAGTACTTTTGTTTTGTTTTGTTTTGTTTTATTTTATTAATTAATTCATGCATGAGAGCTTTTTTTCTTCTTTTGCAAACACTAAAATCTCCCTGATTCTTGGCGTTTCATTCTACCACTGATGTCAATCTGCCCTATACGGAAAGACTCTTACTAAAAAGTTCCCTATGGGTCAGTACTCTGTTCCCTATGGGTCCGTACCTTGTTGCCTATGAGTCAGTACCCTGTTGCCTATGGGTCAGTACCCTGTTCCCTATGGGTCAGTACCCTGTTCCCTATGGGTCAGTACCCTTAAGTTTTAACTACGTATGATAATATTTAAATGTTTACTACTCTTCATTTAGATACTAATAATATTAAACTTTACTCAGTTGTATCCTAAGCATTGAATGGGATAAATTCTGAATTATCAAAATACACTTCACACAACTTGCTTTGACTTGGGCAAAAGTATAATTTAACATTGTTAATGGTTTGATGGCTATGCTCAGAATTCAAAATATTGTTAGACTGACGGACAGATGTGCATAAAGAGTGTTATACCCCACGCCGTATTACATTATTGTGGATTAAAAAAGCAACAAAAAGACTTGAAGATGGAATTATCAACATTCCCAGCCCCATCAAAATGGCTACCTTGGAATGCGTCAAAAATTTCAGATATAAGATATTTGTATGTACAAGGTTTAATGGAAACAATTGGCATCACACGTTTGCCCCAGAATTGAAAGTATAAATGATTGATGCATGATAAACATATAATAGATAAAGGTTTAAAATATTGAAACAGAAGAATTGTAAGTAATAAAAGGCATATGTAAATCACAAGTTTAACGTATGTACAAAACTTTATTGGGATATCTTAAACGGTGTGGGAGTTTGCCCTAGAAAGAAAAGGTTGGACAACGGGTGAATGGTTGGGAGGAGGGACAAATGTTCAAAAACGTGAACTAATATTGAAACAAAGGAATTGTGAACGGGAAATGGCACAATAGTCTGAGATTCAAAGAAATATCTTGAACAGTTTGGAAATTATACTCCGGATACGAAAGTGAATCATAGATTAATTGAAACTAGAAAATTGTTAGTAGGAAAAAGGCACCCCGACGTCGCTAGTTTAGTAAGTGGATAAAATTTCACAGAGATATCTTAAACAGTTTAGGGATTTTCCCATAAAACTAAACTGAAAAGAATGGTTGGATGGACAAATAACATTAAATATATTGAGACAGAAGAAGTAAAGAGCAACGAGTACATCTACACCACTTGTCTAATGTGCATGCCATATTTCATAGAAATATCCTAAACAGTTTGGAGTTTTGCCCATGAAATTAAAGTGTACATTATGGAAGGTTGGGTTAGCACACATAAATAAAATATTAAAAATATTGAAATCCTAGAATATTGAATAGAAAGTGAAACAACTGGATGAAAATTTCATTTAGATGCCTTGAAAAGCTGAAGAGTTGTGCTTCATGTGTTACAAACATTCAGATCTCTCTCTCTCTCTCTCTCTCTCTCTCTCTCTCTCTCTCTCTCTCTCTCTCTCTCTCTCTCTCTCTCTCTCTCTCTCTCTCTCTCTCTCTCTCTCTCTCTCTCTGACCGATGGGCAGGACCTAGATTTTTCATATAAAATTTATAAAAAAAACCAACAACACCAACACGTAGAATGTGTGACCGTTTTCGCTTTATTGCTTCATCAGACTGAATTCAATATCTGAATTAAGGAGTATTTTACATGTAATTTATGATAAATACTAAATTTTATTGTTGTTTCAATGTGTAATCTGATTTTTCTGCCGCAGATTTTTAAATTACTGTTTGTTATTATATATATATATATATATATATATATATATATATATATATATATATATATATATATATATATATATATATATATATATATATATATATATATATATATATATATATATATATAATTGTCCCAAAGTGATGCTTTTTGACGCCGGTGTTCAACCAGGTAAAAGTTGCATTTGCGGAAGGGGGTTTTGTTTCATGTTTTGTGGAAATCAATTTGGGCTTGATTGTCTTTTTTCGTTGCTTAGATAACAATCACGCATGCGTTATCGTCCATCAAAATACAGCAACCAGAAGCTTCTTGCAAAGAAGATTGAGACAATTTTTTTCTTAGCATTTCATTATTTATTTTGCAATTTTTTGCTCATTATTTTTAGATGAATGATATGTAAAAACAAGTGTTCTATGTTTAACCTTTAAAGGCGTACTATTTGCGTAATTCACAACAAGAACAACAACATCAATAAAAGCAGCAGCAACAACAAACCACATTTCGAAAAATTTAAAGCATAAAACTTAAAGTGCTTAAACTTTTTTGATTTATCTTTTGCTCCGATTTCTCTAGTCATCAAAGGGAAGATATATGGGGGCCACATGGATGCCTAAAGATTGACCCTATTGGGAAGTCGGACAACTCAATGGTAAAACCTCGACTGATCGATCGATTGATTGATTGATTGATTGATTGATTGATTGATTTTGGGCACAATTGGCCGTGAATGGTCGACAAGGCCGGTTCCGGTTTCATTGTTGTAAAGTGATTTTCTTTTTACCTCCTCTTTAAACACGTGAGCACCATGTACATGTCTTGAATGAATAATGACTGGCTAGTGTTGCAATGTGTCCTCATCTTGTCACGTACGTTGCTTTTTTATTTTGTATATGCCGTAGTATTATTACGTACACACAGAATTAGAAAATTATGAAATGCAAATTTGAAAAGAATATGCGTTATAAAATAGCTATTTCATCGCAGCTTGTATTGAGCTAAGAATATTGTACGTGTTTATGAAATAGAGTAAAGGAAAGGATAGTATATACAACAGTGTGCTTCTGTACTATACGTCTATACGAATACATGAGGTGGCCTATGCCACTCAAATTAAAGTATCTCTCTTCAAGATTATGACGAGAAACAACACTATTTATGTATGTATGTATGTATGTATGTATGTATGTATGTATGTATGTATGTATGTATGTATGTATGTATGTATGTATGTTGTTGTTGTTGTTGTTGGGCTTAACGCCATTTTTCAGCACATGATAGGCTATTCAGGGCGGCCAGTATTAATGGTGGAGGAAGAAACCGGGAAATCACCGGAAATAACCACCGACCCACGAGAAGCTACTGGCAAGCTTTCTCACATATTCACATTCACCGAATCCTAGACTCGAACACACGCAGACAGAGGTGAGATGGCAGTGATCCGTAACGGACAGCGCTTTAGACCACTCGGCCACTCGGGGCCCCTGAATGTATGTTGTTGTGATAGGATTTAAAGCCATTTTCAGCACATGATAGGCTATACATGGTGGCCAGTATAAATAGCGGAGGAAGAACCGGCGAAAACCATGGAAAAAACTGCCGACCTACGAGAAGCTACCGGCAAGCTTTCTCACATGCCCACACTGGACAAGCCAGAGACTCGAACCCACGCAGGCAGAGGTGAGATGGCAGTGATCCGTAACGGTGATTACTTTATACAATTCGGCCACTTGTGGTCCCTGTATGCATGTATGTACACGTTCGTACGTGTATATATACGTATGTATATATGTGTGTATGCATGTATGTATTTATGTATCATGTGTGCAACATAATTATGTAAAACAAAATTGTCACTACTGAACGTATATTTTCAATATTTATTATATTTGTACGAAAAATAAGAAACATACATTGGAAATACTATTAAAAAGATACAACAATTACGTGGATGACACATAGCAGGACACTTTGATAAACAATTCCACCAATTAGAGGAAACATCGGATTTCTCGGATTCAGCCATTTCATTAGTCGTTGTTTCCTCTGTAAACGTCAATTTCTTCGAAATGGCAAGCGCACCATGATTTTTGTAATAATGAGATAAATACATAAATGAGTGTCTTATTATATAATTACAGGCGCACCTGTTTTCAGTCCTATGAACTTTGAATACTTCTTTCCTTCGTCGGATCTCACCGGAACTACTTCTGACTCCGACTGTAATGAAAATATACTTATTGAATCAAGTGAATATATCAAATTTGTAGTCTAATCCAAAACAGAGAACCACTTCTACTATTATAAAGAAAACAAGAGGCCTATTTTATAATTGGAATTATTCAAATTTACAATTTGAGTAAGCCGAGTGTCACGTTCATTCAATCTGAGCTAGCCAGAAGTATAAACGTGGGATATTTTCAACGCTTTTGATGTATAAGCATTGCCGGCGGCCGGTGCCAAGAGATTATGTAAGTCGCCAGAAATTCAGCTCTCGGGTCCAACCTTGTAGCTTTCACTCATGTGTTATACATTGGTCGGAAATCAAAATGAAGCCCGCAGGGTAAACGGTGCATGTTCTACCCGCCATGTAGAAAGACAAACCAGCAGCACTGACAGCTCCGCTGATTGGGTAAGTCCAACAATATCCAATCGGAATTCAGCCAGAGGGTGGGCCTAAATCTTAGATTCAAAATATATTTAACCACAGGCCAAAAATTCGTTAGTATACCTGAGAAGATTGTGAGGAGTGCATTTCGCCTTCACGAAATGTACTCCGAGAGACGCCACTCGTAAATTGGCGGTAGACGTAGGACAAATCATTCTGAACAAAGAAATTAAAGCTTAAGAAGGTAGTTTTTTGCTGGATTTTTGCAAAACATTACGGCATCGTAATTATAAATATTGATAATATGTTTACTTAATTACTGAGATTGTCTTATTATGCAGAATTGCCTTGTAGTGTTTCATTATAAGCTTATTGAGACATGAATTTGAGTTACGAAGATAATTATATAGATTGCTAGTTCATCAAAATTAATAATATAAGTCGTTGATAGGTTACTTCGTGGGTACCAGTACCTTTAGTAATGCGTTTGTTAGCGCTCACGCGTGTTGGAATTGGAGTTAAGGAAGTGATTGATGTATACAAGATTAATTAAAAAAGATGTTTGAATAATACAGAGCTTAGACATTTGAATATTTGTATATTATGGTATGAGTTGAGAGGTAAAGATATGCGTCTAATGATTGTGATATTGAAAATATAATCGAATTATGAGTATGTACTGATGTGAATCAATTATCGTTGTATGTATACGAGTAATTGATATAGTGCTTTGATGATGTTGTTTTATTATGCTGTGTTATTATATTTTGTTTTACCACACAAGGTTGTATGCGTATTTCGGTGTGAATGGATGCGTGACCGATGAAATTTAAGATCCTTATCTGATGATAAGCTATATGTGTAGTGAGAGGTGTGAGAGCCGAGAAAAATAGAGTACCATCCTTGTGTTTTACAGGAAGCTTTCGAAGCTCAAGTTCCAGTGCAAGGTAGAAGTCCCGAGAGAGAGAGAGAGAGAGAGAGAGAGAGAGAGAGAGAGAGAGAGAGAGAGAGAGAGAGAGAGAGAGAGAGAGAGAGAGAGAGAGAGAGAGAGAGAGAGAGAGAGAGAGAGAGAGAGAGAGAGAGAGAGAGAGAGAGAGAGAACTTACCATCCTTGTTTACCCCCGCAAGGTGCACATGCGTCTTTCCCAAACATGCATTTTCGTTCAGCTGTGTCAAACACTAGCCCTGAGGGGCATTTAACAATGTTTACAAAATCTCCGTTTTGGCATTCCGCGTAGAGATCACATCTACCGAAGTCGTCTGCATTTGCGCCGTCCTCTTTTCCAGTACAGTTATTCATCAGGCCGCCATGCTTTTGAGGAATAAAATCCAGACTTGTGCACATATTGGTTTCTGGAGAGAACAACTGGGTGCGACCTTTCTCATCAGCCGGACATCTTTCTTCAGATATGAAACGCTCCTTTCTGCAGACGATGTAGTATGGGCTCCATTTTTTCTCGGGATGAGGGTTGATTCCATCCGGCGTCAACTCGCAGCTCGGAACACGTATAGAACATGGAATACAGTGTGCAACTGGGCACTGTAAATAACGGTAGCCGCCTTCAAATAATAATAATAATAATAATAATAATAATAATAATAATAATAATAATAATAATAATAATAATAATAATAATAATAATAATTCGTCGTCGTGTTTGTCGTTGACAATTCTATTGTCGTTGACAATTCTATCAAGACTGCATCATGACGATGCAGTTGTCTCCTCAGATGTCTCCTTGTCATCACTAAAATCATTGTTGTCCTTGATGTTGTTATCAACACTAACTCAAAACATCTGTAAATTTTCCATTCCTGCCACTATCGTCGCCTTTGTCAATAATAATGCAATTTCAGTCATGATTATCATTGCCATAATTATCATCGTTATTATAATCATGACTTCGTTTCACAAGCACAAATACACACACGCGCGAGTGAACTCACGTGCGCACACAAACACAATTATATTTCTATATCTTCTGATTTTAGCAAATTAAATAAACCTTTCTGAACAAATTAGTTTTCATCCACTACTCAGCAAATATCCATTCACACTGTTCAAATTTTCCTTTTTAAAATTATTCCAAATAAAGCGCATGAAACATTATATTTGATAAATAATAAATACGTGTGTGTCCTTTGACCTTATTATCATTTTAAAAAAATCGATCTTTACATGGACTTCAACAGAGAATTATTCAACCAGGTGGTTGTTTTTGAAGTATTATATTTAGAAAGTGAACATTGAAGAAAAAACAAGTCAAATATTAATTTTTAAACCACTGACACGAACATGATGTCGTGATGGTGGTAGTAACAATAGTGAATATAATAAGATTTACAAGAAAAATGTGAATGTTTAAACCGCTGTCCCAATCATCTAAACACAAGGTATTACGCTCTTCAGAAACCGCGGTTATTACGCTTTCCATTCAAATACGCATATATTTCCACAAAAGAGGGAATGGCAATGAATCAACAAAACATACTTATAATGTACAAAACCACATAGTTTTATGATTATTACTGAGTAGGAAAGATCAGAAAGTAGCCTTCAACCTATTTCCTAAAGCTGAAAATAATTAAAGTTGTAAAGAATACAGTACAGAATAATTGTGTTATAAAACAGTAATAACTAAAATAAATAAATAAATAAATAAATAAATAAATAAATAAATAAATAAATAAATAAATAAATAAATAAATAAAAAAACCAAATGAATAAGAAAAAGGTACAAATACACATCTAAACAAGTAGATAACAATCTCAGATAGATAGATAGATAGATAGATAGATAGATAGATAGATAGATAGATAGATAGATAGATAGATAGAAGAATATATAACACTTACACCCAGACTTCGTTTCTTTCCGATTACCACAGCTGACATTATCAAACTCCTCGCATTTGAAGGAGTCCGTGGAGAATAACTTTGGGTAGGGACATTCAACAAGATGCTGCTCAAAATACCTCGGAACGTACGTGTAATTCACGCTACAATTGTAGTACAGCTGGCACTCCGTAGGATGGGGAATTATCGCCGATTTATTCTGACTACATTGCTCGTCAATAGTGAGTGGATCTGAAATAATAATAATAATAATAATAATAATAATAATAATAATAATAATAATAATAATAATAATAATAATAATAATAATAATAATAATAATGGTAAACTGTAACTAACTGTTAGAAAAGTGTCTCCATTGTAAATATATTGAGAGAGAGAGAGAGAGAGAGAGAGAGAGAGAGAGAGAGAGAGAGAGAGAGAGAGAGAGAGAGAGAGAGAGAGAGAGAGAGAGAGAGAGAGAGAGAGAGAGAGAGAGAGAGAGTCGCTCTTGCTCATGTTTTAAATTTATAAGCTTTCAGTGTTTTTCTTTAACTGAAACAGCTGGTGCCTTGAACTATAGTTTAGAAACATTATCAGTTACTTTGGTCGACACCGAAATTTTCTTGACATGGATAAATACTAAACACGACGAATAAAGAAAACGAAACAAACTACGTTGACGTACCTATAATACAGGCAACCTGCAAAAATGACAATTGCGTTTAAAGACCGCCATTTGTAGCCTTGTATTGTGCTGAAACATTAGCAAGTGTGATAAGCTTGGAGTGAAATGCATGATGTAATATCAGTGAGAACACTGTTCGATTGTACCATTTGTATGGGCCAACAAATTTACAATATCTCCACAACGAACTTACAATATCTCTACAAGAAATTTACAATGTCTCTGATTCTGTGCAAAGAACAAAGTGTAAAATCCGGGCACTCTTACGGTACTCTCTGACTGATATATAAGCCAACTTATATTATGTTTTATTATACAATTCTCTGACACATCCAACACATTTTCAGGTGGGTTCATCATTTTAAAGCTGATAACTAGTCCTTGCAAGATATCACATGTTCTGGATGACTGTTGTCTAGGATTGGTTAGTGAGAAGTGGCTGCTATAAAGCTGGCATATGACGGATATGATCAGATGGTATTTTTTTTAAAAAATCGCGTACATTAATTAATCAGCTGTTAATATATTTAAGAATAACTTGAAGCTCGGAAAGATGTGTGTAAGATGAATTCCGCATTCTTTGACGGTTGATCAGAAACAAAGTCTGGTTGAATTCGACAAAAACTACTCGCCAAGTATAAAAAGAGTGACGAAAACCATTTGAATGAAATTGTGACAGGTGAATAAATTTCTTTTTTTTTTAAACCCGACTCAAGAGAGAATAAGAAAGTTTTTAGATAGATGAAAACGAGCAAAGACCATAAATAGCTCAAGTAGACTGTAAAGAGATTTTTCTGTACAAAAATTGCAGACGTCCAGATACCTGTACTTGACGTTACTGGTATCATTGGACATTTGTATATCTCCGAAGTGTTGCCAAACATTGTGGAAAACAAACTAACTGCCCGTCTGTGCACTGGTTCCCGAGGTATATGATATCATACAGGCGCACAAATCAGCTGTCTTGACAGAATCTCTGAAGAAACACATCATTTAAACTTTGCCACATCTATACAGTTTTGATTTAAATCCAGAATCCTGTTATCAAATATTCGCTGATGGTTCGAAGTGCATCTTTCCAGCATATGAACAAGATACCAAAACGTGAATACAAAGTGGCATTTTGCAATTGGATAATCAGTCTGTGTCAATGTTTACTGAGAGTACTTTGAGGCGAAGCACTGATGTCCTGTGCACTAAAAAGAACTTTGCTGTAAATTACACTAATATTCAAGACTTATTTAATGGCTCTCGTAGACGGATACATTAGTAAGAATATTTAGGTAAAAATCATTGAACTCAAAAGTAAACATGACTCAGCCACTCCCCCAAACAAAAATAGTTGTAAACATGATAGAGTAGTAGACTTATGCTTACAAATCTTTCAGTTACGTGCACAGAGAACTGGTGTATATAGAATTGTCAAGGAGTATTTTGATAAGAAATGTGAAAATGCTAAAGGAATGGATGTGACAGCTTTAAGAAATGTTAAGTTATATATATATATATATATATATATATATATATATATATATATATATATATATATATATATATATATATATATATATATATATATATATATATATATACTTTGGGACACTTGTCACAGTTTGAAGAAAAATTACAGGAAATTGACTGCAGAAAAGAGAGGTCGTGCGAAAGTACCTTAGAAACTAGGCTAGTTTCTGATTTTACAACTCAAGATTCTATTTCGTTTTGGAACTGAATTGGATCTAAATCATGTCATGGCAAACAACAATTTTCCCCCATGCTTAGATAGTTTGAGTATGGTCAGTGTAAATTTGATACTCAGCCCAAACTAATTTGATCAACAGTGAGCATTTTCAGTGTATTTAATCTTTCCCACCCGACTCATTTGATACACAATGAACATTTTCAGGATGTGTGTGATTTGGATTTTTTAATATAGCTTTAAAAAATTTTCAGTCATATTGCTACGATGTATGTCGGGTGGCAATTTACAGTGATGTCTATCATAGGGGCATCATGCTGCAGACGCCTGGTATGGTGTCCCATCCAGTTACATCATCATGACGCCAAGCCGACCAGTCCTAACACTAACCTCTAAATGCTAAACGGCAAGACAGCTGTTAGTACCATTTTCATGTCTTTGGAATGATTCGGTCGGGATTATAACCAACGACTTCCTGCAACCACTTAGGCCATCCGACTGGTATGAAATATAGGTAAATTCGATGACGATTATCATTTATTTAGCTAGAAACTAAACTTTGAAACACTTTCTTCCCAAAGACACCAACAAAACAAAACAGCAAAACAAAACAAGAAAAAAAACCCACAACCACCCCTCCCCCCAAAAAAACAAAAACTGAACAAAAATCAATCCCTCAACAACTGTACATTGCCTAAAAAACTGTACTTAACACCCTCTGATATCGTTATAGAGTTTATATATCCGATACCTTAATTCCATAAAATTCAAAACAAAGCGTAAAGATTATTTGCATTTTAAAAGAAAGTTCGATCGAATAATGATTACATATTTGTTTTCTGTATATGAAAGTTTGCTTCAGATAAATATATATCATATATGCTCACTCGAATTCCAAATCAAAGATGTTTTACTGTATAACCTGAGTTGCCCAAATTAATGACAAAAAATGGAATTTTTCATTCTTACAAGGTTATCATACTACCAGAGATGTTTTCAGCAGTGGAAAATGAACATTGGTAACAACTTTATTTGCTCGTAACGCAATCTATATTATTTAATTTCTAAACATACTAAACATTGTTATATCTACCTTCAAATTGTGTTATTGAGAAAACTAATACTCACTTTGTGTGGTCCTTATAACTCGCACGTGTAGAGGGCAGTCGTTATATATACTGTTGATGGGAACACAGACATGTGCAGATCTGCTAAAAACGTCCCCTTTGTGGCAGTTTGGCATTTCCACAGGTTGGCCCCAGAGACACAAATACCATCCGGTACAGTCATCTTTTGGGATGATTTCATGAATTCCGAACATTTTGCACTGCGGAGCAGTCTGGGAAAGGGATTTTGCCAGTACACATACAAAAATTACACAAACTGTATAGAAAGTTGCCATTGGAAAGACAATAATTAAAAAAAATGTTTTAATTGTTTTATTGTGAACTAATTTCTAGTCATACACATACTCTGACCACAAAGTCTGGAGCTTTAAATCTTTCCTCGAGATTCAAGTAAGAAATAGAAACAAAATCGTTTAGGTCGCAACCGTTCTTGAAATGTTACAAGAGTTGGGTGGATGTAGAATATAAGGCAGATATGTTCCGGATGTAGGCTGGCACGATGACAGATTAATGACATCATAGATTCCAAGACCGGAATAAGCTATTTGTATCCCGCTTGTGTAGAGAGAGGGAGTGTCATTTTAACCTGTATGGTAAGGTTTAAAAAATATATGTAAATTTCACAGATGTAGCTAGAAAGAAGTTTAAGTCACATGTTAATGTTATTAACACAACTTTGGAGGTGAGTAGCATAGGGAAATTCATGACAAAGTAAACGGATAAAATGAAACTTGGACAAAGCATCTTTCACTACCTTCACGATAACCATGGGCGCTCGCAGAATAGGTCAAGGGGGGGGGGTCATGTGACCCCCAAATCTTGCATCTTTTTCCGACAAGTTTAATCATGCATATGAATCTGAAAATATGTCACAAGATTCTGTTCAAAACGCTTAGTTAATATAAATTTTAGTTTCAGACTGCTTAATATACTAACTCTCCCGGCCGTGACTGTCCCCCCCCCCTTTGCAAAAAATCCTGACCCTCTTCTGCAAAAAATCCTGCTGGCGCCCATGACGTAAACCGAAAAGGCATTGTAAAATTTGGGATGGGATTAACCAACTGGAAAAATACATCGAGTACCCCGGAGCTGTTATAAGGGCCAAACATATTATGATTAATTGTCGTATGCTATGCGATAATTTTTATGAAGACGACCCCAGATGGTGTTTTAGGTAACGGGATCTTAAAAGCAAATGGAAACAAGACCTCCATATCTTATAGTCAAATACCTTCTTCGACGACCAGTTATTTATTAATCATCAAAATATAATATTTTAATAAAATGGAAGAAGACGAGACTTTTAGCACGTGCCTTTAATTACCAGAGTGTCAACAGAAAATGCAACTTAAAATATGGGATGGAATTAACCGATCTGAAATCATCGGCGAAAAATATATACGAATATGGAGTTATTATAAAGCCAAAAAGTGACAGCTACGTATTCCTTTCCTTTTGTTTTGTTTGCAGTTTAACTGTGAATATTACATGATAATTTTTATGAATGTGACGCTAGATGTCGGTGTTTTAAGTAGCGAGATCTTAAAAGCAAGTGTAAACGAGACCTTCATATTTTACGGTTAAATGGCTCATAGTAATGACGTATATATTATTATCTCAGAAATGCAAGCTAGATTGCTAGATAAAGTCGAGTTGTTGATATTAAAATCCGGATCATTACGAGACACGATTGAATCAAGCAATAGAGATCAAAATACAACGATAATGGTTTTTCTTTTATCACATACCAAACAATTTTAGATAAATTAATCAAACTCCCATTAAACGTAGCTGAAAAATTGCGTAACATTTCAAACCTTCCAATACAAACTCCATATTAAGTCATAAAATGAATTTGTTTTTTTTTAACTGCTGATTTGCGCATGACTGCAACCAGGTTATATTTTGTGTTTGGATGATTTTCAAACTGGTAGAGTCCCATAAGTTGTCATTTATTTGTAGCATGAGCGTCATACCTTTCACTGAAAATCAGGTCAATCAGACCTATAAATCAGTCTCCTTTGATTTGGGTTAATTTTCACACTGGTAGAGTCACATAAGTTGTCATGTATATGAAGCATGAGCGTACTCAAAATGAGGTCATTGAGACCTATAAATCAGTCTCCTTTGATTTGGGTTAATTTTTGTGTTGAACACATTTCTCAGACACTGTAGATGTTAGAGTTACATACCTTAGTTTGTAACTACCTCATGAGGAGTATTACAGCCATCAGTAAAACCTAGGTCACTGTGAAAAGTATTCCAAGACTCATTAATCAGACCTTTGCATTTACTTCACTTTTCTAGGTAATTGATTGTGTTCAGGTAATTTTCTCAGACCCTGTTACTTGTAGATGAAAACTAGGCACTGTGAATAATATATGCTTATCTCTGCATTGAACCCAGTTTCCCAAGGTAAGTGTTTGCCTTTTTAATGATTTTCACAGAGACCGTTGAGCAGAGTACCACATCAAATTGATAGTTAGATGTGTAAATCCATGGTTCAAATGATTCAAAAAGTCGTCTGACTATGCTACTCAATGTATAAATAATGAATTTACAGTACCTATGGTCTATAGTTGGCGTTTTTCTCGTCTATCTGCTGATTGGGGTTGGGTGGAGTGTTACAGATCAAAGATCAAGGTCACCATTGGTCAATTGCTATTTTAGTTTCTGTCCGATCTTTAAAAGTTTATATTTTATATCAAATTTACTCGTTTGTGGTACCCCTGATTAGGGATGCATAAATACTTCCACCAATAGCCAAACTGCCAATGGACGTTCAAAGTTAATAACGATTTATTGTTGCGTGTTCACTGTCCTAGGATACACGTGCCTTTATTCACGGATGGCGCAGTTTATATTTGGTATATCCTACAGACAGTCAGACGAACAAAAACATTGAAGTAAAACTAAAAGATTGGCATTTGCTGTATATTTTAACATTCCTCAAACATTGTCTCATCACACCTAACATGTTAGTTTTGGGTTGGGTGGGTGAGGCGGTGGCAACTCCCAATGTGTTCTAGATACCATGACACAAAGGTTGAACGTCTTCAATGCAGTTATGTATTTTTGGAACGCAATCGTTATTTTGTTCGGTGCGTTCGCTACAAACTTTATAGGCATGTTCCCCTCAAGCGAAACTATTTATATTGTTGTAACAATGCGGTTAATAAGAGAAAGAGAAAACAGATATAATATAGGTACAATGTGGTTTTATATCCTACAATATAGCATGATATTAATACCATGTTTTTTTTTTAAATATTATACAATATAGCCTGATATTGATCTGACAAATTTGCCGGCTATTTTTAAAGGAGCAATACTGCATAAATTTGCAAACTTTAACTGTGCTTTCGTTTATTCTTTAAGGTTCGAAATATCGAAAAGCATCGAAATTATGCTTGTTTTCAATCTGAAAATGCTGAAAATCGCGTTTAAAGACATTTTAACTGTTCTCATTTGAAAAAAGGAGCTTGTCGACGGGTAACGTGGTCACGTGACTAATCAGTATATTAAGATAAAGCGCAAACTGCGTTGGTAGATACTTATGCTTTCATACCAATTTATGTGATAATAAAAAATTATCCTATCTAATGTTTTAGCCCATGGGGTGATAGAGTTTTACTACATAGTAATGTAACCTACTCGAAGTATTGCAGTTTTAGAGCAGCAGATAAAGCAAGAAATTTCTTGTGTAGTGGGATCGTAGGGGTCATTTGAAAGTGTTAACGGTTGAAAGTTTACGTTAGCACATCTCTCTGTCTCTCTCTGTCTCTCTCTCTCTGTCTCTCTCTCTCTGTCTCTCTCTCTCTCTCTCTCTCTCTCTCTCTCTCTCTCGAAATAAGTTAATAAACGAATGACCACTCTATCTGTCTGTACGATAAAAACATGCTAATTCTAAATTCAACCATAGTGAAAGTTTAATGTAATAAGTGAAGCTGTATGGAGGTTTCATCATGCTTTTTTATTATAATTTTGTTTATTTGAGAAATGAATCATTCCTATATCCAACCTCACATCTGAAGCATAAATAAGTCTTATTGTTGTGTTCAGTATTTCATTTGGGTGGAACATAATTATTCAAATTATTTAGTCACTGGAAATACAAGGTGCTCTTTAATAAAATCTTTGACTGAAACATTAACATGAAATTATAGTAAATTCAGGCAAGAACATCTTGGATTATATTAATGTGATCAATTGAAAGACTGTTAGCACATCATCGTTCTTCAGGACACTGGTACTTTAGGACATTCTAGACTACTGGCACATCGACGCCTTAAACTCTGGAATTTAATTAAAAATTAATTCTTTAGGACTGGTGATTACACGTTTTGGAAATATACACAACCATTTTCATTTTCATCTTGTAACTCAGTTCTGTATGGTTCGTCCCAATATCTACTCCAGAAACTTCATAAAGTTCAAAGCACAGCTTCTCGGTTCAGCCTTAGAGTACCAGGATCAGAGCACACCTTCCCCCCTGCACTGTTCCTTACACTGGCTATCCAATCGATTCAGAACTGAACACAAAATTAGTTCTCTGTGCTACATTTCACTGACGGGCTACAGTCCAACATACCTATCCGACCTCTCTAATGTGTATACACCAGTAATATACTTACGCTCCTCTTTATTTCCACTATGTATTCTCGTTATTTCCACTATGAAAATGAAATTATATGGACAAGGTTATTTTGCATACCAGGGCTAAGCAACGTGGAACTTATTGCCAACTGAACTTAGACACAAAGACACAGTGATCTCATTCAAGAGCGCACTTAAAACTCACCTGTCAGCGGCAACAACAAAAATGAAGACCTAATACCTTAAATATTTACATCATGTTTTCTTATCTCTAATTTCGTGGTATTTGTTTTTATTTTTGTAATCATGTCATTTTATATGTTTTTAATTGTTTTCAAATGATGTAAAGCGCTAGAGCTTTCAAAGATTAGGCGCTATACAAAGTTCTCATTATTATTATTATTATTATTATTATTATTATTATTATTATTATTATTATTATTATTATTATTATTATTATTATTATTATTAATATGGATTTAGTTTAAGACTTGGCATAAGGTGTATGCATATGAACATGTGACCTTAACTTTGCGACTAAGACTATGAAAGTCACAGTCAAGATGTAAAACAGTACAATATTTCATGATACGGTTGGTACTTTTAATGGCTTAAGGCGACAGCCTTGACATGACAAGTACTTAGCCTTGAGATGACTTTGTTCTTAATTTGCAGAGAAGATCTTGATAGTGGCACAAGACACACCATCCAAAATATTTAATTTTCATTACTTAAATTACTTCTAAACTACATCGCAACCATGAAAAATGACATTTTTTTACAATTGGATCATAAAAGTCTTGTATGTGGTATGACCTTTAGGTCATGATACACGAATAAACACTTTCTTCTCTCTATTCATGAGAATTTGAGAGCTAGAACCTTGACAACAATAGATAATGATGATCTATAATCAAAATACAATGAAAATGCCAAGATATGTAAATAACACATTCAGAGCTTATGTGTTAGATAAAGTTTAATACAACGACCTTCAATGACTTTTTAGTTACAGTCCTAAATAAAACGTCAGTAAGATATACATGAAAACTTGATCTTACTGATAGTATCATGCTACTGATGCACGTGATAGGTGTGTAATTAATACACCCTCAAGCTATGATTTACAGGGCGAAACATTTCATTCCAAGATCTTTAACAACAACTTCTAGGCTAAAGTTTGGATAAACAAAAATTGTATTGACCTGCCATCCAAGACCTCACCATATAGATAGGTCCATGAAAGTTCCAAGTATTAACATCCAATTAATATATACTGCTATACGAGGGGTCTCAAACTCGAACCACCAAGAGGGCCGCATGAGGGAATTTTCGATGGCACAAGGGCCACACAACCTTTGTTATCTCTCTTATCATCTTTTGATGACAACCATTTTGCTGGCCACAGTATACATCTTGGCGGGCCGCTTGTTTGGGACCTTGTGCTATGCCATGTTTTTTATGTCTGCTTTCTCAGCAGTTCCAAACAAATAGAGTAATGTCCACCTATAACCTTCAAAAGAGAATTGTGGAAGTGGCAGATTTGACAAGTTTACTAGTCTTTTTACTTCTATCAGATTCAAAGTTACAAACAGGATACTTAAAGTAATTCTTACCTTAATACATGACCTTGACCTTCATGAAAGAACAACAAAATTTACAAAACATCATCCAGGCAAAAATGTAGTTCAAGTAAACCTTCTAGGCAGAATACAATTGGAAGATCTTGTAAACAAATAAGTATCCATACTCTCTGATTGGAAGAGTTTGTACAAAATTACATATGTATCCATTTCCTCTCATTCCACAATTTCTTCAAGAAGTATGGGGCAATGTCACCATAAAGTTCTCACACTGGATGATTGCTCCGTAATAATCAAATTCAAAGTAATTCAAAGTGAGATACAGGAAACTAACTAGAATTAGGTAAATGATATGGCACATCATAATACACCAATTTATATGGCATGGGGTATTGCTCGATTCAGGGGGCAAATATTTCATTCTCTTTTCATATCCAGTCAGTGTATCCATGAGTACACAGCGAGAATCTTTTCATTTCTACGATTTGAACCAATTGTAAGTGTCTTCTCCAAGGGCATGGTCCATGGTATGTGCTGCATGTACAAGTGAGTATATTCCATGGTACAAATTAAATGCATGGTTCTAGAATCCGGATGCTAACAGTTTACAAGTAAAGAGCCATGATAAAGTTTCCAATCACCGGGGCACAACCCAGGGTCTGTGCTAGATGCATGTCCTCCAGAATTATATATATATATATATATATATATATATATATATATATATATATATATATATATATATATATATATATATATATATATATATATATATATATATATATATTTGGTGGTGTCTCAACAGTTTTCAGATTGTGACCTATAAGAAGCTTACACACAGGAATCATTTGTGGGGAAAAAACATAATGTAACCCATTGGTCCAATGCATATGTTATTGCATTGACTTTGAAGAAGACACAAACCAACTTTCAGATTCACGAGACTTAAAATCTTTAGATTGTTTTAAAATAATATAAATATCCTTAGGAATGAGCCCCATGCCTTGAGCTATAATTAAAAATTTAAAACTAATATGTATGTCTATAGATTACACCCGTCTAATATACCAGTTTCATGTCTGTTTTAATGACGTAGGAGAAAATTGCATGATTAATGAAGGGACACAAGAGAAGACAATTCCCACCATTTTAAATGATGCATTAGCACAAAAGTCATGTCATATTTTTAATACTTATTGAAACATTATCACCTTATATAATAATTATTACAAGATTTCAAAAGCTGTGACAATTTAAAGGAAATGTTTGGTTGACAAAGTACACATCGTATGAATGATTTTCATGACATAAAAACAAAACAAATTTACATATATATGAACTTAATAATGTAACTAATAACTACACATATTGACTAATAAAAGTTATACTTTAATTTTTATTGCTAATTATAGTTTCATTACAACTATAAAAAAGAAACTAAAGCTGAAACATCATTGTCGATCTACTTTATTAACATATTCGAATTATCTTTAAATTTTACATAAAATATAAATTCTCCATCCAATTGTCTTGACTGTAGAATGGAATCATTGTGAACAACATACAAATAGTAACAAAAAGTAAATGGGAAAAGGTAAACTGAAAATAACAACAAAACAGCTCTCTGGCCGAGGATTGCACCATGACCAGAGTACTTAGTGACTCAAGCCAGACAGTAACGTCACAAGATTTTTTTTATGAAGCTGTCCATTTTATGGGGCAATCTTTAGGTATTGAGCTGATGGTAATGGAGCAAAGCAGGACCATCGGATCTGCAGCGAATAAGGCGGCTCTTGAGGTATCCTTCGGCAGACTGGCATAGGATCGCCATGCGTGATGGCTCTATGAAATGAATTTCGACCTGTTTGCAATAATGAAATGAGTATGTATGTATGTATGTATGTATGTATGTATGTATGTATGTATGTATGTATGTATGTATGTATGTATGTATGTATGTATGTATGTATGTATGTATGTATGTATGTATGTATGATGTATGTATGATGTATGTATGTCTGTGTGTGTGCGTGAGTGCGTGCGTGCGTATATGTGCATGTGTGTATGTGTGTGCGTGTGTTCTAGCCTCTTTTCTATCCGCCCCTCGTTTCCTTTGTCTATTTATATACATATCTATATATCTTGTATGTTTTCTAACCCCCAAATAAACTACCAATTCCTTATTGTTTGTTTATAGCATATTTGGCATACATACGTTTACAGATTGTGGTGTGCAATTTACACTTAATTCAATCCTTGTGAACAAGAAGATCTTATACGGTTTTCAATCCATCTATCGAGACATGGTCATAAACAATGGCACTCCCCGGAAGTGACAGCCGAAATGTAAGATGGGAAAATGCTCAGTCAAAAGGTCTAAATATAATCACGTACACTACTATTCTTTATAATTAAAGTGAATTTACTATCTCTTCCTTCTCCTGAAATTCATGTTTACGTCAGAAATAGCAGGAATCATGAAATGATGCTGTGAATAATTCATGTCATCAAGCCAACCCTTGATGGGAATGGATTTCTTCCTAAAGAGACGTAAGTAGGGAGGAGGTAGTCATTGCAAGAATTCGAATTGGTCATACTTGTTTCACCCACTGCCGCACATTAAATGGACAAGACCCACTAGAGTGCATTTCTTGCAATGAACTCATTCACTGTTAAGCACTTTATGTTGGAGTGTTTCACCCTGAAGCCTACGCACAATCATTATTACATTGTGCATGACAATAGGGAGCTCTTTGATACAGTGAGCTTATCTTGTATTATCGACTTCCTAATGGAAGTAAATATTTATCATAAGCTATATAGCTCACATGCTATCACCGTGATAAGTTTTATGTTTTATATACCGACCCTAAATTTTCATTACCATTCATTTATTTTCACTATCGTACACCATTTACATTCACGGTTGTTCGGTAAGTTTTCTTTATCACCGCTACCAACCAGAATGTGTCACTTAATAGAGTTAACTTGAACCATGTGAGCAATGAAATGCTGTTAGTACTTCATGGGGTGAAACATTCTGTTGATTAAATTTTATCTTTGTCCATTCATACTGAAACCTTATGATCTGGTAGTTTATCTCACTTTGTACGCTTAGGTAGAATTAAGGTCTACTTTCCTTTTAAAGTTATATAATTAATATATTTGATAATAAATTATCCATGATTGATTTTGTTTGCATTATTTGTGACAATGAATGCAAATGAGAAATTTATACAGCCAGCAAACTGCAAGAAAAGAGCATTATGTTTGATTGCAGATGTACATGATTCAAACAGATATTTAAAATATTAAACTGCATCAGTGTCAACAAATATAATCACACACCACAAACTTGTTTACTGGTTCAAGTAAATTAATAATTGGTCCCCTGAATATTTGAAAGAAATCGTTATACTGTTTACTGACTCAACTTCATATAATTTAAGATGACTGAAAAATAAGAATGGTCCTCACTTTTCAGACTACGGTAGATTAAAGTACTGTTTTATATATAAAAAAAACAGTTATCTAGCTGTGTAGGTTACGTGTGTGTGTGTGTGTGTGAGAGAGAGAGAGAGAGAGAGAGAGAGAGAGAGAGAGAGAGAGAGAGAGAGAGAGAGAGAGAGAGAGAGAGATTGCATTGGATGTACTAAGGTTTAGACGTATCTGGGTCACAGCCTCTAAGTAGTGTATAGTATAAGCAGACATGAGACTTTAGTTAGCTCCCTTCTAGGTAAAATCGTGAATGTATTTGAACCAAATATTATCAGTGGTGTGTTTTACAGTTGAAGCACGTTTTTGTTACCTCCCTTGAGCAAGTCTATGTACGTAATTAATACGCCAAAGTAAACCGGTCGATCAATGCTGAAAATCTGGACTTCATGCGAGCTAAAGTGAGCTAGTATGTGCAGAACGTTACAAATGTCAATCATTTATAATAACAAATATATAATAATGAATGGTTTTACAAAACAAAGAAGAAAAATAAACGTTGTCTAATGCCAGATTGCAGGGTAAGTAAATGCTGTTGGCATCAGGAGATTGCAGACATTTATGACATGTTTCATTGATGTCTCTTGGATAAAGTAACATTTTGACTTTACGTGACATGTCACACATTTTGTTCAAGTAATTTTATTCTGAAGATATGGAGGGAATTATGGCGGTAATCCCCCTCCATACTCCTGGCGTTATAGTTATTTGCACCTAAACTGTTTGTCAGTTTACTTTGACCCTTATCACCCTTTTTTAATATTTAGACATTTATATTGGGAAGAAGGGTCAGTATCAATCGTCTGTATTTGTACATTTATATTGGGAAGTAGGGTCAGTATCAATTATCTGTATTTGGACATTTTTATTGGAATGAAGGGTCAGTATCAACCATCTGTATTTGGGCATTTATATTGGAAGAAGGGTCAGTATCTATCATCTGTATTTGGACATTTATATTGGGATGAAGGGCCAGTATCAATCATCTGTATTTGGACATTTATATTGGAATGAAGGGTCAGTATCAATCGTCTGTATTTGGACATTTATATTGGGATGAAGGGTCAGTATCAATCATCTCTATTTGGACATTTATATTGGGAAGAAGGGTCAGTATCAATCATCTGTATCTGGACATTTATATTGGGAAGAAGAGTCAGTATCTATCATCTGTATTTGGACATTTATATTGGGATGAAGGGTCAGTATCAATCATTTGTATTTGGACATTTATATTGGGATGTAGGGTCAGTATCAATCATCTGTATTTGGACATTTATATTGGGATGAAGGGTCAGTATCAATCATCTGTATTTGGACATTTATATTGGGAAGAAGGGTCAGTATCTATCATATGTATTTGGACATTTATATTGGGATGAAGGGTCAGTATCAATCATTTATATTTGGACATTTATATTGGGATGTAGGGTCAGTATCAATCATCTGTATTTGGACATTTATATTGGGATGAAGGTGAGTATCAATCATCTGTATTTGGACATTTATATTGAGATGAAGGGTCAGTATCAATCGTCTGTATTTGGACATTTATATTGGGATGAAGGGTCCTTATCAATAGTCTGTCGACAGGTTTAATTCGCCGCCACAAAGCGATATACAACAGATAGCCCGAGTCAACGCGGTTGTCATGTGATGCAACAAAACCATGACTGACACGTGATCTGTTCTTATTAAATCTGAATTTATACGCATTACATTTATATCATGTCTAGCACTGGGGCATCATTTTTTTGGCATTATGTGACTTCCAATCAAATTATCCTGATACCAGGCCTACCAGTATTACCACTAACCTCTTAATGCTGAGAGACAAGCGAGGCAGCTATCACTACCATTTTTATGTCATTTTTATGATTTGCTCGGTTTCGAACCCATGACCTCCCGAATCCGAGTCTGACTCTCTAAACACTTAGGCCACCAGAGCGGTGACATCTATCTTAAAGTATAATCTACAATATAAATACAATTTAAGCACACACTATACATATACATAACAGTGATTTGAAAACATTTTTCTTTACAAGAAAATATAACAAGCGATACTTTTTCTCGTTAAAATAATTGTCAAGCTGTAGATTCAAAATTCCTGGCAACTACTATTCTTGATAAAACTAGCAATATTTAAAGGTTTCATTGACCAATTTTGATTGTGATTTCCCTCACCTTCAACGACTTTTGGTCAATTATTTGATATTTTCTAAAAGGAAAAAAAGAATTCACGCCAGAACATGAGACGTGAGCATGTTCACGAGTTTTCACGGTTCAAGTTATTAATAGAGGGATCAAAGGATTATAATATCATTCACTTTATACAATCGTTCACTTTAGTGGAATTATTTTTTATTCATGAAATGACTATTATTTGATCAAGACATGGTAATCGTTTTCATATTAATCTATTCATGCAGTACCGATCAGCATCTGCATCCGAGTAATTTTGCATTGATCAAAAGATTTGTCGTTACACTAGTGCAATACAAATCTTTGAAGTTCATTAAATTTTGCATTTAAATTAAATCGTCAATAAATTTCCATTGTTGCTCATTTTTCATAAACTTTGCAATAAATGTACAGAGGATAATTGAAGTGAAACACTTACGCCAAGGCCTGTTATTTTGCCCACATAAATTTAGTTAAGAATTCACGTGGCTAGTACGGCCATTATAATACCTCGAGCATATTTCTTATACAAATGTCATGTAAACAGCTGTCACCTTTCTTGTTCGTTTAATGGCTACGTGTTTCTAAAACCAAGTAGTCGTTTCAGACTGCCTTCTTACTTCCATAATGACTCGAAAGTATCAGCAGTGACAGTATGAGAATTAACCTTTTTTGTTTCGTAAGCAAAGCATGGTAGATATAAAGTAAGGCATGGGATGTGTGTGTGTGTGCATGTGTGTGTGGGTGTGTGTGTGTGTGTAGATATAAAGTAAGTCATGGTAGATATAAAGTAAGGTATGGTAGATAAAAGTAAGGCATGATAATTATAAATCATGGCATGCTAGATATAAAGCAAGGCGTGGTAGATATAAAGGTATGTCACGAAAACGATGTTTAAACGTTCCATATTTCGATTTCACTTCGTATTCCAGTGAAACTCAAAGATTTCAACATGTCTGTTGCGAAATCAAGGCGGTTTTCATCCTTACAGAAGGTTTATTGCACTAGCGATATCCCATACGATTTAGTAATCTGAGTTTCCTCTGAACCTATTCCAACCATATTTGACATTTGGACATTTATTTTTGAGTTGGAATATCAGAGATGATCGCCTATCGAAAGTTGGAATTAGATGCCATATCATTAAAAACCTGGCAGACGAGTTGAAATGGAATGACAACAATGATGAATTTTCACCTGGTATTCGCCATTTGCGTTGCTAGTCACATAACCACACCTATCTTGCACCAGCGGTCCAATAGTCATGTGATAGTAACAATAAACCCCTTTCCAATGTTATTGTACAAATATTCGAAAATATTAAATGCAAATCATATACTTTGTTAAAGAACGGAAGGACATAATTCTCGACACATTTATTCCAAGAACAACGATGTTGCCGTCATAGTAATGTGTATAAATTCAGATTTAATAAGAACAGATCACGTGTCAGTCATGGTTTTGTTGCATCACATGACAACCGCGTTGACTCGGGCTATCTGTTGTATATCGCTTTGTGGCGGCGAATTAAACCTATCGACAGACTATTGATAAGGACCCTTCATCCCAATATAAATGTCCAAATACAGACGATTGATACTGACCCTTCATCCCAATATAAATGTCCAAATACAGATGATTGATACTCACCTTCATCCCAATATAAATGTCCAAATACAGATGATTGATACTGACCCTACATCCCAATATAAATGTCCAAATACAAATGATTGATACTGACCCTTCATCCCAATATAAATGTCCAAATACAGATGATAGATACTGACTCTTCTTCCCAATATAAATGTCCAGATACAGATGAGTGATACTGACCCTTCTTCCCAATATAAATGTCCAAATAGAGATGATTGATACTGACCCTTCATCCCAATATAAATGTCCAAATACAGACGATTGATACTGGCCCTTCATTCCAATATAAATGTCCAAATACAGATGATTAATACTGACCATTCTTCCCAATATAAATGTCCAAATACAGATGATTGATACTGGCCCTTCTTCCAATAAAAATGTCCAAATACAGATGATAGATACTGACCCTTCATTCCAATAAAAATGTCCAAATACAGATAATTGATACTGACCCTACTTCCCAATATAAATGTACAAATACAGACGATTGATACTGACCCTTCTTCCCAATATAAATATCTAAATATCAAAAAAGGGTGATAAGGGTCAAAGTAAACTGACAAACAGTTTAGGTGCAAATAACTATAACGCCAGGAGTATGGAGGGGGGTTACCGCCATAATTCCCTCCATATCTTCAGAATAAAATTACTTGAACAAAATGTGTGACATGTCACGTAAAGTCAAAATGTTACTTTATCCAAGAGACATCAATGAAACATGTCATAAATGTCTGCAATCTCCTGATGCCAACAGCATTTACTTACCCTGCAATCTGGCATTAGACAACGTTTATTTTTCTTCTTTGTTTTGTAAAACCATTCATTATTATATATTTGTTATTATAAATGATTGACATTTGTAACGTTCTGCACATACTAGCTCACTTTAGCTCGCATGAAGTCCAAATTTTCAGCATTGATCGACCGGTTTACTTTGGCGTATTAATTACGTACATAGACTTGCTCAAGGGAGGTAACAAAAACGTGCTTCAACTGTAAAACACACCACTGATAATATTTGGTTCAAATACATTCACGATTTTACCTAGAAGGGAGCTAACTAAAGTCTCAGGTCTGCTTATACTATACACTACTTAGAGGCTGTGACCCAGATACGTCTAAACCTTAGTACATCCAATGCAATCTCTCTCTCTCTCTCTCTCTCTCTCTCTCTCTCTCTCTCTCTCTCTCTCTCTCTCTCTCTCACACACACACACACACACACACACACACCTAACCTACACAGCTAGATAACTGTTTATATATATATATATATATATATATATATATATATATATATATATATATATATATATATATATATATATATATATATATATATATATATATATATATAACAGCACTTTAATCTACCGTAGTCTGAAAAGTGAGGACCATTCTTATTTTTCAGTCATCTTAAATTATATGAAGTTGAGTCAGTAAACAGTATAACGATTTCTTTCAAATATTCAGGGGACCAATTATTAATTTACTTGAACCAGTAAACAAGTTTGTGGTGTGTGATTATATTTGTTGACACTGATGCAGTTTAATATTTTAAATATCTGTTTGAATCATGTACATCTGCAATCAAACATAATGCTCTTTTCTTGCAGTTTGCTGGCTGTATAAATTTCTCATTTGCATTCATTGTCACAAATAATGCAAACAAAATCAATCATGGATAATTTATTATCAAATATACTAATTATCTAACTTTAAAAGGAAAGTAGACCTTAATTCTACCTAAGCGTACAAAGTGAGATAAACTACCAGATCATAAGGTTTCAGTATGAATGGACAAAGATAAAATTTAATCAACAGAATGTTTCACCCCATGAAGTACTAACAGCATTTCATTGCTCACATGGTTCAAGTTAACTCTATTAAGTGACACATTCTGGTTGGTAGCAATGTTTAACATGTTCTATGTTCAGTCAACATTACTTTTGTTTGCAGATAGAATCTCACACAATTTTATAACCACCAACCATTCCGATCAGTCTTGCTCAGATTCTCGCTTAATTCTGTGAGATCATCGCCATAGGGAAAGCTCTACAGATCTTATAAATTTCTGAAAGGGAAACAGTTGCAAGGCGAAGTTGTTTGCATTTGTAATATGCATAGTGGAGAGAATGTTGGCATATATCTACGTTACTTTCATGAACTGTGGCAGAAATTGCTTTTGATGTTGTAGATGTGGAAATTGTACATGATCTAATAACACGTCTAACCAAAAGAACAGCTCCAATCTCCTCGAAATATCAGCCATAATAAGGAAACATTTTGCAGTTATTGAAATTGGGAAAACGACTTTTGCTGGACTAGACAATACTAGCTTTTGAAAGTGTAATGAATGAATGAATGAATGAATGAATGAATGAATGAATGAATGAATGAATGAATGAATGACAAAATATATAAAATGTACAAAAATGTTATCGGGTTTTTTCTTACGATTTTAAAGTTTAAGGAGTGAAAATAACCAAGCGGTGCTAGCAGTCTTTTTTTTTTCTGTGCACATTTGAACTTAAAAAACCTGGATGCTCTCTAGCCCAAGTTAGACCCATGAATCAAACACCATAAAAAGAGGAATTAAAATTTCTTGTAATATGTACATTTGAGATAGACAATGTCTTGTTTTAAATAGCTAGTATAACCAGTGAGGAAAACCAAATTATTTTTCTTTGAAAATCTAAATCTATAATAAACTTGAAACGCCTGAACAAGGTTTTCGCAAATATTATCAAAGCGATTTCTTTGGTAATGGTAAAGTTTACGTCCTTTTTTAAGCAGTCAGTATAACCAGCTCAACAAGCCGATGTGACATTATAGTTCAGATGATATTCTATAGTTTCGTATTTTGCATAATGTTAGATATTTGTTTAATGAAAAAAAATTTCCTGGTTTTCCTCACTGTTTATACTGGCTAATTTATAAAGACGTAATATTTAGCATTTTGCCCTCAGTGAGTTTGACAGTAGATTCTGCCACTTTGCCTAATTAATCTCTTTGAGTTTCTTAACATTTTTAAATTTTATATATGTCACTGATTATACTGTCGGCATTGCAAAACTTACTATATTCAACACCGCTCATAAAATGACCAGTAAATGTGAACATAAATAATATAAAATTAAACAGATGCAATACGTCAGTCTGTAGTGTCTTTATCATTAACTCAAACTAGACTGTCTTCTCTGAAGCTTTGTCTATTTCATATTACGGTACTTTTAAAAAACAAACAACTTCAGATAATATAAATGCAGGTCTGTGTATCAATATGTATCTATACGGTCGTTATTATTTGAGTGAAAACTGTGTCCCACTGCTTGCAGCCGGGTCATCTTGATTTGGTGTAGTCCTTCTTCACTTCCTTAGTCGTCAGGAAAGTTGTTGCACGATAGCGAATAAACTACTTGACACAGACAAAATGCATTTAGTAGACATGTATTTGTGTTTATGCAGTTGTCATAGTTAGATTCTACCGCTATCCAGTTCATTTGTTTTATATTAAATCTTATATATATATATATATATATATATATATATATATATATATATATATATATATATATATATATATATATATATATATATATATATACACACACACACACATAAAAGCTCGAAACAAAGGCTTTTTCCACAAATAATCTTGTTTGTAAACACTGCCTTATTAATAAAATTTAAATGGTATATTATATTCATAAATATATGTTGTAGTTAGATTTTTACGTTACATCAATGATTTTTTTCAATTCTTTTGCTTAGACGTTTTTTTAGCATAAAACTATGCAAACACAGTTAGGCCCTACGCAGAAACTGCTTGTAGTATGGAAATGAAGTTGATATGAATAGTTGTTTGCACATGTATATATAGCATCGTAAGATTTGTGTTCTCTTTAAAAAAATCTTGTGCTGGTTTTGTTAGGTTTATAAATTTTCTGGAGTAGTAGCAAACGTGTTTTACAAAACGCAGCTCGTGTATGAGATAGAAACAGAAGTAAATATTTCAGTATATAATCCTCTTTTGAATAGGACATATAAACATCTCTGATTAAATTAGCAGATTATGTATAACGTCCAAACCGTCTAGTTAAACTTGCTGCTGATAAGAAGCATTTTAAACGTGATATACATCTGAAGTCACTCTAATCATTTGTCTCCAATATATAGATCTATCAACATCACAAACGTTTCAACCCAATGAAACCTTCTTTTTTAATTTATTTTTCTTGCATACGGTAGGTAAAAAAGTATGGTGGTACACCAATAGAAATGCAACGTGAGGGTTTATGCACCAATACAAATGCAACTCGAGCATTAGGATAACAAAATAAGTGGGTTAAAACACCAGCAGAAACGCAGTGCGAGGGTTAGGGCACCAACACAAATGTAACATGAGGGTTAGGGCACCAACACAAACGTAACATCAAAGTGTGTGTGTGTGTGTGTGTGTGTGTGTGTGTGTGTGTGTGTGTGTGTGTGTGTGTGTAGGGGGTTAACTAGCACTTTACTTGTACCTGATCGGTCTGACAACTGTTAAAAATCGGAAAAAATAGAAATAAATAAAAATTGAAAAGCAAGAACCTTGCATCATTACGAAATGAAAACCTGCGGATGCTTTAACCTCCAAACCATGGAATGGGAATGTGAACAAAACTTCACCATATCATATTAGATCTATTTTCTTTCGGAATTTTAATATAGATTTTCTTCACAGTGGTGTTCAGATATGCACAAATCGAAATGAAACTAAATACTTAGATAAGGAGGCTTTCAATATGTAAATGGTAAAAGCTTTCATCCGCTTTGTAATTTAAATTTATTAAAATTGTATCTAAACGTTAAAACTACTTTTCTTCGAGTAAAACTCAACGGATTCAAACCACAGGCACGGCCCTGGGGCAGGGCGAACGAGGCAACCGCCTTGGGCTCCGCACTTCTCCGCAATAAAGTTTGTTTTTTTTTTTTGCGTGGGGCTCTGCGCTCATTGCTTGGTGCCTTGGGCCGCACATGCAGCCTTGGGCCCCGCACATTCTAGGGGCTGGCCTGTCAATACAAATTCTCCCCTGACAGCTAAGGAGTTTTGTGCAATATGGCTTCTTATGCTGGAGAAAATCAGAAAAGACGCTAACTTATTCCTTTTCTTTGACTAAAACTACACAAACATATCAAATCGTTCTCTCTGTCGTTTTCGATTACTCAAATTTGCTTTCTCCTGATATCCCTTTCCCACTCTATCTAGTTTTAAACTTCCGAGGGATTTACTCTCCATTAATTTTCTATCCTAAATCTTTCTCGTCCTCTACCATTCGCTCTATATTGCTCCAGTCCTCAATATCCACTCGCTTTCGAGTATTCCTTTCAGCCATTTTTCTGCTTCCATCTTAGCCTGTGATCTCTAGATTTTCTAGAAATTATTCATTCATGTCGTAAGATCTTGTTGCAGAATTAGTCTTATTGTTGTGCTTAGTAATTTGATTTGGGTTGGAATTATTTGTTTAAAGTATTATTTTCTGTAATTACAAAGTTCTTAATAATATTATTTGTTCAGAGACATTAATTTGGAATTGAGGCAAATTCAGACAAGGATATCTTGGATTATATTATTGTGATTTATCAAAAAACTGTTAGCACATCATCATACGTCAGGCCATTGTTACATTAGTACATTTGAGACTACATGCACATCAGTACGTTCAGTGTTGGATCTTATTTGGAATACCTATAGAATTCAATACCGGAATTACAATTGTGCTTAGGTGTTCTTCAGCATAGGGCCCCATTTTCCCGGGTGGGGTGGGGACATCTTGGCAAAAAAAAAAAAAAAAAATTACGATAATTTTTCACAAGTCTTTGGCTAAATTTAAGGAGTGTATATGCCTGACTACCTGTGTAGGCCTACCGGGCCTACCTCCCTCATGGCCCAAGTAAGGGGCCTCGTAACTTAACTAGCACAGGTCTCATTTGTCCTAAATCCGGCAATGATTAATTAGAACCTTAATCGTTAGGAACCTTTTGGAATATTTGGGATTTAATCCGCATTTTTGTAAATTCTTTTTAAATTCTCACTTTGCTTCCTTGGGAAATAAATTATTTGTTGAATTTTACAAAACGTGTTGATTTTCGCTCTTTTTCTACTACTCAGTTTAAGACCATGGACTCGTATTACTATTAATATATAAAACGTTATCGACACGTGATTTTATTCCATCATGCGTGTTCTTTCTAATGCTCAGGTCTGTCACAGGAACTTAAATATATACTTGAAACCACTCAAAATCAGATGATTGAATTTATTCTGTGTTTAGTACTAACATCGCGACTTGGTTCTGATAAATTCTGGGAATTCCAGTTGCTGCCAATTTGATATAATACAATAAAATAAAACTAAATCAGGTTTGATATAACTACTTCGTGTAGATCTGTATTTATTGGCTGCTGGTGTCATGTGATCACTATATACACAACAAAATTAAAGTGACTGTTCATATTCTTTTTTCTTATCCTAATTATCTTAAACATGAAAATGCATTGCAGTGTTGATTTTACGGTGTTGTTTTATTATCTGTGTTGAACAAAACTTGCTTTTATTCTTTTCTTTTTTTTTTCGAGCCATAATAATCTCATGAAATATTCGTTTCAATAAATCGTTTTTATGATCAACCGAGCTTGTTACTAATATAAACTGTCATGGTGGCTTGAGGGTGCTCATAGTGTGCAACAACGAGTAGCCGACATATCTTAATTGTAACTTAATGCTCTGTTGAAAAATGCTAATTTTGTTCGTCAATTTGAGTATTTATGCATAGGATTTTGAAAAAGTAATATATTTCTTTAAGGTTCTTAAGTACAGTACTGCAGGATATTTGTTTTGATTTCAAAAGCCTTTACTTCTTCATGTTTATCGTAAAGTTTTATTATATTTATCAACATATTTTTATTTTTCCTCAGCTAAGAAGAATTCGATTAAAAGAATTTCAAAGTATGTTCATTTTCATTTTAATCACACTCTTGTATAGTTTTAATTGTATGGATGGTAACTGAATTACCTAAATAGTAATTGTCATAAACATTAATGGATAAAATCACCGTAAAAGAAGCATTTCAAACAAAGTAAAGCATATTTTATTTAAAATTGGTATATATATATATATATATATATATATATATATATATATATATATATATATATATATATATATATATATATGTGTGTGTGTGTGTGTGTGTGTCTGTGTCTGTGTGTGTGTGTGCGTGCGCGCGCACACACACACACACACACACACACACACACACACTGCTGTCAGGCATTTCTGCGCACCAAGGTTTCCATCACCAATATTGAAGCAAAACACATACCAAATTCGACCGTTTTATGAAAAAAATATACTGTAATGCTTACCATTTAAAAAAAGGCAATTGTTACCAGAATATTCTGTTCAAAAAAATATTAATTTTGGACATATCAGATACCACCTTTGTTTTTGTGACTCACAATATGTCAGCCTATTCTGAACATACCTTTGCAAAGATGTAGCGTTTATTAATCGGGTTATGGAAGTGAAATGCATTATTTTGGACTGTTTCTGTCAGCATTTTGGTCAAGTAATTAGATAAGGTTTATAGCTGGTTTTACAAAATTCAATGTAACAATGCCAATAAATAGCAAGAAATATTAGGCAAACTAAACTGATTATGTAAACAAATTAGTACAGTTCAGCATTTGATAACAAAATAAGCTATTATGTTGAAGAGAACCAACCATGAATAGGATGTAATATGTTTATGTGTGTACAACTTCTCATTTATGGGGAAAAAAATGAGTAAAGAATTTTAGCAACAGACTATGTACCAGGAAATTTCTTGATAATCCTGTTTCACCGGCAAGTTGACATTTTGATTATCAGATGATTAAACTACTTGTGGAACAACTTCTTGCAAAATTGGAAACTTGGATTAAAATGCAGTGTTGTTTTAAGGCATACATTTCTGTCTTTTATATAATTTATACTTTATGATTCTAAAAGATACATAGTAAATAGAATTTTCTGGGTTACATGTTCAAGACGCTCTTGGAGTGGGTCTGCATGTTGATATTAGAAATCACATTTTCATATCCAATTAGGGTAGAAATGAGGGATATTTTTGTACACTTTATGAATATCACTTCCTTCATAAAAAGTCAATTATTGTTTCTTGCTACAAATTGGATATTCAACCAAAAATAACACTGGATCCAATGTTTATGCGAATGTCGTATCATTGAACAGAATTATCCGACATGTAGAATTGGCCGTTATAACATATTGTTTTTGGACTTCATAGATATCATACGTTAAAATATGTTACACCTCAATAGCTTATCTTTTATCAACCCATGCCATCATCATACACAAAATATGTACCCTGACGTTACCAGTAGATGACAGTAATGACACAACCAGTACTGATTATGGATCATCCAAGATTTTTGATCTCCTCCCACCTTATTACCACTCTAAAAAGAACAAATCATCATCATTAATTGCAGAAGCTCTTGACTTGGTATCTCTCAATCCGGAGCTTTCCATAATGACATTCTAATGAACTGATCAGGGCTAAGCCGGTTGAGGTTCATTATGTCATTGCTGCTTCAGATTGGTCTGAAGGGACAAAAACATACACTGATACTCTTTTACTTGTTTCTGCCTTCCCTATCATTACTCTTCTGAATGTTCTATCACTTCCATTTTTACTTTATCTTTGACCACACACCACCCATTGCTTAATAGTCAATTGTGACTGCATCAGCATATTTATAGATAGATTTCTAAACATATCAAAACATAAAATGCATACAAATAAGAGCACACAATGAAACATTACAAGCAGATAACATTTTCATGGTTGTAATGCATGGCAAAAGTTTTTATTCAACTTTTAAGTTGCCTAAATCCTCTTTTATTTGACTGTATGTCATTAGTTCTTTGGTATTCAGATAAACACCAGTGCATATACATTAAAGATATGACACTGTTTAGCTTGCCATTTTCATTAAATTTATTTATTATGTAATAACAATTGAATCCACATATTTGTTAAAGAAACTATCAAATTTTGATAGAAACTTTTGAGCAATTTTGATATTATCATGCATATTTTTTCACAGCAAGGAGGAAACAGTACCCATGTTTTTTTTCAAGTAAATGGACACTTTGCAAATTGCAAACAGCAAGTTCACAGTAATAGTATTCTCATGAAATTATTTTTGTATAATTTATATTTAGAACTTTCATACATCACTAGTCAGAATTTAAACAATTTGCATAAAAGAAGACATCCAAGCTGATTACAGTGATTACATCCATTCTAGTGATTCTTTCCATCCTTTATATTTTATTTTAAATTTACAGTATCATAGTGCATTCAGCTCAGCATTACGAATGATATCCATGTCTGTAGCTTAGTGAATTTTCAAAATGAACATCTTGTAATGTAGATTCAATCACCTAATTAGCTTTACACAGTAATAATTTCATACATATTATAAAAGAGTGCTCAGCGTAATGCATCATACTGGTCCTTGAATTATTGAATGGTACAGGATTGCTGATACAGGATTAAATGGTTCTGGGAGCCATCGTATATCCTAGGCAAACATACATCATATGCTTCATCAGCTTTTAATTAAGCTGTCATTTCTACTTAATGATATGATTTGTCTAAATGTTAGACAATATTTCTTTCATCTGACATATGACATGAACCATAATTGCTTAGGTCTGTATCAAAAATTGATTATTTCATGACTACAGTATCAACATGGTGGATTACATATACATAGACAACTCTTTTTAATCATGTATGGAATGAGTATGCTTGTTCTGTATGTTGATACAATTGGTGTTGAAATCATTTGGACATGAAACAAATTAGGTAATTTGTATCTACATTCAAGATACTTATGTGAAATTCACTTACCTACAGACTCTGATATCATTTGTGATGCTAAACTCAATGAACTATTTAAACAGTTCGTTGGAATGCATTTATAGTTATCAAATAATAAATACTTACAATTATTTTCCAGAGTCAGTATGGGAGCCAGCAATTCTAGAAGCAATGACCCAGAAAGCATCAAGGTCCATCAAAATCTAAATAAAATTAGACATCTTACAGACATTCTGACTCTTAAGTCCGAGCATCAGAAGCAGATCTTGCAAAGAGGTTGGGATAAACATGAGGAAAATATGGTAATTCACCATCATCGTGTAAATTCTAATTGTCCAAATCGGTTATCTTCATTATTGTCCCCGTAAATAATTATAGTGATATCCATGATACATGTTAAGATGTCGAGACTAATGCAGACCCTTTACATAAGCATTAGATCTGATGTCTTACATTGAAGAATTAATAGTCACGATTTAGTCAATGTCACAATGCTTTAGTTGACAGAGATGCATGAGTCATAGCAATCACCACAGTGATCATATCATAATCTTTCTTCTTCTTCTTCTTCTTCTTCTACTTCTTCTTCTTCTTCTTCTTCTTCTTCTTCTTCTTCTTCTTCTTCTTCTTCTTCTTCTTTTTCATCTTCTTTTTCTTCTTCTTCTTCTTCTACTTCTTCTTCTTTTTCTATTTCTTCTTCTTCTTCTTCTTCTTCTTCTTTTTCATCTTCTTTTTCTTCTTCTTCTTCTTCTACTTCTTCTTCTTTTTCTTCTTCTTCTTCTTCTTCTTCTTCTTCTTCTTCTTCTTCTTCTTCTTCTTCTTCTTCTTCTTCTTCTTCTTCTTCTTCTTCTTCTTCTTCTTATTATTATTATTATTATTATTATTATTATTATTATTATTATTATAACTATTATTTATTCTTTTGTTGCTATTATCATCATTTTTATGATCTTTTTGTTCAGAAAATGAAAGCTCTCTACACAGAAATATAAGTGCAAGTAAGATATATAGTATTGTGTTGCCAGCGGTAACTTTTATTGGAATTTTTAGCTTAAAACATATCAAAAGGCCGCCATTTTTGATAAACAGTGTCTAAAATTTGAACCACTCTTCTAATTCAAATGCAACTGTGTTGTTTGATTAATCTACACCTGACATCAGGCAAGCATATATGTCATTAGCTATTGCACCAGCAGATCAGGATCTGTGCTGTTCAGTCTATTCAAACAATGTACTTCTGTCATTTAATAATTCATCAGTAGATCAGGATCTGTGCTGTTCAGTCTATTCAAACAATGTACTTCTGTCATTGCATAATTCATCAGCAGATCAGGATCTGTGCTGTTCAGTCTATTCAAACAATGTACTTCTGTCATTACATAATTCACCAGCAGATTAGGATCTGTGCTGTTCAGTCTATTCAAACAATGTACTTCTGTCATTACATAATTCATCAGCAGATCAGGATCTGTGCTGTTCAATTTATTCATGATTTCAAACAGTGTAGGCATAGAAGTATCTATTCAAAAAGTGTTGATCTATGTAATTCACCAGTATATCAGAATCTTTGCTGTTGAATCTGTTATGACTGTAGATCTGTCATTATCAATTCACCAGCAAATTATGGTCTGTGCTGTTCAATATATTCATGATTTTAAAAAAAAAAAGATAGTGTAAGCTCTGAGAGTTCTCAGAGATGCCAAAATAAATGTAGACAGTACTTTTTTTCCATTTATATGCATACCAACTATAGCAATGGAATTCCAAGGACAAACACAATATCCATCATTAACTTCAACTTGTGCAGATTTCTTGTACAAGAATCACAGTTTTCATACTTGATTAACAGAGACAATTTATTGCTACTGTGCAATTTCTGACACTAATGTTTTCTTGCTAGCTATTGCCAGGATCAAATGCTGATGATCACCATAGGTGGTGGATGTTTTGATTATTTGTTTTTAAAAAATTCATTGGGTGACTGGAAACTTCAAATAAAAGTTTTCTGATTTAGTCACAAATCACATTGATTCTCCCATGGTCATAAAATAAAACTATAAATAAATGCTGTCAGGATGTAATTGAATTTTTTTGACTGGGCACAGCTCAGACCGACTGTGGCATAACCAATATTACAATGAAAACTGCCTAATATGAGCAGCCAGGTATTGTCTATACTTTCTTATAAGTCGACTCCAACTGCAAACTGCAAACCCAGATCTACCAGTGCATAGAACAAACAACATAGACCATAATATGCAGGCACAGCTGTTCAGGGTCTTTATTGTTTGCAAGTGTTTTGACTTATAAGTTAGTACATACAGTTATGTGTTAAAGTAAAAGATATTGTTTGGTAGTGAGGCAAAACATTCTACTGAATTCTCCTTACACTTTAGACTATATAACTTGTTCAGGTTGAAATCTTTATTACTCTAATATTTTCTGTTAAAATGTCTTGAAATTTGTACTTCTTACTTAGGTACTATTTGGATATGACCATGATTTTATCAAAAAAAAAAGAAAAAGGCCTATTTAAAATAAATAGCTACCAGTATGCTAATTTGGGGGCAGTGCATTATTCTCTAACTTAAGAGATTCTTTACTGGCCCTACTCTGCGACATTACTGGGCTTCACAGTCTTACTGCAGTCATTATAGATACCACCTAATCCAATTATGTAATGGACAAAATATGTAATTCACCTGATTCTGGTTGTGTGGCAGAATCATTTGCAAAAGTAGTTTTTAGTATACAGTTGGCATTTTGCATTTTATTCTATAAGCCAATGTGCTGAAAGGAATGTGGGAAGGACACAACCATGTGTTATAAAATTAACAGTTATAAATGAGGTATTCCAAATAAAGGGAGAGTCTAATAATACACGGTCAGCAGTTCAGTAAGTGATCAAGATCAGATTCATACATTCACAAAGGGTTAACAAAATTCAAGAAGACAAAGTAGTCACAGCATTATTTTTCTCAACTTATTTAGTATTCATAATTTCCTCATTTTTCATGAATATGCACTACCAAATACATCAAATTTGTACACATGAATTAAAAAGAGTAATTTTTTATCTTTTGATAAGTGATCGTGTTTTGCAGAGAAACTTTGATTAGTTCATTGTCTACCACAGTCATGAGACTTATTATCAATTTGGTATGCCTCTTGTCTAGCACAGCCATGAGTTTTAGTATAAACCTAGTATGCCTCTTGTCTAGCACAGCCATGAGTTTTAGTATAAACCTAGTATGCCTCTTGTCTAACACAGCCATGAGTTTTAGTATAAACCTAGTATGCCTCTTGTCTAACACAGCCATGAGTTTTAGTATAAACCTAGTATGCCTCTTGTCTAACACAGCCATGAGTTTTAGTATAAACCTAGTATGCCTCTTGTCTAACACAGCCATGAGTTTTAGTTTAAAACTAGTATGCCTCTTGTCTAGCACAGCCATGAGATTTAGTATAAACCTAGTATGCCTCATGTCTAGCACAACCATAAGTTTTAGTATAAGCCTAGTATGCCTCTTGTCTAGCAAAGCCATGAGATTTAGTATAAACCTAGTATGCCTCATGTCTAGCACAACCATAAGTTTTAGTATAAACCTAGTATGCCTCTTGTCTAGCAAAGCCATGAGATTTAGTATAAACCTAGTATGCCTCTTTTCTAGCAAAGCCATGAGATTTAGTATAAACCTAGTATGCCTCTTGTCTAGCACAGCCATGAGATTTAGTATAAACCTAGTATGCCTCTTGTCTAGCACAACCATAAGTTTTAGTATAAACCTAGTATGCCTCTTGTCTAGCAAAGCCATGAGATTTAGTATAAACCTAGTATGCCTCTTGTCTAGCAAAGCCATGAGATTTAGTATAAACCTAGTATGCCTCTTGTCTAGCACAGCCATGAGATTTAGTATAAACCTAGTATGCCTCATGTCTAGCACAACCATAAGTTTTAGTATAAACCTAGTATGCCTCTTGTCTAGCAAAGCCATGAGATTTAGTATAAACCTAGTATGCCTCTTGTCTAGCAAAGCCATGAGATTTAGTATAAACCTAGTATGCCTCTTGTCTAGCACAGCCATGAGATTTAGTATAAACCTAGTATGCCTCTTGTCTAGCACAACCATAAGTTTTAGTATAAACCTAGTATGCCTCTTGTCTAGCAAAGCCATGAGATTTAGTATAAACCTAGTATGCCTCTTGTCTAGCAAAGCCATGAGATTTAGTATAAACCTAGTATGCCTCTTGTCTAGCACAGCCATGAGATTTAGTATAAACCTAGTATGCCTCTTGTCTAGCTCAACCATACATTTTAGTATAACCCTAGTATGCCTCTTGTCTAGCACAGCCATGAGTTTTAGTATGAACCTAGTATGTCTCTTATCTAGCACAGCCATGAGACTTATTAGCAATCCGGCATGCCTCTTGTCTAGCATGGCCATGAGTTTTAGTATGAACTTAGTATGCCTCTTGTCTAGCACAGCCATTAGTTTTAGTATGAACCTAGTTTGCCTCTTGTCTAGATTGGCCATGAGACTTATTATCAATTTGGTGTGCCTCTTGTCTAGCACAGCCATGAGTTTTAGTACAAACCCACTATGCCTCTTATCTAGCATGTAAAATCTGACTTCAAAGAACTGTTGCCACTGTTCACAAACTTGTCAATAATCTTTGTAATAGATGGTTTAACATTCTCATTCAAGGCAATGATGTGTAATAACTTCTGTTTTTCTAAATGCATCTAACATCTCTTTGATTTACTTGTAACTTAAAACAAATTGGGTTGTTCCACTTTGTGAACTTTATTTGTATTAGCACAATGGACTCACCTACAGTAGTTTTCAAAGAACTTAAGACACCACCCTAGCTATTTCAGTCAGTTAAGTAATACTTGAAGTAGCTTATATGTGATTTATTTGCCTTATAAATATCACTATGGCAATTTTTTTGTATAAGCTGCCACAAGGATGGTTTTACATGAGCTCTAAGCAGGACTGTTTACCTTTTATACATGCTACAGGCATATATTGAAGTAGAGTAGATTTTTGGTTTGATTTTTTTTATGAAGGTTTCTAATGAAGGTTTTTTTTATGAAGGTTATTGAGTCTGAAAGTTGTGTTTTTCGAAATACCATTATGTCTGGGTCTTTGGGATTAAAAATTCATATCTTTTGCATGACACATTATGTTATGGCAGATGTGTATGGCTGGTTTTGATCAAATTCATATCTGTATCTTTACAAGAGACATTGCTTCCATTGACCAGTGGCAAACACATAACCAAAGAGCGTTTGCCAAATGATGCATCCATATTTTCAGCGGAAATCAGAGCAATAGACCTTGCTCTGACATTTGTCGAAACTAAACATATTCTAAATAGTATTATCTTCTGTGACTCATTATCAGTGCTTCAGGCGCTACACAATATCAAACTAGATAATCCACTATTGGTGAATGTTTTGATCAAAAACTCTGAGCTTAGTGCCTCATGCAATATAGTATACTGTTGGCTACCTAGCCATATTGGTATTAGAGGTAACGAAGAAGCAGACCGGGCTGCTAAGATGGCCCTATCTTTAGAACCATCGGATTTTAAATTACCATATTCTGATTTTAAACCTTGTATCAAAAAGTATCTACGTCAAAAGTGGCAGGTATCACGGGATGATGCAATCAATAACAAACTTCATGCCATCAAACCAATCTTGGGAGAATGGACTCCTTCCTACAGAACTATTCGTAGGGAGGAGGTTGTCATTGCAAGAATCAGAATCGGTCATACATACATTACCCACTCACACATACTAAAAGGTGAAGATCCACCAGAGTGCGTTCCTTGCAATGTACCATTTACTGTTAAACACTTTATGACCTTGTGTTCCAACCTGCAACCTACGCGTGATAAATACTATACTGTACACGACATGCAGGAACTTTTTGATACTATTCAAATCACTAGTATTTTAAATTTCCTAAAGGAAGTAAATCTTTATTTTAAACTGTAACTTTTTATGACCTTACCCAAACTAATTTTTAACTAATACAAATACCAACTATTATTTACATCTTTTCATCAAGATACATCATTTACATCTCCCGTTGATCGGGAACCAATATTTTTAACTGTTACCAACATTTACCATTTTATATTTATCTACTATGGATTTTTTTACTATATCGCTGGTCGATATTGAACCTTTCTTTTTACAAATATGACCTACTGTATGGCGCTAAATAGCCTAAAAGTGCTGGTGCGCCGTTAAAATTAAATCAATCAATCCATTGACCAAGAAAGAATTAGATTTCAGGATTCAGCATAATCATGTAGAAGAGTTACTGCCCCTAGATGCAGATTTTCCTATTTTTTGAATTCCAATACAAGTTCTTCAATCAATCTGTTTAATGCCAAGATAGCAAATTAATGTGAATGGGACCCATTATGGTGCACTCAATGGGTTGTGTAATAAATCAATGTTTATTTGTGATTAACAACTGAAGACAGTGCTTCAGGTATGATGTATTGTGTATACTACTGGTAATGCTATTGTTATCATAGAAAAGGTCTTTTGTCTCATTTTGATTGCAAATGTGACTTTTCCATCAAATCCAAGCCAGGGTCTCGTCATTTAATTTATGCTTGTCAGGTTATTTTTTTAAATATATTTCTTTTGACTTAAAAAAGAAGTTGAAAAGAATGAAATAATTTTGCTATTGTGCACAAAAATGAATACTTCATTACAATAGCTCTGTAACTAAATGCAAATAAATGTTATTACCAAACCTAATTTAGGACTGAGACTCCAAGTTTTTCAGCTGAGACTGTTAAATTGTTCCAGATTGGGAGTCCTTGGCTTCAACTTTTGATATCGTATTAATAACTATGGATCTTAAGTAATGTAATTGTAGTAGTAAATCTATAATCTTCTCAGTGAATGAGGATTTTGGTATAAAGTTATTTTTCTTTTTCCAGCAAAATGCCCAGATTTTAAAAGGTATGTTCAAGAAGCTCGATCCAACAGTGATGCATGTTCCAGGTGAAGACAGAGGGGAAATCGAACTTTCTTTCAAGTATGACTTTGCCAAGGAGACCCTCATGATTAAGGTCATCAAGTGCAGAGATTTGCGTAATACTGATCTGCGATCCAAGATGTTTGAAACTTTTGTCAGGGTGAGAATTATATGAGGTTAAACTTTATATTCATACCATTTACATGAAAGAACTGGTACATTTTTTGTAAGAAAACTCTTGAGTATTTTTAGAATATACTGTCTTTGCTTGTATAGAAGTAGTTCACAGCCATAATGTACACTAAATATCATTCATTTTGAATATCATTCACATCTGACATGCTTCATGTAGTCATAAACTAGTATCAACTTTTGAATATTAAATGTCAACCAAATATTACAAATTTTATATAGATTTAAACCAGTATCTTTTTATGAAATTATATGAGCAGTCAAATAATTATTGCTTCTGAAATAGTGTTTAATACAAACCAAGTCTGCAGGAAACATGCTAAATCTGTATATGAGGCTGCAGGTCACATAATATCTTAAACCAGTCTATGAGGCCATATGAAATATAAGATGTTAAATCAGTCTATGAGAAATTAGGATCAAGTCTCAAAGAAGAATTGGATGTTTTAGTTCATGAGTTAATGTTTTTAGTTTTAAATTGAAAATCAATGAATACTGGAATTGTTACAAAAGAGAAAATTATATGAGAGGTGTACATATAAAAAAAGTTTTCATTTCATGAGCAGTATATTTTATTTTTGTTGTTATGAGTCTGTGCTCTTAAAATAAGTAACAGATAGAGTGAAGACAACAAGTTTTGTAAAATTTAACAAAAGATTTATTTCCCTAGAATACAAAGTGAAAAATGAGAAAAAAAACTTACTGTATTGTGACTGAAATCCAAAAATAATCCAGCATATAAAGACACAAGTTATAGTAATACAATGTCTTGAATAAAACTCTGTTCAAGTCCTGAGGAGATCCAGAATTGAATGCGATCATTTGTCAGTTATAGTCTGTGAAGTGCTGATGTGTCAACAATCTCTTTTTGAATCACAGAAATATTATTCCAGGTTTGAATTCAGCATAAATACCAATGAATATCTTTATCCAAGAATTTTATCAGAGCACTTTTGAATTTCCTGAGAAAATAATAACTTGAATTTAGTAATTTGAAAAAAATAAAATTCAATTCAGACAGGTCATAACAGAATACAATTTGGAGTGCTAGATGTTAAAGCATGACTGGTAAAATCCTCACAGACACAAGATAATATAATTCTCTGCTTGACCTCAATAGTCTACAATAATCAACAAAATTCACTTAGGGATCTCCAAAACCCTGACCCTAATCAACATAATGACTCTTTGTTTACCTGAATAATAATCCTGATAGTAAGCTCATATACATATAGAATAATGAAGCTATTATTAGTTGTTTACATAATATGAAATAAAAAAAAAACAATATAGTCAAGCAGATCAAGCAGAAATGAACTAAGTTTTGGACAAGGTTAAGTCCAGCAAACAATGTTACATTACTATAGCATGTAATGAAATTAAAATAATTAAAACTAACAGATAAACAATTAAATTAAACATACATAATATTGTCAGCAATGTCTCTAATTTATATCTATGTAATTTTAAAGTAAATGGCATAATATGCAAAGTGAAGTCCTGCAGAATGGAATATTTATGCAGGTATAAAAAAAGAAGTCCTTTAAATTATTTACAAAAGATGTTTAGATGCAGAAACTTAATAAAAAATCTTTTACATGTTGATTTTAAAATTCCAAAACTTGAATGCATTTAGTGTCATATTCTCCATTTGATTAGCTACAAAGTGGCTGATTTAATTTATGAATGTATACAAAAGTAAAGAATCAAAATTTTCTTTTTAAATGATTTTTCCATCATCAGATTATTCAGATACTGTTAAAAATATTAATTTATGTAACTTGAAATCCTATAAAGTGTCATAACATGATTTTCATCATTAGAATTTCAAATTTGGTGGTAATCTCAATTACCATGGAATGTCGGTCAGATGCATTGCTTTGTATTATGATTAGTGATGAAGGGTACTTTAGTCAAACATTGTAGAAACAAAACTCTGAAATATTTCTCTTTACCTCAGAGCTTTTCTAGACAAACTATTTCAATCATTTGTACCAGAATTGTTTAAAGCTTAAGAAGATAACATTCAACACATTTCTGTTTATACCATCTCATTCGTCCAGTAAAACTAGATGAAACTCATCATCACAATGATCTTTTACATCACATCATTTCCTAACCAATCAAACTTAAGTTAGTTTTCAAAATTTTGGTAAAGCCTCATTCTGGTAAAAACAAGGAAGACTAATTTTTTACCAGATCTTTCTTTGGTGGAAATTACATAGAACCATGCAAGGGTTCTGTTGAACAAGACTAGTTTAGTACAGTATTTTGTTCACATATACTTAAAATTTATTTCAAAATTGATTTCATTTTTTTAATAATAGCTCCAAGTAATGCCTGACCATCGCAGCCAGGGACCAGGGATGACCAAAATTGTCAGAACCAACACTCCCCGCTATGATGAGATTTTTACCTACAAGATAGATGGTGCTGATCTTGGTGAGGCCAGATTAATTGCACAGGTTGTGGATCATTCACTTGGAGGACTTGATGAGATACTGGGGGAAACAATTATTGATTTGAAGAACTTCAACTTTCAAAATGATCCTGTCCATTCAGCCTGGTATTCTTTAAATGCTGAGGTAAAAGAAGGAACTGTCAAGTAAAATCTGGAATATAAAAAAATTAAATCTAAGAAACTCTTGTTGCTTCCTTTTGCAGATATGAGTTTCAGTCTTATCAGATGTTTTTGTTATACATTAAATGTCAGAAATCTCTTCTCTCACTCCTGGACTTCATGATGTTACATATGATGTAGATGTACTTATAATAAATAAAATGGAATGTTTTACTTTAAAAATGAACCTAGTGATAAATGGAGAATCAAGTATCAGTATTCCAGAACTAGGAAATTGTCAGAAATTACCATATGCCATAATCTGAACATAAACTTCCATATAAATTAACCTATTATAGTTGTAGTTACACTCCGTAACATACTTTATGATTTGTTTAGAAAGAATATCTGATCTCAAGCATAAAAAATTTGATAGAGCTCAAAATACTTTTTAGGCCAATATTTTATGAAAATTTAGTGACAGGTTAGTGTTTTGTTCACTTTAAGATGAAACAATTTAGATCTATGTTTCAAGCACAATAAACGACCATCCATGAATTTCTTTATTCTATTTATATATTTCTTATTATTTTCTGTTAGATTGCATTACCACTATAATATCATACCTTTTTAACATAAATTCTTATGACATTTTATGAGTGATCTTTAAGTGATGTCTTAAAAGTAAATAATCTTTCCAATTTCTTTCACACCTACATGCATAAAATTAAATACATTAGTACTAATTGCTCCTAGAAACCCTTGTTTGACATTTAATTCAAGCAAGTTCAAAGTAAAATATGGAATGATAATCATTGTTCCATCATCAATATTTTCTCCTGACATTTAATTGCAAAAAATTGAATCTAGCTAAATGTTAATTTGTCCATCCATCACTGCCTAACACAATTTTGTTTTATGTTCTTTCTACACTTTCTAAGTGATACCACTGTAAGTCTTGTTTTAGACTGACCTGAGCATTAAAAGTCAGCTGCAGGTCAGCATGGCCTTTCAGACCCCCAACACGCTCCTTGTCACTGTCCATGGTGCCAACAACCTGTCCCCAAGAGATGAAGATGGTCTGGCTGATCCCTTTGTCAAAATTTCCATACCAGGCACTCACACATTGCATCAGACAAAGGTAACAGTTATGATATGGCTGTGTCTGAGATCAAATTTTTTTTCATTTTACTATATTTTATTTATTTCCAAGTCTGAGAAAAATATTTGTTAACTATTTCTATACCTCTAGATGAAGGCCTCCTTTTTGCAGAATTTGTGCAGGTTAACGGTTTATGTGTGATTTAAATAATTTCCATTTTCTTTCCTCTTCTGATGGTTTGTACTTGAGGCAAGAAAAAAGCCTATGGTTTTTGAGGTCCATTTTCAAGGTCACTATGACTGAGAGAAGAAAACTGGTGTCAGGAAAGTAATATTAGTATTAGCCCATGGTGTCAGCACAATAACATTAGTATTAGCCCACGGTGTTAGCACAATGACATTAGTATTAGCCCATGGTGTCAGCACAATAACATTAGTATTAGCCCATGGTGTTAGCACAATGACATTAGTATTAGCCCATGGTGTCAGCACAATAACATTAGTATTAGCCCATGGTGTCAGCACAATAACATTAGTATTAGCCCATGGTGTCAGCACAATAACATTAGTATTAGCTGATAGTGTCAGCACAATAACATTAGTATTAGCTGATAGTGTCAGCACAATAACATTAGTATTAGCTGATAGTGTCAGCACAATAACATTAGTATTAGCTGATAGTGTCAGCACAATAACATTAGTATTAGCTGATAGTGTCAGCACAATAACATTAGTATTAGCCCATGGTGTCAGCACAAAGACATTAGTATTAGCCCATAGTGTCAGCACAATAACATTAGTATTAGCTGATAGTGTCAGCACAATAACATTAGTATTAGCTGATGGTGTGAGCACAATAACATTAGTATTAGCCCATGGTGTTAGCACAATAACATTAGTATTAGCTGATGGTGTCAGCACAATAACATTAGTATTAGCTGATGGTGTGAGCACAATAACATTAGTATTAGCTGATGGTGTGAGCACAATAACATTAGTATTAGCCCATGATGTCAGCACAATAACATTAGTATTAGCCCATGGTGTTAGCACAATGACATTAGTATTAGCCCATAGTGTCAGCACAATAACATTAGTATTAGCCCATGGTGTTAGCACAATGACATTAGTATTAGCCCATGGTGTCAGCACAATAAAATTAGTATTAGCCCATGGTGTCAGCACAATAACATTAGTATTAGCTGATAGTGTCAGCACAATAACATTAGTATTAGCTGATAGTGTCAGCACAATAACATTAGTATTAGCCCATGGTGTCAGCACAAAGACATTAGTATTAGCCCATGGTGTCAGCACAATAACATTAGTATTAGCTGATAGTGTCAGCACAATAACATTAGTATTTGCTGATAGTGTCAGCACAATAACATTAGTATTAGCTGATAGTGTCAGCACAATAACATTAGTATTAGCCCATGGTGTCAGCACAATAACATTAGTATTAGCCCATGGTGTCAGCACAATAACATTAGTATTAGCTGATAGTGTCAGCACAATAACATTAGTATTAGCTGATAGTGTCAGCACAATAACATTAGTATTAGCTGATGGTGTGAGCACAATAACATTAGTATTAGCCCATGGTGTTAGCACAATAACATTAGTATTAGCTGATAGTGTCAGCACAATAACATTAGTATTAGCCCATGGTGTCAGCACAATAACATTAGTATTAGCCCATGGTGTCAGCACAATAACATTAGTATTAGCTGATAGTGTCAGCACAATAACATTAGTATTAGCTGATAGTGTCAGCACAATAACATTAGTATTAGCTGATGGTGTGAGCACAATAACATTAGTATTAGCCCATGGTGTTAGCACAATAACATTAGTATTAGCCCATGGTGTCAGCACAATAACATTAGTATTAGCTGATGGTGTGATCACAATAACATTAGTATTAGCCCATGGTGTCAGCACAATAACATTAGTATTAGCCCATGGATCTTGACCAATCTTGTTTTGTAAATATAAATTTGGTCTGTGATTGTCTTTTTTATATAAGCATGTTCGATTTAGAGTTTATATTGTCACTTTAATTAAAGTCCTGATTCTAGGACCTCTGGTTTTAAGTCCTGTGCTCTCAATCTTTGTAGAAATATAGCCATAGATTTAAATTGTCAAAATCCCCAAAAACTTAGGGTTAGCATCATTGATGTGGTGCAGTGTCAGTATTCAACATTATCTGGTAAAATTTATGTATAGCTTTAGCAGGAAAGACACTGCATGTTGGCTGATCAGGGTCTATGTTGTTTGTTCTATTAATTAATCCTAAAGAATTGCACTAGACCTTGATCTTCTGGTGCTTTATGTGATTGCAGATCTTGGTTAATATTGTTTGCAGTAGACTCAGACTCGTACATTTGTATATATAGTGCTAAGTGTTCGTTAAAGTATGAATATCAATTAGTCATGGTTTATTGTGCACTGCCAAATGATCCAAATTGGGCTCTGTATTTTCTAAGACTGGTAGTGGAATACTCCCATTTTATTATTCAGTAGCAGAATGATGTGTCTCATACACTTCATTACAAGGCAGTCTCTATATAAGGTCTGCATACCACACAGCATTATAATGAGGGATGACCATGTAAACTTTTTAATGTTGGCCCCCCCCCCTGGATTTACATGCCTGGCCCTCTGCATTTACATGCTGGGCCCCCTGTGAGCATGCCATATGGAAATAACTATAAAGCAAGGGTTTTTATGAGATTGAACTTATAATTTTCTACCATCACTTTAAATATATTTTTTAAAATTATTACCATTTGGAGTTCCTGTGAGCATGGGGCCTGATTGGGCCAAATCAGTCCAATTGGCCCAAGTTTGGCCCTGGAACCACTTATACCTGACTTATACCAGTAACTATGCTATAATGAAAGGCACAATAAAGAGAGAGTACTGTGTTCCTTATTATCACGATTACTTCTAGAATCATGGCCAACCATGAATTGAACTTGTCGTTTTTGTTATCATTACTTTTCATTCTTCTTAGCTGTATCATGTATTTGTGTGGGACTGTGTATACAAATTTAAACGTCAGTATTTGTGATGCATAAAACAAAAACTTTTGGGGGGGTTCCGAGGAATCAGAAATAGGTCCCACTTCCAATGCAGATAGGACCTCCTCCCAATGTATAATATTTCAAAATCATTCAGAATTCCTAACTTTATTTTATTCATGAAAGTTTTATGCCAGATTGATTAATTTCTTTTCCCACCAAATGATAGCCCTAAGACCCATTCCCTGTCATATAAAAAAAATGTTTGTAAGTTGAACCTATCTAAAAAATTAATAGTAATATGGAGATAAAGACAGTACATTTATTTGGAATTAGGCATGAATAAACTCCAGCCTTAGGGATATGGATGCAGTATAAACCATATATGCCCTCCAACATGCTAATTGTTGTTACAAGTGACTAATAGAGGCAGCCTGTTTACCATGAGTTGTGTTCCATTTTGTTGGAGAACAGGATTGTGGGATTGGAACAGGGGAGAGGTCAGTGGTTGCCACCCCAATTCAGGACAACATTTCCACCTCAAATTCAGCAGGATGGATGATCAAAATGATCAATTGGCTTGCCATAGCAAGCTAGAGGGGCTATTTTAATGACATATTCACTGATCTCCATACTCCTCTTTAAGGTCATCAAAGGTCATGGCCTCTGAAGGTCATTTGAGTAAGGATTAACTTAAGTATATCATACTGTGGCATGACAAAGCAACATTTAACACAAATCTGTCCCCTTCTTGAGCTTTGATGTGGATAGGTATTATGAGTAATGAAATAACATTACTCCATTTTGCAAAACCACACAAAACACATTATCAGTAGTGGGAGATGTACTAAAAATGGATCAGGGATAATTTAACCAGTGACTTGGAAGAGAAGATAGTTTCAGGTTATGGAAATTGGCCTCAATTTCTCATTATTGAGTCAAGTGATGAGAATGAAAACCTATCACTGTTTATGGTAGTAAAACACTTTAGATTTTGACTGAAATACCAAAAGGTGTTTTAAAAAAATTAGCCATGGCTTTTTACTTGCAGAGCAGAAGCTCGCTCTGACAACCTGCTTTGCTCAAAGTGCTTTCTGGAGATACCCAATCAAGGCATCTCTACACAGATATTTTAACACATGCAGAGTTGTTGTGTGAGCTAGAAATTTAGAAGCTGTAATGATAATAAGTTGCATAAGATCTCAGAACTCAGAAAGTTTCCCAAAGAGAATTGATTTCCTCCAACACTTACATGATAATGTTTGGTTGCCACTTTGCCAGCATTAATCAGGGCAGGAATCCTGAACATCCCATTTGATCCTGTCATCTCAAATTCCTTTCAGTGTTAGATGTATAGCGACAACAAAGATGGTTGCAATGAAAAACCTCAGGCTTGGACAATAGGCCAGAAGACAATCATGATGATTTACTGTGCACGTTGTCATGGAGACCACTTTTCATATTTTAGTGGTTGTTCTAATTTAAAATTCTAGAAGGAGATCTAAAACATGAAAGAGGAGAACGGTATGACTTTTCCTGAAGCCAACAAATATGTGATAGCTTCAACTCCACTAAACACTGCTGGCAAACCTTACACCAGTGCAGTGAAGAAAAAAACCTTCCACAAATTCTGTCTGTACCCAGGGAGGTGTTGCCTGAACTAAGAATGAAAACATGTTTACAGTCATGACTCCTAAATTTGTGTAAGCAGCCATCTAAACTAAGAGTGGAGCAGAGAAGGGAATCACTCAGTGTAAAGTGTGACAGAAAAGGAATCCGAACCTACAAGGGAAAATGGGATAGATCCATCCCACGGAAAGTGAAAAGAATAGCAAGCCATTTTTAGGTCTTTGTAACAGTGTGGCACATCAGAAACACACCACTATTAGCAAGAAACTAGTTAGATCTGGACTGCCAAAAAAGCAGCAAACAATTAGCGCCATTGAAATGCATCTATGAAATTGAACAAAGAGCAAAGTTTTCAGAAGCTTATACTTCTGCAGCTTTTTAAGGAATAGTTTGCTTTCTTCTAGAAGCATCAAACTTGTCTCTTGCCAATACTGTAAATTTCTCACTTACAAAACTCCCAAAAGTTTTATCTGATATTTGATAATTCAAAATGGCTGCTATCAGTCCTCTCATTTTTCAGATTAAATTCAAGAAATATAAAAATCCTAAAGAGCCAAATGGTTCTTTATGCAGACATATTAAAAAATGGAGACAAGGTTGCAGTTGCTGTAACATTCTAAAAGACTGTCTACAGGCACTTAAGAATTAGACTGTCTATAGCTAGTTACCAGACACTCTTCTGCTTTACCTCAGTCATACATAATCATTACCCTACATTTGAAACCTCTACAAAAATTTATTTTGCTGTCATTTATGATTTACTTCCCACACTGAAAATCTTATATTTTTATTTGGAAATTCCTTTATATCCAAGCCCTACACAAAATGATTATACAGTTTGGAGAAAAATATTCAGCTTTTGCAACTCAGTCACAAGGGTAACAGTAATGCAGATTAAGCAGGTAAAACTACTCTGCAGTCACTGGTTTCTGAATGAACAGTTCCATGTAAGGACATTGAGCATTAGATCTATTGATATTTTCTAAATATTGGGCTAAATATGAGGGATTAAAACTTCACAAACTTAAAACATCTAAGCCACCATCAGAGAGTGGACTGGATCATATGAAACAAGCTGCACAGGTGAGATGGCATTGTGTCTCACACATACATACAACACAACACACATACATATAACACAACACACATACAACACAACACAACACAACACAACACAACACAACACACATACATACAACACAACACACATACAACACATCACACATACATACAACACAACACACATACATACAACACAACACATACATACATACATACATACATACATACATACATACATACATACATACATACATACATACATACATACATACATACATACATACATACATACATACATACATACATACATACATACATACATACATACATACATACATACATACATACATACATACATACATACATACATACATACATACATACATACATACATACATACATACATACATACATACATACATACAACACAACACATACAAACAACACAACACACATACATACAACACAACACAACATAACACATACATCCTGATCCAAGCATGAAGATAAACCTCAAATTGTGTACCACTGTAAATGTCAACTAACAGTGAAATGTATTCTGTCAGGTGTATGTGGTGTATATGCACTGAATGCAGTGTATGTCACAAAATTTTGATTGTAATTTTTAAAGACTTTAATCTCATAACATTTTTTTTAAAAAAGTAATATTTAATGACATTTGTCTTTTTTTAAACACTTATCTTGTAAGAGAAAATATTTACTTTTATTTGTAAGGGTTTGTATTCATGAGAATTTTTGCAATTTTAACCCTTTTATTCTAACAACCTTTTTACTACATTTGCCTTTTATCTTGAAGGAATACATATTTACATTTTTGGTGGAGAAGGGTTTATTTGCATTTTTCAAAAATGTCTTCCATTTACATTCTTAACTACACTTTTAATCAACCCTATATAGCCAGAATTGTGCTGATGTATCATACATACATACATACATACATACATACATACATACATACATACATACATACATACATACATACATACATACATACATACATACATACATACATACATACATACATACATACATACATACATACATACATACATACATACATACATACATACATTTAATGTTTACCTCATATACAACAGCAAGAAAGATTAGTGTTGAATTGCATTTATCCTTCTTTTTTCTTTTGGCATATTCAGCCATACCTAATGCCATGGATATTAAAGAAAATTGACATGACTTTTATCATATCAAAAATAGCATTAAAAATTACATTTAACTTGGTTATAGAAGATAGGAAAATAGATTGTAGAGACAAATGCTTTGTTCCCATTTTATGAAAAACTTGTTTTCTCGCTTTGTATACATTTTGTGTACATAGTGTTGCTAAGTTTGACTTTTTATTATTTTTCTCATTAATTTTTACACAAAAAATAGTTCATATTTATTTTTCTTTTCTGAAAAAATGAAATAGCTGCTTAATGAAAGTTATATTAGCATGTCATGCAATTTTAGTCTTATTGCATATTAAATATATTTCCTGTGAGATAATTTCATGCAAATATAAGGATTATAAATGCTGAAAATTATCTTTGTTCTGTTTTATCTAACAGGTATGTGAGAAAACCTTGGATCCAACATGGATTGAAACCTTTGAATTTGAGATGTATGAAGAAGAATTCGAGAACAGGTAAGTTTCTTGAAATCTTTCCGGAAGATCTGTGGATAATTACAAACAGTGCTTGTGCATTCTGTTGTCCATTTATGTGGGCGGTAGGAAAATGACAGGAAATTAATTAAGAATGGCTAAAGGTGGAAGTTTGCCTGTAATATTTAAAGTTTACATTGTTTACCTTTTATAAAGAAGTAATAAGCAATTATATATGGCATGTCCTCAAATTCTTAACATTAAATTTTTTTCCTCTTCTGAGACAAACTTTTGTGTACATGATCACAGAAGCTATAATTCTCATTGACTTTGCATCGCAGGAAGAGTCACATTGTTATAAAGGCATGAGAAATTCAGACAGTATATTGTAGATTTAGCTGTTGCAAATTTTAATTTTTGACCAGTCAGAGAGTTCTTTTACTTTGCAAGTGTGTTAGAATGTTTTCTAGAATGTAGTTTTTATCTTAAGGAAAGAGAGTCTTATTAGCTCAGTTGGTTGAGAGTCTGACGTGTGATCTAAGAGTTATGGGTTTGATAGCCTTTATAGTCTGAATATACATCCCTATTTGTTTGTACCCTCCTACTGACTTCAATAACAGAAATCTTTAGTAAGATAAAATGTTCACAGAACTTAGTTTATTCAGTGATTTATAATTTCTAACTGACTGTGACCAGAGTGGCCATAACAATGGTATCCTCTGTGCCTTTCATATTTAATGGACCTTCTGTACATACACCACATCATATTGCATACGCTTAGGGCAAAGTCTTTTTCCTTCAGATAAAAGAGTGACATAGTTCATCCTAATTTTGTAACTGCCAAATAATTACGTAAATTTCAATAATGTTGAGAGTTTAGACTTATATCCCTTTGCACATATGCAGATAGAAATTACAATGCTTGTGGAAGGCAAATTTGTATTTGCATTCTTTTCCTTTGCTTGATCTGAAATTGTAAATTTTGAAAACAGACAACATAGTATTTTCTTTCTAAGTACAGACATGTTGTTATCAATACACCCCATTGCTGAAAATGGACTTGTCCAGGAACTGGAAATAACTGGTGAGCAGAGTTGTCATTTACACTGAAAACTTCTGTTTGGTATGAAACACACACATGATAAAGGTGTTAGAGTACCTTTGGGCATAATCAGGCTTGAAATTATAAACAGTAAATGAACTAAGTTCTTTGCATTTTGTCTCATTGGTCTTTGCATTTTTTAAATTGATTGGGGGGGTTAAAAAAAACAGGAGGTACATATATATTCAGACTATTGAGGTGCAATGATAAAGCTGCAAACCATATTGCAGTATATTGCAATAGACCAAACCCATGATAAAATAAATATTCCAATACAGTAACACATAATGAAAACAATAAAATAATCACAAAATAATTCACTACTTGAAAACTACAGCATACCTAAGTAATGTTGTCTTGTAAGACTTAAATGGTAGTCGAATGAAAGTATAAAATTAGCATACAAAGTCTACAAACATTTTTGAAAGTTATCAAATTATCAGCAAATAAAAATGTGAATGCCTCTTCTAGTTTGTTGGTATTTAATTTAAACTTCACAGGAGCATTGTTTTTAAAGTCTCAATACACTTGCATTATCTTTTATAATTCTTTTAGTAAGATTTTTATTGTGCCTTTGACAATACTAAAAACAACACAAAACACCCAGTTGTCATAAAGCCATACAAAAGTATCAAGATAATCAAGCATGATAAAAGAATAATAACATTCCCATCAAAGGTATTCTGTCAATCTGTGCTTAGTTATTGTGACTGAATGAGTCATGAAAGTTAATTAACTACTGACGCAAAAGTTCATAAATTCAATGTTAGCCATGTTTACCTTGATTAAAGTCCTTTTGACATTTCATCACACCTATATTATCATTCCAACATTAATAGTCCAAGGTGTGAATTACTTAAAGCATTATAATAATATTTATTGACTCATACTTTTTCTGCTCTTGAATATGTCACATGTAAAAAAAATGTTAATATTTTTTCTAGTTACTGATGTTGATTATTTGATCTATTTAATTGATTTGCTACTTTTTGATCAATATTCAGTTTATCTGGAGACAAATTATCCTGACAAAATATGTCCACAGACGGACCCAGATAATTCATGTTTCACATTATACAGTCATTTCTATATTATGCTGCCCTAACCACCAAAATGGCTGCCTTGACAACTATCTTGAAAAACTTTTTATTGCTAACTTTCCCAAGCAGATTAACATACAGAGACTAGATTAAATGCCCATCCAAGGATGTGATTAAAAAAAGTTTTAAAAAAATTAGGATGAGTGATTTTAAAGATTTTGAAGATATAAATATATAAAAAAGAAAGAATTTGGATGCCACCATGAGTTTTGAACTCATGATCTCTTGGTTGGCAAGTGTTACACACAGAAAGAAAGACAGATGTGGATGTTTATAATTAAGATGGAGTTTTCACTGAAATACTATAGCATTATCTAGCTCAGGAGTCAGCAACATACTCCATACATGCCACAAGATGGCATGTCAAGAGGTTTTGTGTGGCATGCAAAGGCAGGCCAAAAATGTTACTCTCTTACAGGTAGCACACACTTGTCCAGAAAAAGGTGGCACACTATGTAAAATAGGTTGCCGACTCCTGATTTAGCTGGTTCTGAATAAAGAGGGCACACATCTGACCTCCAACATGATGTCATGATAGCCCTATTGAAACATGAACCAGCAACATATCCACACTTCTGTAAAGGAGCTTTGACTACTAGGCCTTATTGACATTTGGAACAAGTCCAATATTTTTGTAGTTCATTGTACACACTGTATAAAAGTGAATTGTAACTAGATATCAATGTTTATTTGCATTCTGTTAAACAAGTTGATAGACAGCAAGCTGACATTGATCTTTTTAATGTTAGGAGTCTTGACTGAGGATTTCATCTGTACTGACTTGTGATCATGATAAGTACAAACAAATATAAAGAAATTTTTTGTTTTCAAAACCCTTTATGGTTATAACAGAAGAATACTTCAAATGCTGGTGCTTCCATGACAAAAGTCCCCCCCAATTAATTATGGAATTGATCAAATTTAGCATGTGAGCAAATCTTCATATTGTCTGAGACAAATTAAATAATTTTCAATCCATGATAGATTCAAGGCCAAAGGCCATAATAAACTAGTGTTTGCTGCACTTACAGACATTTCGTGAACATTTTAATGCATATAAATAAGATAATATATTTGTTACCAAATTTGGTATGTTGGACAAGAAAATTGGAGTTGGTTACAAAACTCCATAATTAAAAGGAAGTAAAGGACAAAGAAAATGGATTTAGCCTCTGTTTATGGAAATTATTTTCAGCTAGTATGAGTACCAGTCCATCAGTCTGTTTGACTGATTCTTGTCTAACAGATTGTTGCTCAGGTAAACGAATTAATTTTCAGAGGAACGAAGATCCTTGGTATTAGAGCCAGTTGAACAATTTTACCTTCATATTCTGATGAAATATATTTAAAGACCAAAATATTCTTCACACATTGTGGAAACATCTCTCTTCCCTCAGGTATGTGGTATTCCATGTGATTGACAAGGACACATCCACTTGTAATGACTCACTGGGACAGGTTGTCATCAATCTGAAGGATTTCAACCCTGAGACTGGACTCAATGGCTCATTCCCATTGGGTGATCTGGTATGCAGTCTTATTACATGGTATTTGTAATGGTTAGATATTGTTTGTTACCTCATTATACATTGGTGCAAAAGAAACTTCTCAGTGCATTAAATGCACAAAACTGGTGAAACAGGAAAAAAAGTTATCTTGTGTTCAAATCCAAGTATCTGACAACTAAAAAAGAGATACATACATAAATACATATGTACGTACGTATGTATGTATATGTACATACATACATACATACATACATACATACATACATACATACATACATACATACATACATACATATACATGCATGCATGCATGCATACATACATACATACATACATACATACATACATACATACATACATACATACATACATACATACATACATACATACATACATACATACATACATACATACATACATACATACATACATACATACATACATACATACATACATACATACATACATACATACATACATACATACATACATACATACATACGTACATAGAATACAAATCACATGGCGAATAACAGCCCTTTCCAGCGCACTGGATCCAGCAAGGAATCACTGTGTCAGGGATTGATTAAGAAAAAAGTATCCAGAATAGAATCAAATATCTGGAGGTTGATTTGTGTTATACATAAATGTACACAAAGTAATAGATGTCACTATGGCTCATAGATTTCTAGGTGAATACAAATATTTCTCAGTCTATATAGGCTGGTTGAGACCTAATGCATCTTTAGGTTTAATTCATGTAGAAACAGTCATGTAGAGTTTAACAAACACAACCTTTTCCATGTGTTATATATTTGTTTTGTCTCTGTTTTGTATATGCCTTTGAAAAACACTCATTTCATTATTAGTTGAAAGTTCTTAGATACTAGTTTTGCACTGTTTGTCATCAGTTAGATAGATAAGTGCATAAATCACAATATTTAGTGTTTAGCTCACCTGAGTGTAAGCATTTGAGTTTAAGATTCGGTTTGTGTCCGTCATGCTCATCTATTTGAACTTGATATAATTCCAGATTCTCAGAATTTGACAAAAATTTGAAAGATAGCATCCTAGTGTAAATCTCTTTGAAATTTGAGAAATCTAAATTTGTTCAAAAAAAGCGTTTGGTCATGAGGGATTTTCACATTTATACAAATGATGTTAATCCACCATTAATATGGTCACTATTGCTAATAATAGAAAAATCCTATTGAATCACTTCCCAACAGAATTTGAACAAATTTGACAGAAAACATTTTTGTATGAGTGGCAATAAGCTTGTACAAATGATGCCTAATTCTGGAAAATTCTTCTGCTCCTTATTTAAGAAGAAAAGCTTTGAATTCCATCTTTTGAGTAACTAATTTACCAAATTTGACTAAATTACATGGAAAACAACCAAGCTTTGATTGCTTTTACATTTGTAGAAATGTTGAGGCTTAGCCACCAACAATATGGTGGTAGTTACTAAAAATAGAAAAAGTATATACACAGCATTGCCTGTTTAATAGAAAATCATGAATTTTTGAGAGAAAGCATCCTGACATCAAGGCCTTTTCTTATTTAAAACCTGATGTTGATATGTCCAATTAAATATGGATGAAGGCACAAAAATTTGAGAAAACCTGAAACAATCATTTTTATAACAAATACAATCAGTAGCAATAGAAGAAATTTCTACATAAAGCCTCCTACTGTCATAGATTTTATGGCAAAAATGCCAGTAAGGTGAATGACTGCTTGTTTGAATAATTGCAGTATCATTTTTTTGAAGTTAATTAAATTAATAAAGGGCTAAATTTCATGCAGAAAAGACAAAACTTAACTTATATATATTTTTGCTTTCAGATAAGTCATTTTCTAACATGCAATTTCTCTTTTATCATCCTAATCTTTTCCACTTACCAACGGAATGGTATAACATTCTTAAATGTGTACAGCTTGATGTAGTTTCCATGACAGATATAAATACTTACTAGATTATTTTATCCAACTAAGATTTCCTATTTCTTGAATGGCTTTGTCTTTGACTATGCTTTGACCTTAGTACATTAGTATCTTAGTGCAGCAGGAAACATTAGTAAACAATTTATTTGAAACTGGAGAGGTTTTTTTTAAGTTTAGAGGTTTCTTGATAGGATTTTATGCCCAGACATTTTTCCTTAAATTGTTTTTTTAACTCAAAATCTCTTGGGGAAAGTCCAACAATCCAACAATATATAATCATTTAAAACTTAGTTCATATCTCCCTCATTTTAACACTTCTAATGGGAACCTTAAATATACTGTCTTATAGTAAGACTGCCTTATAATGAAGTATATTGTATTATAATAAAGGACCCAATAGTAAGGGAGTGATGTAGTGTCTTACTCTTTCATTTTAAAATAAATATTGACACATTTTTCTTTGCTCTTTTACATGTGAGAATTGGTGCAGTTGGAAATGGTTTAACATAGACAGTGAAGAGAGAGAAATTTTTTATGAACAAAAATATAATTATTCAGTTTTTCTTTTACTACACTCTCTGAAGCTGCCTTGGTAATATTGTTATTATGACCTAATATGAGGAGGGTGGTAACAAATGTGTGGCCAAGTGGCCAAAAGCACTCACCATAATGGATCATTGCCATCTCACCTCTGTCTGCATGGGTTAGAGTTCAAGTTTGGCCAATATTGGTATGTGAGAATGCTTGCCAGTTGCTTCTCATGTGTTGGTGGTTCTTTCTGGGGTTTTCCTGGATTTTTCCTTCAACATTTATTCAGACTGCCATGTATTTTGTCCTGTAAAATGGCATTAAACCATACAACAACAACAACAACAACAACAACAACAACAACAAAATAACTTAACATGGGTTTAATAATAATATTTTTATGTATCAGATTTTGAGCAGACATTTTAAATTTGTAGGAAGTCCTACTCAGTATGGAGACAACAAATGTTCTTATGGATATTAGGTAATTATAGGTTACTGCATTTGTATGGGAAAATATGAACGAGTTTTTTGGATGGATATACTGCATGACCTTGGGAGTATAGTATATCCTTCTGACAAAATGAGTTCATATTTTCCCATACAAATACAATAACCTTTTTTTATATGCTCATTTCTTATTCTTCTCAAGACTTAAATATATAAACAAAAATACACTACAAGAACAAAGTAACTACAGGTATGCCCTATTCCAAACTAAATACATAAGCGTTGATGGATCATTACACAACATTATTAATGAGCACATAACTCCACCCAGATAAAAATGAAGTTGGTAGTGCACTAGATATAAGTTTCAAAAGAATGATGTTTGCTCTACTAAAAATTGAAATTTGAAGTAATATTGTTGATGAATACTCATTGCAACAACTTTTCCATTAGATCTGTAATTAATACATTTTGGTATTTTTGTTGATTCAACACAATCGTTTATTTATGGTTTGGATTTATCTACATGAAGTGACTTGCATCAGATTCCAGCAGCTTCTGCCAATTTAATCATTTTAAAGTGTGTTGACATCGACATGCATGTTTCTTTTCTGTCATTGAATGATCCAGATCATAATGTCGGAAAATTATGAAGCCTTTCCATGGCAATTATTGAAAAGATGCTGTGGAATTTAATGTTTATTTCATTTTGAATGCAGTAAGGAGGATGTAACTACACTTGGAATATACTCGAAATAACAGTACAATTTCAAAATGTATAATCAACCTTGAGAACCCATGACATGACTCATCTATTCAGATTTACAAACCTATGAAAGTATATTTTTTGAGGAAATTCAAGATGTAAAATTGTTAAGTATATTTTTTGGCATTTTTATTGCCAGCTAAAGAAGTCATTTTATGTGTATAACTTGTTATTGTGAGAACCCTGTATAGCATCTATATTTAGCTAAATCTGCAACATTGTATCAAAAAATTAAACGCTGAATGTGCCAAAGCAGTTTGTATGTGTCAGTCTATGAAACATTTGCTAGTATGTGGCTGTCCATGAATCTGCTTTAGTTCGTTCATAAAAAATTGTTTATGTTAGAAAACAGTTCCTTTGCGCATCGGGTGCTGTATGAAGGTGTTCAATATCTTTGAATATTAAATGATTCTGACAATAAAAATTTAATGGAGAAAAAAATGAGCATATAATAAGTTATAATGAAGTGATCATGGTTTAAAATTTATATATGAGTGTTGAATAAGCAATTTTCTATCACTCTCCAGAAAAACATGAAGCACTTGAGGAGCCAAATGCACACCAACAAGATGGCCCAGGAATTTAAAGAGGCCCTCTTGGCACATTCTCTAGCTAGAGCTCCCCATGCAATCTTCAAATCCCACTCAGGTGAGAAGGTATGGAAATTCTTTTCTCTATATATTGTGACGACTCTATGGTCTTAAATTAAGTAACAGAATCGAGAGAAAACCAGTAAGTTTTGTAAACTTCAAGAAATAATTTATTTACCTTGATGTCACAACCTCTCTATAGAATTAAGACTAGTAAAGTAGAAAGGCTGACATTTAAATTTGGAATGACTCACAAGCCCCCAGTCAGGAATGCTGACAACCTAAATGCATAAAAATATATAACAATTTAATTGATATTAAATAACAAATATACTGTTCAAGAAATTTCTGAATATAACTCTTAAAATTATACTCCACTCATAACATAACACATTAGTTTTACCTGATAACAAATACATTCCTATTGCATCACTCAATAAATAATGCTCTAATGTGAGAGTCTTCTTTCAGTGAGTAATCCCTTGTACTCATCTGTATCAGTTCACTTTTTCTCCCTTCAACTTTCATCATTCCCTCCTCCTTATACTCCTTACACTATCCTCCTTGTATTATTCTTGTACTTCCTCCTTCCATCCTTAAAAGTTTAGTGCCATCGGCATGTGCACCCTGGGAGCTTCTTTTTTCTGAGTCCAATTCTTCTTTCATTTTTTATGAGTCTCTTGCTCTGAGTGGTCTTTTCATCTAGTTACTATTTTTAAATATTTTTATATCATCCACTCCTCTCAAAAGGTCAGAAACCACTGATTAATTTCACCCAGGTACTGGCTAGGTGTTTCATTTTCCCCTTGTCTTTCAGTTAGGTTTTTAAATTTCTCTGTTTCCAGTTGGCTGGTATGCCTGGTTTGGTGTTTGTACTTGCCACAAAGCCCTTTTCACAGATATCTGTGAACCCAGAAAAAAAGTGTAATCTCTTTGAAACAGCTAGCCAACTCCCATCTAATTACTGAATAAACACAGAACCAGCCATCCACTTTGTGTCTCATGAAGCCTTCATTCAACTGCCATAAATTTTATGTAACCCTTAGCCAGCAAGAAAGTTAAATTCACAGCCATAAAGATGAAAAATTCTGACTATTTCCTCACACTTGAATACAAAGTAAAAATTTATAAGGAACATCCAGTATTGTGAATTAAATCACAAATAGTCCTAAAATTATATAACAAGTTCAAGTGTATGAAGTTCCAACTGGTATTCCCAATCAATTCTGATCTTGAATGTGTTGCTGTGTCAGGTGTACCAATATTTCCATGGTCTGAGTTGTGGTGATGTGCTACAGTTTCAATCAATTACAGTAAAGTAATCCAAAATATTCTTGTCTGAATTCACTATAATTACAAATTAATGTATTAGTTGAAGAAAATTACTGAATACTTTGTAACTTCAGTGAAAAATAATTTGAATAAATAAATCCACCTAAACATGTAAACTGAAAGCATGAGCACAACAATACGACTGACTCTGCTTCAGATGTTAAGACAAGAATTAATATAATTCTATGGAAAACAAGATTATACACCCCTCTACTTGACCTAGGTTGAAATTACCATTTTTCTAAAAATACTTTATCAACTAGTAAAGAATTTCCATTCTGAAAGATTCTAAGGTCAGAATCAAAACCTATCATTAACTCAAATTAATGTAAACATGTTTACTACTAACATTGATGTGAATATTGAATCCACAATGTTAGAGAAATATTAGCTCTATATTTTGTTGTTCACAAAATAAATTTCACTGGTCAGGTGCATCATTAACTTGATTTTGGATAAGGTCAGGTTTAAAATACAGATGTACATTACATATAATCATTAAGAAAAGACAACAAACAATACAGATTAAATATACATAACAATATACATGTACAATATATATATATATATATATATATATATATATATATATATATATATATATATACATGCAATAAACTGACGACGAACAGTACGAAACTAGTAACTAACTAGCCTAAGCGCTTTCGACTCTTAATGAGTCTTTTTCAAAGGCAAATACAAAACATAGTTACGACAAACAAATAAACACAAAAACGTTATGTTTGTAAACCTCTACATTTCTATCTTCACATGTGCTAAAACTATAAATACAACCAGCTTGTATAGACTAGTTGCGGAAACTGAAAACGTTGTATAATTCCCTAAAAGTCTACAAGCCAAAGCGACATCTATTTTTACTTTGTGTACATATGTAACGCAGATTATATCCCGGATATTTGATTCTATACCGGTTATTCTTATAGTAAAAATTGAAGGATAATAAGAAGATTTAGAAAATGTTAAATTCTACTAATGCATAGTTTTCATTTTCTAGTCTTCTTGGTTTAGACCGCTTGGTTTCAATGTTCTAAGGCGGCGTATCCAGTATGATTCCTTTTACTTCCTGGTTTCGGAACTCCAGCTGTGGTTGTTAGCAATAGCGATAAGTATTATATCACTGAAAGTGTGGCCAGGGGAGGAGAAGTGTTCTGCGACCGGGCTTCTGTACAGCTTTTTTGTCATCCAATCAGATCTATGAAGGTTTATCCTTATGTGTAGCTTTTCAGTTTCTCCCACGTACTGAAGGCCACAGATCTTACATGTGATGAGATAAATCACATTCTCTGTTTTGCACATTTTGTTTGGACCATGTATGTTTAGTTTTTCTTTAGTCACTGTGCTAGTGAATGTCTTGGTCTCTATCATATGTTGACAGGTTTTGCATCTTTTATCGCCACAGGGTCCAGATTGACTAGGTTGGTTTTGACTAGCGATTGTTGTTAGCTTGGCCCTGACTAGGATGTCCTTTAGGTTTTTTGGTCTCAGGTAAGCTACTACAGGTTTGTTCGGAAGTATTAGGTTTAGTATGTCTGACGATTGATATCAACTAAAAGAATTATAAAAGATAATGCAAGTGTATTGAGACTTTAAAAACAATGCTCCTGTGAAGTTTAAATTAAATACCAACAAACTAGAAGAGGCATTCACATTTTTATTTGCTGATAATTTGATAACTTTCAAAAATGTTTGTAGACTTTGTATGCTAATTTTATACTTTCATTCGACTACCATTTAAGTCTTACAAGACAACATTATTTAGGTATGCTGTAGTTTTCAAGAAGTGAATTATTTTGTGATTATTTTATTGTTTTCATTATGTGTTACTGTATTGGAATATTTATTTTATCATGGGTTTGGTCTATTGCAATATACTGCAATATGGTTTGCAGCTTTATCATTGCACCTCAATAGTCTGAATATATATGTACCTCCTGTTTTTTTTCACCCCCCAATCAATTTAAAAAATGCAAAGACCAATGAGACAAAATGCAAAGAACTTAGTTCATTTACTGTTTATAATTTCAAGCCTGATTATGCCCAAAGGTACTCTAACACCTTTATCATGTGTGTGTTTCATACCAAACAGAAGTTTTCAGTGTAAATGACAACTCTGCTCACCAGTTATTTCCAGTTCCTGGACAAGTCCATTTTCAGCAATGGGGTGTATTGATAACAACATGTCTGTACTTAGAAAGAAAATACTATGTTGTCTGTTTTAAGAATGCAAATACAAATTTGCCTTCCACAAGCATTGTAATTTCTATCTGCATATGTGCAAATAAGTCTAAACTCTCAATATTATTGAAATTTACGTAATTATTTGGCAGTTACAAAATTAGGATGAACTATGTCACTCTTTTATCTGAAGGAAATAGACTTTGCCCTAAGCGTATGCAATATGATGTGGTGTATGTACAGAAGGTCCATTAAATATGAAAGGCACAGAGGATACCATTGTTATGGCCACTCTGGTCACAGTCAGTTAGAAATTATAAATCACTGAATGAACTAAGTTCTGTGAACATTTTATCTTACTAAAGATTTCTGTTATTGAAGTCAGTAGGAGGGTACAAACAAATAGGGATGTATATTCAGACTATAAAGGCTATCAAACCCATAATTCTTAGATCACAAGTCAGACTCTCAACTAACTGAGCTAATAAGACTCTCTTTCCTTAAGATAAAAACTACATTCTAGAAAACATTCTAACACACTTGCAAAGTAAAAGAACTCTCTGACAGGTTTTGCATCTTTTATCGCCACAGGGTCCAGATTGACTAGGTTGGTTTTGACTAGCGATTGTTGTTAGCTTGGCCCTGACTAGGATGTCCTTTAGGTTTTTTGGTCTCAGGTAAGCTACTACAGGTTTGTTCGGAAGTATTAGGTTTAGTATGTCTGACGATTGATATCAACATATGATAGAGACCAAGACATTCACTAGCACAGTGACTAAAGAAAATCTAAACATACATGGTCCAAACAAAACGTGCAAAACAGAGAATGTGATTTATCTCATCACATGTAAGATCTGTGGCCTTCAGTACGTGGGAGAAACTGAAAAGCTACACATAAGGATAAACCTTCATAGATCTGATTGGATGACAAAAAAGCTGTACAGAAGCCCGGTCGCAGAACACTTCTCCTCCCCTGGCCACACTTTCAGTGATATAATACTTATCGCTATTGCTAACAACCACAGCTGGAGTTCCGAAACCAGGAAGGGAAAGGAATCATACTGGATACGCCGCCTTAGAACATTGAAACCAAGCGGTCTAAACCAAGAAGACTAGAAAATGAAAACTATGCACTAGTAGAATTTAACATTTTCTAAATCTTCTTATTATCCTTCAATTTTTACTATAAGAATAACCGGTATAGAATCAAATATCCGGGATATAATCTGCGTTACATATGTACACAAAGTAAAAATAGATGTCGCTTTGGCTTGTAGACTTTTAGGGAATTATACAATGTTTTCAGTTTCCGCAACTAGTCTATACAAGCTGGTTGTATTTATAGTTTTAGCACATGTGAAGATAGAAATGTAGAGGTTTACAAACACAACGTTTTTGTGTTTATTTGTTTGTCGTAACTATGTTTTGTATTTGCCTTTGAAAAAGACTCATTAAGAGTCGAAAGCGCTTAGGCTAGTTAGTTACTAGTTTCGTACTGTTCGTCGTCAGTTTATTGCATCTATTTTAATTAATCCCTGACAAACCTGATCCCTTGGTGGATCCAGTACGCTTGAGAGGGTTGTTATTCGCCATATGATTTGTATTCTTTATATATATATATATATATATATATATATATATATATATATATATATATATATATATATATATATATATATATATTTATACATCAGAGATCTTAAAATTACCACATTTTTGCCACACATTGCCAGCAAAACGTCCATATTACCTTATATGATGACCTTTTGGTTTATGTAATGTTAAGAGCCCTACCCTTTTTATCTTCAGAAATCACTTGATCCGGAGTGTGTGTATGTCGATATAGGATTTATAACAGGACATCATTAATATATCTCATCATCTCATGAGATGCTGTAATATTTTGAATGATAGACATGCAGTAATGCTTAATGACATCATGGCATCAGAAATATATATGTCACTTAATGTATTCTAATACCTAAATGCCAGATATTTTACTGCTATTTTATGGAATGGAACTAAATATTATGTCATGAGATTTAATGTTAACCAAAGTTGAAATGGTGCAAAGAATCAGTGTCTGGCACAATGATTATATCAGCAGACATCCACTGATACATAGTAACTGGTTAGTATACTTGATTTACAATCAGAAGGGTGCAAGTTCAAATCCTACAATCAGGTCAGCCTGGGAACTAAATAATTCTTCTTGTGTTGCTGGGCAATAAAATACCACCTTCCAAATACTATATTCTGTATCAAACTGTGATGTAAAAAACCATCCAAATGCAGGTTTGTTGGTATCAAATTGTGATGTACCAAATCATCCATATGCTATAATCTGTATCAAACTGTGATGTACCAAACCATCCAAAAACTATAGTCTGTATCAAACTGTGATGTACCAAACAATCCATATTGTATAGTCCATATCAAACTGTGATGTATCAAACCATCCATATAATATAATCCATATCAAACTGTGATGTACCAAACCATCCATATGTTATAGTCCATATCAAAATATAATTTATCAAACCATCCAAATATTATTGTCTGTATCAAACTGTGTTGTACCAAACCATCCAAATTCTATAATCCATTTCAAAATGTGATGTATCAAACCATTCAAATGCTATTGTCTGTATCAAACTGTGATGTATCAAACCATCCAAATACTATAGTCCATATCAAAATGTGATGTATCAAACCATTCAAATGCTATTGCTGTATCAAACTATGATGCACCAAACCATCCATATGCTATTGTCTGTATCAAACTGTGATGTATCAAACCATCCAAATACTATAGTCCATATCAAACTGTGATGTATCAAACCATCCATATGCTATAATCTGTATCAAACTGTGATGTATCAAACCATCCATATGTTATAATCTGTATCAAACTGTGATGTATCAAACCATCCATATGCTATAATCTGTATCAAACTGTGATGTATCAAACCATCCATATGCTATAATCTGTATCAAACTGTGATGTACCAAACCATCCATATGTTATATTTTGTTATGTTTATTTTGTAGTTAATAAATATTATAATAAATATTAATTTTTAACACACCAAAACATAATCACTGTTTTTGTTCATATTTAAGAGACAAAGTTTTTACAAAACATTTACACAGTAGGAATATGGACAATGGGTAAATATATGTGCTAAATATTAGCATACTTGATAAAGTCCTGCCAACCATTGTTTACTGCAGTTATAATTTTTTCTTCCACTCATTTCTTTGAATAATGCTCAGATTCTGTTCTTTTTTTAATAAATTTTAGCCTCTAATATTCCTGTTTTTTTTAATTAGTTTTTCTGAGTGCTGATAACAATAATAACAGTTGTATTTCCAGACAACTCATAACAGTTTTATCTGCAGACAACTTGTAACAGTTTTATCTCCAAACAACTCAACAGTTGTATCTCCAGACAACTCATAACAGTTGTATCTCCAGACAACTCATAACAGTTGTATCTCCAGACAACTCATAAGTTGTATCTCCAGACAACTCATAACAGTTGTTATTCCAGACAACTTATAACAGTTTTATCTCCAGACAAATGCTGTTATCAAGAGTGTTATGAAAATTCCTAATTGTTTACAACTGGATAAGTGTTATATGGTGTACTACTTGATAGAATTCAATATAAAATCTAGCAGGTGCTTGTCATGCCCTATTCAATGCATAACTCATTTTCTCTAGGGCAATTATTTTATTTTCACCCAAAAGAAAATTCAGAAGCACTTTTTCTTCATGACTTCCTATTGCATTCAGCCTCATATATTTCAGGAAGATATTCATTCTTCATGGTGCTTTGGTGTGTACAAGATGCTATTTTGGCTATTTAACCTGCTGCATATTATTTCTTAACTAATTGGAACCACTTTTCACTCCAAATCTCAAATTCCCTCATTTTTTTGCAAATGTTCATCTGTGTTGTCTGGATCAGTCGGCTTAGATTATTAGCAGGAAATCTAAAATCCTGACTCAAACTCTGGTTCCAGAAATGGTATTTGTTGCCTTAAACAATCTGATCTAAAAATTATATCTTCTCATCTGTTAATAGATACCTGAAACTCAACAGAGCTAAATCATGACATTTCTTTGATGGAGATATCAACAGCCACGTTTAAAATCATATCCTTCATAATTCTGATATGGATGCATTTTTGGAAAAATGTTTATTGTCATTAACTGTTAGGTCAGTATTTCATGACATTAAAAATCATTATTGATGTGACATGTTGTGGTGTAATAGGTATGTGGTGCCTGTACATTAAATGGAGTGAGATTAAATATTATAATTAAAAAAGTTCTCAATTTCTCCTAATTGGATCAATCAACATTTATTACAGTAATTTGTGCTCTGTCAAAGATGTAATAAGTTTTAGTTACTTCCTTGAACTAACAAATCCTTGTAGTCAGTCCTGATGATTTGGTTTAGCAATACACTTGTTATTTACATCATTTCCACTTATCTATAACACTTATGAAATGAGCACTTGTGTAAGATCCCCATGTTGAATAGGTGACTGTATGTGTTCATGTGTGAGTGCAACATTTTCCCTGCTGACTGCATATAGTACTTTCTATCTTCCATGTTAAATCACACAATGAGCTGTCATTATTTGATCTGAAAGGCAGTTATGCCTAATCGGAAATTATTTTATTTTGCTTGAGATGTTAGAATTTAAGCAATCCATCACACCTGTTAATCAAATAACTGCTTATTACTGATCTCAGTGGATCTCAGACAAAACAGACTGTGTTCCAACATTCATTATGAGATCATCTTTACACGACTTTTTTGCATAGTTCTTCCTTGATAAATTCTGAGACCATTATATTTCTGCCTAGGTTCATTATATGTACAAATTCATCTTTCAAAAAGGGATGAGCCTCTTTTAGGTATGTGTGTGGGGGTATAATTAAATGGAGAAAAAAATTTCTGACCCCCAAAAAGCTTCAAAAGATATTTTTTCTCTAATTTTGTTGACCAAATTTTGTATCCATTATGTTAGTTGAAGAAAATAAATTGTCTTGAAGTAGCAGAAAAAATATCCTGGTTTTTGAAAGACAATCCACATCCCCTTCCCCCCACCCCAACAATTAAATCATCAGGCACTAATTATTACATTTTAGCCCCATTTTGATAAAATTTTCAGTAGCAATTCATCAGTGCTGTTCATACATGAGAGTTATTGGCATTTATAGTACAAGTTTTCATTATTTAATCTCTAGACAGTTATGCTATGATCAAGAGTCTCATCCATTTCCTTGAGACATTAAAGTTTAATTAATTAAGGAGGTGTTATATTTTAATTAGGAGGTGTTTTAATATTTAACTCATGTATGCTTTCATTGAATATGGAAAATAAGGGAATAGTGGTTGTAAAGAATGAGTTTGTATAGTACATTTTGGTTATAACATAGTTCTTTTAACCGTTGGTTTCACTGTGTTACAGTACAAATACATATTTACCATATGCCAGAAGTTAGATAGTCATTGGGGCAAGCTACTATGTATGAAATCAAGGAGTGTATAGCAGAGAGATAAGCATTTGTGTAACATTGATGAGTTCATGAATGCATGGAGTGTATACTGGAAAGATAAGCATTTGTGTAACAGTGATGAGTACATGAATGCATGGAGTGTATACCGGAAAGATAAGCATTTGTGTAACAGTGATGAGTACATGAATGCATGGAGTGTATATGGGAAAGATAAGCATTTGTGTAACAGTGATGAGTAAATGAATGCATGGAGTGTATACCGGAAAGATAAGCATTTGTGTAACAGTGATGAGTACATGAATGCATGGAGTGTATATGGGAAAGATAAGCATTTGTGTAACAGTGATGAGTAAATGAATGCATAGAGTATATAGGTGGAAGCCAAATGTTCCATCAAAGGTGAGTGGCTGCACAGCCATGCAGCTCATTAGAAAAAGCTACGCAGCAGTTTCAAAATTCTGTGCATAAGTTTTGGTAGCAAATACATATGCAACATAACAGTTTCGAAATTCAACACACACATGAAAAATATTAGAGGGAACGTTAGTGGCAGGGAACAGTTTCATATGCTGGCCCTGGCAAATTTCTTAATTTAAGACTTTGTGAGATATTATTGTGTAATGAATAAAGATTTGGACATATTTGAGAATTTGGTCTCTCCAGTTTATGTTTTTCTTAAAACTGATGTGAGTCATGTACACCTCATGTAGTCACTGCACTGTATGTAGCCAGTGAAAATAATACTAATAGTCAGCTAGAGAGCAGAGCTAGCCACTAATAGCAGTAGACATGTTTGTTCAAGGCAAGTAGAATATTATAAAAACTGATTGGATGACAACTCTTAAGTACATTATGTTTTTTAAAATTATCACCCAGGGAAAGGGCATGTGTATGCACTGTGAACATCATGTGTTCTCAAAAATTTCATTAAAACATGAAAAATGCATGTGTAATCTTGTGGGTGGAGTCTTCATCTTTTTATTCTGTGAATTTCCACTGACTTGTTAGATCAACTGAATGATATTCTTATGTTTTGACTTGTTATACTTATCACAAAATATTAGTAACTTTTTTGACTTCACACAAGTTCTTTTTTATATAAAGTTTGCTGCTTTTAAAGACCTTATTGTGTAGAGTTAAAGATGCAAATAATGAAGGTTGTTCTGTATAGAATAAAGACAGAGTCCCCTTCTGACATGATTGTCTTTTATTACTTCTAGTTTTTTTAACAAGTTCATATAGATCAAAAAGAAAGAAGAAACCAAGGTTTGATTTTAATCAAATATGAGTGATTTTTTAAACACTTTAACAATACATTAGACTATTTATATAATTTAATAAATAAATAGACAAGTAAATATATCATTAAATAAATGTTGGACAAATAAATATCCTTTGTAAACTGCAAGATTGATTTTTAATATCTTTGGCTACTTCAGGTCCTTATGGTATGGAATTAAAGATGCAATGCAAGTATTATAGGGTGCTCTCTAAAGAAAAAGACGGGATATGACAGTCTTCTTCTGACATGATGGTCTTAATTCCAGTTTCCTTAAACATTTTTTTATCAAGCTTTTTCAGCCAAAGAGAAAGAAATACAAAACTTTCATTTTAATCAAATTGGGTGAAATTTCAAAAGGCAAGGGAAACAATTCTGTTAAATGAAGCAACATTGTAATTTGAGTTACCTCTCTTACTCCACTAGTCAAATTGTTTGATCTGGTCAACATTATGCATTGATATTTGATATCTCATAATTTTACTTTAAATGTGGCTATTTTTGGGCCATTTATGTTAATTATATAACTTTTCTTGTGTATAAAAGTGATTTGTAATTTATATTGAAGAACATATTCACTATTTCAAATTAGTGTATTATAATTATAGATATCTAGGTTGAAAATTCAGTTGGATTGTTTATGGAATAAGGACAAAATAGTTAGAAGAAAATTTGAAAGATATTGCAATTTTTGCTTTGTGTAATGAAAATAATGTCTTACCAACAGAGCACTATTTCCATATGATATAAGAGAGTACTTGCCACAAATTGTTGATCCCTTATCTAGGAAGAACATTTCAATTATTCAAAAAAGACTGGATAAAGGGAAAAATACTTTTTGATATACTCAGAGGGCAGAATGGTCCTAGTTTTTTTTAAAATTTAAATATACTGCGACAAGTAATTTAAATTTTGCTCAGACCTTTATGCCTACAATTGGATAAATACCTCCAAAATACTATAGTCATATATGCGTATGTTGTTTGTATGATGATGTCATTGTCATCACTCAGCACCTAGTTACAGTGTTCATTAATGTGACACAACTGAGACAATATATTCTGTACTCTATCATTGTCTGGCAGTTTCACTCTCCTTGTGCTGTTCTATTCAATCAAATTATTTCCTTGAATTTGATTGAAAACCCAGTGTGCTCCATTTGTACTAGATATCTTTGAATTACTTCCCTTTCATCACTTATCATATTCCAACATTTATATTTAAAAAAAACAAAAACAGTGTAGAGAAAAGAAGAAATGAAAAAAAAGAAAAAAATTGGGATGGAGTTAGCATTTGCCTCTGTTATGAAGTGAAAATAACTTTATGGGAACCCGATAGGGTCATTGCAATATTGCAGTTGATTATTAGCAAAGAATACATTGAGATCATGTTTAGATTGGCTAAGAAAAACTCTTTCTTGAACATCTTGCAGCGATAGCCTTGAGAATAATTTTTTAAATTTTAAAATAATGTAAAGAATATATTGTACTTAAAAAAAGCTATATTTATTACATTGTCAAGCCTTAAGAATAATTTTTTAAAAATAAAATAACTTAACATATTGTACTTAAAAATAGCTATATTTATTGCATTGTCTGTTACTCAACCAAGAAAGCTAAATCCATTCACATGGTTACTCAGCCAAATAGAGAGTACATTTAATTCTTTTCTACCAGATTTTGAACATTTAAATAAAGATAAGAACATCATAACTCTTTCATATAATGTGAATTTCTGATGTTAAATATGTACTTATGTGAATAAGAATCTATAACATGGATAACATGTTTGTAAATGCATTTTGGACATAAATAATATACTACAAATACAAATACAATGTGAACAAGAAGTTAGGTAACTAAAAATTTAAATATATCTGAATTTCTATTTTGTTTACTGTTATAAATAACTAATGCACTCTGCAATGCAATTGAATTCAGTTAAGTAAAATATAATCATTACAACAGTTTCAAAATTTTAAACATCTTTTAAAAACTCTTACATGTATATTATTAAAAAAATATCTTAAATGTATATCATTTAAAAACATTTCTCAGGTTTATTTAGCATTTCATAAGTGCATATGGAAATATAAGGTTAGGGACAAATTTTTAATTCTAGTAAAAAAATTTATAAACAGTTATCTCATAAATTTTACATCTTAACTAAATGTTTTTAAAAATTGACAAAGAATGATACACTTTTGGTTTGGATTAAAGGAAAGGATAATTATAAATGTTATTCATTATTATCTATCTTGTAAAAAATATCAGGGTACTAGAAATTAGAATATTAGGTTAGGACATATGTTTTGTAGACTTTTCCACATTGCGGCATATAAACAGTACTTTTAAATAGCTGTTAACATTATTTTGAAGGAATGAATCCTTCACTTTTATTTCCTAGTTATTTCCTGTGTGTTCTGAACATCAAATGCATTACAGTGGAAACCCAGCCAATAAAACAGCTTTTGGTCGTTGTTATCTTATAAATTATGAAATTAATATTTGCTTATCAATTAAATCTAAACCGCTAACCATTAAAACTTTTTTCATGCATAAATGATATATATTTGTCTGCATAAGTGATAATTTTGCACATCTACTTTCACAAAGTATCCCATATGCACAGGTTTATAAGTCAAGTCTAACTGCAAAAAGCAAAGATCCATATGTCATATCATAATGTGCTAGCTTATCAGGGTATATATGGTATCTAGTTCTCTGTGAGCCATGTAAGTTACTCCTTCTGCAGCAATAGATTACCTTCCCATAGTAGGTATTTTAGTGTACAGTATTTTTCTTAAAGAACAATGTGTTAATTTAAAATGAGTTTAAAGTTATAGTTATCAGTTAATTAGTATAATATTAATACATGAAACAACAACATAGTTTTTTATCATGATTACTGGGTATATCAGCTAAAACTGAATACAGGTTTCTTAAGCTTTCACAGTTCAGCAGATGCCTTCTGTGGCAAATTATTTCCCTAATGAGAATAGAAGCTACTACTGCAAGAGTTTGTTCATAGCAAGGATGTAAAGCAAAGTTTGAAATGCATGAGTTTGATGAATTTGTCATCCCATCTTTGATGTCAGATGATAAAAAACAGTGATATTTTTGTGCAATATTTAGCACAAACATATATGAATAGGGATAGCTATTGCATCATGTTTTCAGACTTATTGACATGTTTTCAGACTTACTGACATGTTTTCAGACTTACTGACATGTTTTCAGACTTACTGACATGTTTTCAGACTTACTGACATGTTTTCAGACTTACTGACATGTTTTCAAAAATACTGACATGTTTTCTGAATTACTATCAAGTCTTCTGAATTACTGCCCAGTTATCTGAATTACTGCCATGTTTTCAGACATACTGACATATTTTCAAAATTACTGACAAGTTTTCAGAATTACTGACAAGTATTTATTGTTGATATACAGTCAGACATTTTATTGTTTTCTCTCATTTATAGCCTTTAATTTACATCAGTAAACAATATAGTGTTGTAACCCCATAAAGAGTATATTTCCTGATCAGAAGAATACACTCATTGACTATAATAGTCAAACAAGCTACAGCAAACATCTGCATCTAAAGTATATATTCCCATTCAAGTCATATCCAACTTTAGACTGCACGGATCCAGCTCTGCCATCAGATAACACATCTTGATCTATGCACTTTGTTAATACTCATCAGTAGAACAAACTACATAGAACCTAATATGTCAGTGCATTTAAATATGTAACAGTAGGTTAAACAGGGTCCATTCTATTTGCAGTTGGACCCAATGTAAAATACAGGTATACATGGTATGGACTGCCTATGTATCAAGGACAAATCTCTTAAGTGCCATATACACACAAATCAGCTCAACTTTTCCTGAATTCATAAAGAACACTTCATGACATTATCATGAGTGGTCATTACAAACAGGTCTGACTATATCTTTACCATTAAAAGAAAAAAAATCTTCAAAATTAAACTTTAAGAAACTAGCTAATGCTGCTTTCATTTACTTGAGTATTGACTTTTTTATATTCTTTTTTAAGTGTTGTCAAATGTTGTAAAGCGCTTAGAGCTTCTAAAGATTAGGCACTATATAAAGTCCTTGTTATTATTATTTAACATAAATACTAGATTTTCATTCTGGTCACGAAATTAGAATTTGAAAAGGTTTCTTTTTTATGTCTGGTATCATACCCATATAATAAAAGGGATGGTGTTATATTGAGTTGCCTTATAGTGCCTACATAATAGAATGGGCTCCATAACCATACCCATGTAATAAAAGGGACAGTGTTATATTGAGTTGTCTTATAGTGCCTATATAATAGAATGGGCTCCATAACCATACCCATGTAATAAAAGAGACAGTGTTATATTGAGTTGCCTTATAGTGCCTACATAATAGAATGGGCTCCATAACCATACCCATGTAATAAAAGGGACAGTGTTATATTTAGTTGTCTTATAGTGCCTACATAATAGAATGGGCTCCATAACCATACCCATGTAATAAAAGGGACAGTGTTATATTGAGTTGTATTATAGTGAGTAACCACTGCATTTTATCCATGCACAATATGCTCCCAGCAGTGATTACTATAGACCCAGATCTGCTCTTACATAATGTGCCTGCATAGTAGAATGGGCTCAATGACCATACCCATTTAATAAAAGTGACAGTGTTATATTGAGTTGCTTTATAGTGAGTAACCAATGTTTAATCCATGCATGATGTGCTTACATAATACAATGGGCTCCACAGTTTGCATGAAATCTTGCCCATATGTTGTCTTAGCATTTTAAGTAAGAAACTTGAGTTGAAACTCAAAACTTAAGAATCCGGTCATGCCGTGATGAAACTATATACAGCAAGAAAATTGTACTTGTTCTAAAATTTATCATTTTTTAATTTTTTTCTAATTTTGGAATAAGATAGATTAAAATGGAAAAAAAACAATGGTTTATCAAATTATTTGCATCTCTATATGCTAGCAAAAAGATCTATGATATTTAATGACTCTATCCATGATTTTTGTAATTTAGAGTTTTGGATCAGAGTTTAATTTTTTGTATTTAGACAGTTTTGTGACTGCAGGGTCAGATCTCATGTTTAGAAAATATTATAAAATTCAACTTTAGCATGTTAGTAGAGGAAACAAAATTAGAGAGATCATGAAAGCTCAATGTACCTAACTTTGATTTAATAAAAGTTATTTATAATTGGAGCTTCTGAACATGAGTTTGAGCTTGAATTTCAATCTCAGAAGTTTTGATAAAATTGGGCCAAAAATAGAATAAAATGTGAGCATCTTGATCATTCAGATTTCAATAAATAGCATAGATCCTGACTTTTTGCACAATTTATGATTGAAGATCGAGGCCTATGCTGTTTACAGTTGTGCTGTTCATTCTCAAGGAAATATAGACAGGTTCCATGTTGTTTCTGTTTGTGCAACAGTTCCTCCTGTGTATTACAATGACAGGGAACCAGTCTTGGAGAAAATATGGTGTTAGCTCATGCAAGACACCAAGTTCTGGATCAATCTGCAAATTAAAAAATTTAGGGGGAAAAAAAGCATCTGTCCCATCAAGAAGATAACAGATCTTATAACAACTTTCAGTCCAATTTCTTCGAAAATTATGATCTTATTAAAATGTATTACTCCTCTTCTGTTATGACCAAATTGCTTGTTTTCTGATAAAAGATACTTGAGAAGTATCGATTGTAGTCCAATAAAGCCTGTTCATAGACATGAAAGAAACAGTCAAATATTCTTTCATACATTTGTGTTTTCTTTTTATGAGAGATCTTTAAACAAAATGTCAGTCTCTGTTGCAGATCATAAAGAATAATTATAATTTAGAGAAAACTACATGTGTGGTCTTTGTGAGGGACTATACATTCTGGTAAATGGGCTATCCATTCCGGTACATGGGCTATCTATTCTGGTACAAAGGCTATCCATTCTAGTACAAGGGCAATTCATTCTTTGTACATGGACTATCCATTCTGGTATACAATCTATTCTGGTACACAAGCTATTCATTCTGGTACATGGGCTATCCATTCAAGTACATGGGCTATCTATTCATGTTCATGGGCTATCCATTCAGGTTCATGGGCTATCCATTCATGTTCATGTGCTATCCATTCTGGTACATGGGCTATCCATTCAGGTTCATGGGCTATCCATTCATGTTCATGGGCTATCCATTCTGGTACATAGGCTATCCATTCATGTTCATTCTGGTATATGGGCTATGCATTCTTGTTTATGGGCTATCCATTCTGGTACATGGGCTACCCATTCATGTTCATGGGCTATCCATTCTGGTACATGGGCTATCCATTCATGTTCATGGGTTATCCATTCTGGTACATGGGCTATCCATTCATGTTCATGGGCTATCTATTCTGGTAAATGGTTCTATCCATTCATGTACATGGGCTATCCATTCTTGAGATGAAAATTTGGGTTGGCATAGTTAAAGTACAATATTTGTATTTACTTTGCTAATCATTTAAAACAGATATGCCTGGAAATATCTAAAACCTTAGGAAAAAAAAACATTTGCAGAGACAAGGAGTTTGAAAAATTTGACATTTTATTAATGCAATTTTTTGGGTATGAAAATTAAAGACCAAAACATATATCTTCATTATTTCCTGTTTGAACTACTGCAACCAAAAGGCAAGCACATTGATGAGTTTTAATACTTTATCTCCAATATTAAATTTTGACATCAATTCAACAATGATAAGCAATTCATATTTGGTAAGGAATTTTTCATAAATTTATTTCTCCAATTGTCTGCTGATGTATGTAAATTTTGTCCTATCAGATCCTGTGTTGCCTACCTTATTTTGGCATCATTCCCCAGATATCATTAGCCCTGAAAACTGACTCTACAGATCTGATATCCTTTCATTTGATATCACACTTCTGTCACTGATAAACTGATGTGTGTGCTGTTTTTCATTTTATCCTGATGAATGGACCACCAACTAATTATACATCTGCATTTTAATTGCCTTAATTAACAATAAATCATAATTTTCTGAAATACTTGTCATAGCGAAGAACAGATTCTTTTTACCATTGTAGAATTCTACATTTTGATAATTTTTATGAGTCATTTAGAAGGGTGTTTTTTGTTTGTTTATGAACTTTCCTCATCTTTAAAATGTGAAGATGTGACATACACTACTCACTAGAAAGCAAAACTGTACTCTTTGCTATTTCATGAGGTAGGTGTATTTTGGACTAAAAATGTTTCTATTATGATAGGTAGAACAAAGTGTTTTTCTATTGTACAAAGAATGACTGCTTTGCATATTATTATATTTATTTCCAGATACCTAATATATTATTAGCAAATCTTTCAAAAACTTATTTTTGTGTTTTGAACTGATGAGCTATAAGTTTAAAGTGTCAAACATTAAATTCATAAATGTTATGAACTTTCTAGTACATAAATAATTATGACTCAATTAGTAACAAACATCTCTCTCTCTCTCTCTCTCTCTCTCTCTCTCTCTCTCTCTCTCTCTCTCTCTCTCTCTCTCTCTCTCTCTCTCTCTCTCTCTCTCTCTCTCTCTCTCTCTCTCTCTCTCTCTCTCTCTCTCTCTCTCTCTCTCTCTCTCTCTCTCTCTCTCTCTCTACATGTGTATATAGGGTATATACACACAAGATATTTTGGGCAACATTTGTTTTCCTAGATGGATTATTTTTAAGGAAAATATTTGTGTGTCCCAGACATATTGTTTTCAGAATGGCCTTATTTTTGCAGCCTTATTAGTCTCATTTTTTAAAAAAAAGCATTTTATTTCAGGTGTGAACATTGTGAATGGGGTCCTTTTAGTGGGAAAATAGTGTGATTGATTTATAGAACTAGTTTAATTTATTGGCAATAAAATTAACCTTTTCTTTTCCTGTAAAATCAAACATGTTTGAGGATGATGTAATATTTTCATTTGGGGGCGAGTGAGATTATTTACCCACAATATTATATTCACCATGAATAAGAGTATCGTCTTATTGGATATAAAATTACTGTAACCAACCCCTACAAAATTGCATACTCATAAAATCACCTGATTACTCCCAAATTAAAAAAATGTAACATTACAAATGCATCAAATTTGATGGTATTTGGATTTTTTTCTATATATGAAAATAGAAAAGTGATAAAAATTTAACAAACGAATGTGAATTTTAAGATTGTGTAAACTTGTTCTAGTCTTTAAGACTGAAAAAAAATCTAAGCATCTTCAAGGAGAAAAAGAAGGAAAAATGCAAGCTACTGTTAGACCCAGCACATAATGAATGTGAACCTTGTTCCACTGAGCTGGGAAGCTAGAACTTGAAATTTCTCTCTATCCTAAAGATTATTGGAGATTCTTGTTTGTAGTTTTTATATTGTACAATTATTCATGCAGCATCAAAACATAAAAGTTTTGATTTTATTTTTATCTTTTAAAATGGAAATGATTTTTTAAAAATATATAATTATTTCAAAAATTTAAAATTACTTTGAATAAAAAATAAATGCACAAATTACAATCAACCCAGTATTCATCTTACTAGACTTGAAGTTTTGAATGTTGTATTCCAAACTTATATTGGTTTACTTATCAATTATAGTTTTGAAAAAATGTCAAACTCAAGAGTATTTACAAATAATTAACCAGTAATTTGGAGGAAAAAAAATCTCATTAAATTTTCTTGTGGTGAACCTTTTTTTCCAATAGTTTCTAAAAATCAGTCTTAAGAAATATCAAATTCCTAAATACTACATTAGTTCCAAAAATTGATGACATTGTATTCATTATGGAGATAACATATTTTTGAGTGAAACTAGGTAACAAGATATGATGTATGGGTCAGGATTAATTAAGTGTAAAAAGAAACCCATTCTAAAGATCAGAACAAATTTCTAACTGTTGAAACAAATGACCAGTGTTTTCCTTATGCCCGCAAATGTAATGTTATAGCTACACTCCTGAACTTTTTATGAAGAATTTCTTAAAACCAGTCATTTAGACTACACACTAATATTGTTAAGGCAAGCAGTTTTCTAAATCCCTTTGTTTTTGTGTTATAGTTTCTCAAGCTTCATCAATAATTGGTGTTTGAGCATTGTTCTAATTGTGAAATACAGCGTGTTCAACCAGACAATTAGAGGATTTTCTTACATTTTCTTTCTAAACACAATCACAATGAATGTCAAGAAAACATCATCGTTATGCTATCATGTGTTAAGGGGATTTTTACTGCCTCATAAAAACTCATGTACCTTGTTTCTCAAATGCCCTATTTACATTTTTGATCTTAATTTTTTGTTTTTGGCACAAAATGCTTCATTTGTGATGTCACACAGTGCTGAATTGTGGCGTGAGTTTTTAAAAAGGTGTTTAAAGTTTACGAAATTTGATACAGTGAGTATTCTCATCACAATCTGACACATATAAACTGTTTGTTCCTGGCTGTTCTTCACTTGAATGGCCCTCAATGCCTTCTGCCCAGTCAGGACAATGGACTATATGATACAGTGTAAACCTGCAATGACATTGCCCATTTTGTGCAACACTAGAACTGACTGTATTGATTGTACAGGCTCATAAAATTTGCTTCAAACAGTCGACAAAACAATTGCTGACTACCCACAGAGTGATGTGATTCCTTTGTTGGAATATCAACCTGGCTGCCCATCTTGTAACTGCAATTGTGGATCATTTTAAAAAATTGTAGATTGGTGTGGCATATTACAAATTTTCCCCAAAAAGTCAAGTCTGGCTACACACTTATTAACCTTATTTAGTTTGTTTTGATTTTGCCAATCCTCAAAAAAGTTGAGGTTTTCACCTTTTAATACGGAACTAAGTTTAAACTTTAAACATGTGTTGTTCTTAAAGAGTTGAAAGGGTTTAATGTATATATCTTTTTTTTGTTGTACTGGTTAAGTTTGTGGCCAAACTTAATGAATTATTTCCAACCAAGACTATGTATTATGAATTATTCATGAATATTCATTATCACTAACTTTTAAAACACTTTTAAAAAAAGAATATCTTTTTACCCTGACCTCCCATTATAAGGTAATGCCAACTTTTAAAGTCCTGACAAAGTATCCTTGCTTCAACTTTTCTGAGGTATGGTCAGATCTGTAAAAATACAAGAAAATTATTTGGAGAAAATAAATATTTATTTTGTCTTTGATGTTTTTGTGTGTTGTGATTTGGATTTTTCATGTAGCTTTAACAATATTTTAGTCATATCGCTATGATGTCTGCAGTGTTGCAGTTTATAGTGATGTCTAGCATTGGGGCATCATGATACAGACATGTAGCATCATGTCCCACCCAGTCACATTTTCCTGGCACCTGGCCAAATTACGCCTACTCATGAGCATCTAGCAAGGCAGCTGTTAGTACCATTTTTATAAAGTCTTTGGTATAACCTGGCCAGGGTTCGAACCTGTAACCTCCCACATCTGAGGCAGACACTCTAACAACTAGGCCACTGGAGCAGTCTATAAGCAATTAGAGAACCATTTTGTCTTTAAATAGCTGCAAAAGAAAAGATTTTGGGAACAAAAATGACAGTTCTCAGGTTGTTTTCTTGTTTCTTATTGCTCGTGTATTTTTTTTAAAGTTGCTCAATGTGCTCACTTACAAGTTGTGTCCATCTGTAAATAAATAGACCCTGGTCTGTCATCACAAATTATGCCATCAGATCAGGGTCTGTTTTGATTGTCCTACATATTCTTCCTAACAAATTCATGTTCTTTCTTTTCTGGTCTTTACCAGAGGCCTTTTCCTTTCCCATGGTCCTCCATTTATGTGTCTGTGAGCATGAAAAAGGCTGCAGGTTTGTTTACACAATTTCCTCTTTCCTTATGACATAATTACACATGCACACACACACACACACACACACACACACACACACACACACACACACACACACACACACACACACACACACACACTTTCAGTGAATCCCCTAATTAATTTATGTCCAAAAAAAAGTAACCCCTTCCCTACAAACTAACAATATTTTAAAAGATGGCTTTTATGCTAAAAATAGAATTAATGAAAATTAAACGTCTACAAATAAATGTTAATTTTTGTATATAGGCTACAGCAATTTTGCAGCACATGCAAATGGGGGTGGGCTGGGGGCATTTGCCTGAAATGAACAAGAGTCTGTTATCAAAGTGTACAATATTTATAAGGCATTAAGGTTACTGCATCTGGTTGAAGAAGTTGTATGCTTGTACAGGCTACATAATTTATTTTATGTGTTATGTTAAAGATGACTGTATAAAAGTCAAGCTCGCAAGTTTCCTAGGCACAGTCATCCATCCTTGGAGGGGTAGCTCATGGACTTCCATTATATATATATATATATATATATATATATATATATATATATATATATATATATATATATATATATATATATATATATATATATATATATATACATACATACATACATACATACATACATACATACATACATACATACATACATACATATAACATAGATGTTATTTAATAGAAGTCCATGCATAGCTATACTATTTAGATGTCTATTGCTCAGTGCAGTCTTTGAATTTAGTAACAGCTTCCCTTAAAAATCTATCAGAAGAATAACCACAATGGTATTAATCTTCAGATTAATACCATATGTGGGTAATCTGTCTACAGTCTACAATCAACATTGAATAGAATCAACATATGATGATGCAAGACTATGACTTCATTGGCAAGAGCTCAACCAGTTTAGAATTAAACTGATGGGCTGTTGACCAGTGAGCAAATGTGTGCCATACTAATGCAGCAACTAATTTTCTTTTTCTTGAATTATTAAATTTATTGTAAAAAATTCCATTGTTGACATCAATTTATCTTGAACTCCCTCCTCCACCAAGTCAACAATTGTCAAACTTCTTTAAACCCCCTCCCCCATTTTGTTGACATAATTAATGGATGACCCCTAATTTGGGTTTTGAATTAATAATAATGTGTACATTAAACCTGCCACATTTTACAAGTGTTAAATCTTGCTCAGTTCTGACTGAATTATACCCCCTACTGTACACAATTGCCATTGCATTCATTTGATATTATTATATTTTGCTTACATCTTGGTAGATAACTAGTGTCAAAGAATGTGTTAATCCATTTACCAATACTTGTTGTAAAATGAGGATGCTACATGCAAACCAACAGGAGATCTTAAAGAACATTTGAACAATATCTTGTGAGATAATATTGTATGTATATTAATACAAGGAACAATTAAGTTGATGTTGATATGTAAATACATATAATCAATCATATCTACGGACAGCTGGTATTGTCTTATATAAGAATTCTTGTACCCTAATTAAGATGGTGGTGTGGCAATTTCAGCCATCTGATAAACTTTGTGCCTCCTTTTATCTACATTTTAAATTAGCATAGACCCCTGAACAATTGATACGATGGGTCATGTTATTTGAATTGTTGTCAGTTACAATCAGAAACATTTAAGTTTGTTCCAGTCTGTTTCCACAAAAAAATTGCTGTCTTTGTTTCTACTTTAGATTGTTTTCGGCTAATCATGTGTGAACCCTCACCTTTTATTGCAAGTTTTGATCAATACCTGCCAATGAAAAATAGGCAAAAGCTTTATGAGGGTCATTGGTCCAGATACATGATTGCAAAACATTGACAACTCTTTTGAATTGTGGGTGGTCTGGGCTATTGTCCTGTTATCAGTAAAAGTTAACAAATTTCATCAACCATCATTTAACAGTACATGCACTATGAAAGTATCTTTTTCTTATTTTTATCAGATATGCTGCCATTTTATCATTGAGATGCATTTTACAGCCAGAAGAAAAATTGCTGAGTAAATGATGCTTTCATTTGTACACTTAACCAGAGAGGAAAATGGTTTACAATTTTATCAATATCTTAAATTTCATGGTCACTGACCAAGCAGGTGTGAAGAAATAAAATTTTTGCCACAGTAAATAAATTTCAAATGTTATTCTCATTTCCAATTTTAAATTGATATTTGACCTATTTTATCATGCTTTCCATGTAGTTACATTTGACCTATTTTATCATGCTTTCCATGTGGTTACATTTGACCTATTTTAACATGCTTTCCATGTGGTCACATTTGACCTTTTTATCATGCTTTCCATGTGGACACATATGACCTATTTTATCATGCTTTCCATGTGGTTACATTTGACCTATTTTATCATGCTTTCCATGTGGTCACATTTGATCTATTTTATCATGCTTTCCATGTGATCACATTTGACTTATTTTATCATGCTTTCCATGTGTCACATATGACCTATTTTATCATGCTTTCCATGTGGACACATATGACCTATTTTATCATGCTTTCCATGTAGTTACATTTTACCTATTTTATCATTCTTTCTATGTGGTCACATTTGACTTATTTTATCATGCTTTCCATGTGTCACATATGACCTATTTTATCATGCTTTCCATGTGGACACATATGACCTATTTTATCATGCTTTCCATGTGGTTACATTTGACCTATTTTATTATGCTTTCCATGTGGTCACATTTGACTTATTTTATCATGCTTTCCATGTGTCACATATGATGTATTTTATCATGCTTTCCATGTAGTTACATTTTACCTATTTTATCATTCTTTCTATGTGGTCACATTTGACCTATTTTATCATGCTTTCCATGTGGTTACATTTGACCTATTTTAACATGCTTTCCATGTGGTCACATTTGATTTCAGAGGTTTTTACTGGATGACTATAGTTCTGACTCAAATTATGATAGATTGTATGCACATGTTTATAAGCAGAGTACACCTGCAAACTGCATAGACCCAGATCTGTCATCAAATAATATGTTGGTTGATCTGGGTCAGTGTGGTTTGTTAGGAGTGATCAATAGAACAAAGAGCATAGACTCTGATCTGCTGGCACATTATGCAGTGGCAGAGCAAGGTCAGTGTTATAGGTTGACTCAACTCATAAGTGAGTATATGTAGTAGATAAGAAATGCTGCATTTGGATTCAACTTATAAGCAAGTAAATATGGTAGATCAGGGGTCATGATATCTTATGTAGTGATGTCTACTATTCCATTTGAATATTCTTATTCCTTAAAGTATAGACCTATTGACAATATATAATTCAATCTAAGCCTATTGACAGTATGTAATTCAATATTGACCTATTAACAGTATATAATTCAGTCTAGGTCTATTGACATTATAGATTTCAATCCAGACCTTTTTACAGCATCAAAATAAATATAGACCTATTGATAAAGTATAATTCTATCTAGACCTATTGACAGTGTATAATTCAGTCTAGACCTATTGACTTTATAATTCAATCTAAGCCTATTGACAGTAGAGAATTCGATCCAGACATATTGACAGATCAAAAAAATCTTGACAATATTGACTACATATAATTCAGTCTAGACCTAATGACATGATAGTATTCAAAATGGACCTATTGACAATATATTATTCAATCTAGACCTGTTGGAAGTATATAATTTAGTCAATGCCTATTGACAGTATATAATTCAGTCTATACCTATTGACAGTATATAATTCAATGTAGGCCTATTGACTATATAATTCAATCTAAGCCTATTGACAGTATATAATTCAGTCATAGCCAGTTGACAGTATAGAATTCAATCCAGACCTATTGACAGCATCATAATCAATCTAGATCTATTAACAGTATATAATTCAATCTAGAACTGCTGACAGGATAAAATTCAGTCTAGACCTATTGAAAATATAGATTTCAGTCTAGACATTGACAATAAAGAAGTCAATCTAGACATGTTGACAGTATATGATTCAGGCTAGACCTATTGAGAGTAGATTATTTAGTCTAGACCTATTGACAGTATAGAATTAAGTCTAGACCTAGTGACAGTGTATAATTCAGTCTAGTCCTATTGACAGTGTATAATTCAGTCTAGACCTATTAACAGTGTATAATTCAGTCTAGACCTATTGACAGTGTATAATTAAGTCTAGACCTATTGACAGTATAGAATTCAGTATAGATTTATATTGACAGTGTATAATTCAGTCTAGACCTATTGACAGTGTATAATTCAGTCTAGACCTATTAACAGTGTATAATTCAGTCTAGACCTATTGACAGTGTATAATTAAGTCTAGACCTATTGACAGTATAAAATTCAATATAGATTTATATTGACAGTGTATAATTCAGTCTAGACCTATTGACAGTGTATAATTCAGTCTAGGCCTATTGAAAGTATAGAATTCAGTATAGATTTATATTGACAGTGTATAATTCAGTCTAGACCTATTGACAGTGTATAATTTAGTCTAGACCTATTGACAGTATAGAATTCAGTATAGATTTATATTGACAGTGTATAATTCAGTCTAGACCTATTGACAGTGTATAATTCAGTCTAGACCTATTGACAGTATAGAATTCAGTATAGATTTATATTGACAGTGTATAATTCAGTCTAGACCTATTGACAGTATAGAATTCAGTATAGATTTATATTGACAGTGTATAATTCAGTCTAGACCTATTGACAGTGTATAATTCAGTCTAGACCTATTGATAGTGTATAATTCAGTATAGATTTATATTGACAGTGTATAATTCAGTCTAGACCTATTGATAGTGTATAATTCAGTCTAAACTTATTGATAGTATAGAATTCAATTGAGACCTAGTTGGTCCCAAATGAAAATGAACTGATCTGATACATAATATTGCTGCAAAATTAGCCAATTCAAAATTCTTTTTATATGACTCAAGAATGTCAGATGGTTTGAACATGCATCATTTAAAAACAAGAAATGGTGTTATCTTGAATTCCTAGAATTTCTTTTGAACAGTAAAGTGTTAGTTTGTTTGAGGGACTTTTCACTTTTGCATAACTTTCATTTCCTAAAAATTATTTTTTGCCTATGATTTGTGCTCTTAAATGAATTTGACCTTTTGATGTTGCAAATTACCTCTAAAATTTCCAGTCACTTAATATAGGCTTTAGAAATGTTGAATGCATAACAAAAAATTTAGCCAAAGTGCCAGCATTACTGCATTTTTATTGAGGCCAGATATAAAAGGAAACAACAATTTTTAAACACAGGAAGCTGATTTATTTTTGACATTGTTAATAATTCCTAAAATCCTTTGTATTGAGTTGCTATTAACATTTAAGAGAAAATTATAGGAATCAACATTCACTGACTTTTGATATTACAGTGCTAAAAATAAAGCTTGAAGTTTCATAACAAAGGATATGAGAGAGAGAGAGAGAGAGAGAGAGAGAGAGAGAGAGAGAGAGAGAGAGAGAGAGAGAGAGAGAGAGAGAGAGAGAGAGAGAGAGAGAGAGAGAGAGAGAGAGAGAGAGAGAGAGAGAGAGAGAGAGAGAGAGAGAGAGAGAGAGAGAGAGAGAGAGAGTAAAATTTATTGTAGTAGCTTTTTGTAGTTCCATTAGAACCATATATGAAATGATGGAAAATATCTTTTAAAAAGCAGTTACTTCTTACCTCACTACAAAAGGGAATTTATTAAATTGCTTCTGTTGTCAGTATCTAGATCAGCATCGAAAACATGTAAAAGTATGTACAAATGTACAGCATCTGTTCTTTCTTCCTCTGTTCTAGACAACAACTTGGGTTTCATGACATCAGCACCCCTTCCTCAACCCTTACCCTACCTTGTATTGCAAGTTATAGGGGCTAACCTTGTACATACATATATTTATATTACAGATTTTAGTTCTTGCATTTATCTCAGTTTTTCACATACAACACATAGAATACAATACTCTCATGACAAAAGCAGGTTAATGTGACCCATATTTCATGCTTGAACTAAATTTGGTATATTCTCATTAGTTTGCATTCTAGTATCACCCAACTATGTGATTATACACATCTATATAAGTATCCCACCATTACAATTAAAGATGGTCAACATACCTGCATTTCACATATTACAGGCTTAGGTAAAGTGTTTGCATGTAATCATGACCATATAGGTTGTTTTGTTTGTTGTATTCATAGTTAATTTTTACTGGAAATAATTAGACATGGTGAAAGGATACATCTTGATGGATAACTACTCACAAATCATAATAGAGGTCACTGTACATGATAACATCATGTTTTATTGACTTTGGTTAAATTTTGTGTTTTAATTGTTTTTAGAGTAATTGAAATCAAGGATTGTACACATCTCTATTAGTACCAAACCAGCACAGAAAGGTCAATGTGACCTACATTCACATTTTACTGGCTTAAGTTGCTATATACATACTGTCCTATTTAGAATCATGAAATTTGGCAAGAAGATATATCTTGAAAAGTACTATTCCCTCACTGCAAAAATAGGTTGTTATGGCCAGTATTTTACACTTCAATGAATTTGAGTTAAATTTTGTCTTTGATGTTCATTTCTCAGGCACTGGTGATGATTGAATCATGACATTTATGATGATAGGTACCTCTATCAGTACCTCAACCTTGCATCAAAAGAAGGCCATTATGATCAATAGTTCATCTTTTACTGTCGTTAGTCAGTGATCTAGTCTTCAATTCATTAACATATGTTTATTTCATGCTATTTACATACTATCCTACTTGGTAAGTGGATGCATCTTGATAAATTATTGCAAAAATTTAGGTCTTTGTGACCTGTATAATATGCTTCATTGACTTTGTTAAAATTTTATGTTTAACATTCATTTATTGCTCGCTGTTATGTTATTATCATGAAACTTGATAATGATGAAAACTTGTAGAGAATGAGAGAGATGAAGAGCGATGAGTTTTCATAAAGGCTTTAGATAATTGGAGTTATTAACAATAAATTTGAAAGTGGCAGCTATCATGTGGTTATGTTAAGACCAGATATGAAATGAAGGAAAGTATGTTTAATACTGAAAGCAGTTACTTTCTTTAGATTGTTATTAATTCCTCAGAGTCATCTCTCTGCATTAGAAAATGTTAATTAAGTCAAAACTGTATAAAGGTAATTTCTTTAACTTGCATATATGTTCTAGATATTTATATACCTATCCATAATGTCAAGGTGACCACTATAATGAACTATAGCAAATTTGACTGAGCATGATTGAAAGTATAGTGTTCAACAGTTTGCAGTAACAAAAGAAAGACCAACAACAAGTGAAATGAATGATAACTTTACACAAGAAGGGCCACCATAACATTTCCTAAAGATATAGCGGGAAGCAAGAAAAAGTTACAAAACAAGATAATCAGATGCAAGGTGAAAGAAGTGAGATAAAACTTACTTCACCCACTTATATCATAACCTGCTGAAAAAGTCATAGATAATGAAGGCGGATTTAAATGTCGATACATATGCATTTTAATTATCATGCCTGACAATTAAAATCTGTCCAATCATGGAGATATCAGCCAACATTAGTTCTGATACACGGATACCGGATCACTGTTGATGACCTGTCACTGGCACATTCCTCCAGGATGTTGTTAAGGGTGTACTTATAGAATAAGAGCCCCACTTATTAATTTGTCTTGCAAAATAGGATCTCTTTGATACAAATTTCTGTAACCCAGCCAGTGTTAGATGACATATTATTATGATTTAGACTGCTTTATAAAGCTTACCTTGTCCTAAGGTCACCAAGAAAAGTTGACCTCTTCAAGTGTTTAGAATTGTATGTTGTGATTGGTCAGACTGTGCAGACCATGTGGTCTTCTAAATTCATCCAGTCAGATTGCTTGATTATTGAAATAAGTCAGTTTGTAGCCCAGTTCATAGCAAGGTTCTTATAAAGTTCTTAATTAGTCCAATCTTATGAATGTACTTGTATAATATACTGAACATGTTATGACAGCATGTTATCATACCCACTATGCCTCATCCACATTGATAAAACATGGTGTAAAAAATAAACATCTACAAAGAAGTCTAGTCTGATAGATTTTTTTTTTATATATTCTGTAGAGGATAATCATCTTATAATTTTTATTTCTTTCTTTGAAAAATTGTGTTGGCATGACCTTTGCCATAATTATCACTTTTCTTATGAGCTTAATATGTATTGTGTGTATTGATATTTTGTTGGCACACCTTATGAAATTGCAACTTTCCATTTCACAAATTGACCAATTTAGCTAAATGTAGAACTTCTTAAACAATTTTTCTAGAATCTTGTTGCTCAGACACCTGGAATAACTAAGACTGGTTTTCAGGTCATGGTAAAAATATATAGATGTAATTGCATTAAACCTCACTGACTTGAAGCACCAATTTTGAGGATGTTGTTTTTGTTGTTGTTTTTAGAGCAAGTACCAGTTGGAGTCATATGGCTTTTTTGGGGGATTGTTTTCTTTTGAGAGCAAATCCCCAGTGGAATCAGACAACTTACTTTGGAGAAGGTTTTCTTTGGAGAATAAAACTAATTTGCAATCTGAAGACTTTTTTGTAGATGTATTTCATTTGAGAGCAAAACTTCATTGGAATTAGATGACTTATAACCAAGGTAGGTTTACTTATATCCAAGGCAGGTTTACTTATATCTAAGGTAGGTTTACTTCATCCAAGGTAGGTTTACATATATCCAAGGTAGGTTTACTTTTGAGAGGTAAACTTCATATCAGTCAGGTGATTTATTTTTGAGGTAGGCTTTCTTTTGAGAGCAAAGATTCATTGGAAGCAGATGGCTTATTTGCAAGGTAGGTTTACTTTAGAGAGCAACCTTCATTGGAATGAGATGACTCATTTTGTGGATGACAACAAAATTTCATTGGAATCAGATGACGTGTTTTTTAAGGTAGGCTTGCTTTTGAGAACAAAACATTATTTCAATCAGATAATTTATTTTTCAAGTAGGTTTTCTTTTGAGAGCTAGTCTTCATTGAAATCAGATGACTTTTTCTGGAGATGATTTTCAATTGAGAGAAAGCCATCATTGAAATCATATGACTTTGGAAATTGCTTTCTTTGAGATCAATACTTTAGTAGAATCTGACTGCTTATTTTGGGGATGGATTTCTTTTTATAGCAAATCATTAATGAATCAGATGACTTATTTTTGAGGTAGACTTTTATAGTTGGCTTACTTTTCTACAGGTCAGCTAAATTTTTGAGTATACTAAATCAGATTGCCAGCTTGTGATAAATTTTATATGGATGGTTGATTCTTTGTAATTTGGACCATAGATCCACTTGTGGAAACTCTTGGTAATTTGGACAATAGAGCCATTTGTGTGAATCAGTTTAAATCTATACAAAGAATAATTAAAATTTTACTGTAAAAAGTATTTAAATAAAACCACTAAGGGAAATGTTTTGAGATACAAACATGATCACTCAGAAAAATTAATATTTTATTCTAAACCTACTGTATATACTTGCTTATAAAATGAGATCATATGCAAACTGCACAGACCCAGACCGGCCATCACATAATGCACTATCATATATGTGTCTGTGCAGCTTATTAGGGGTAGTTGGTCGAACAAACAATATCAACACTGATCTGCAGGCACGTTATGTTGTGGCAGATCTGGATCTTTGCTGTTTGCTGTCTAGCTTTTCTTATAGCAGAGCAAATATGATAACTATCTGTTAACATTTATATGTAGTTAAATTTTTTAAATAATGTACAATTAATGTTAATTTAAAATCATTGAAACATCTCACAAATAATATCAGCATATTGCCTGTGATAGGATTTCCTAAGCCGAAGGTGTTTGCAATTGGAACTGTGTTTTGAAAGTATAATGTTATATTTACTGTTGAACATAAACATATTTTTTGACATTTGTTTGTGATTAAATATCAGCTTGACAGAGAAAAATTCATTTCTTCAGTACCTCACTTTTACTTAAAATCTCTTGCTTATTCTTATAAATTAATTGTCCGCATGGATTTATATTTTGTTGAAACTGCAAACAACCAAGAACCTGATCTGCCATAGATTAATGTGTCTAGAGAATAAAGTATATGTTGCTTGTTCTATAGATTACTCCTAACAAACTGCACAGACCCAGATCTGCCACTACATTATGAGACTGCAGATCTGGGTCTATGCAGTTTGCAGTTGTTTTCAATGTACATGTGAGTATACATGGTAATCACCTGGCCACAAGGCCAAGTCAGCTTATGGCATATCCCTGTGTCTATTATGCATCTTGTGTCTTCCATTGTCTGTCATCCATCAACACTGCTATTTTGGACTTCTCAAAAATTGCTTGGCCAAATTCACTCAAACTTGCCAGGAATGTTCCTCAAGATCCTTTCTGCCAAAAATTGAGCTTGGGGTGGCTCCAGTAGCATTGGAGTAGCTTACTAAGCAACCAAACTGGAAAACCTATCTTCCAAATGATAAACCTATTTTTATCATCTCAACAATGGCTCTGCCAATTATGGTCAAATTTGATAGTAATGTTTCTTGGGACATGCATTATAACCAGATGGAAAGCCTATTTTGGACTTTTTCACTAGTATAACTGAGCCACATTTGGTCAAACTTGGCATAATGTTTCTTAGCACATGCTCTATCAAGAGTTTGATTGATGTGTCTCAAATAGCAGTAAAGTGGCTTCCTTAGCAACCATATGGAAACATTTTTAAACTTTTCTAGAATGGCTGAGATAATTTAAATCAAGTTTGGTAAAAATGTTAGAACATGTTTTTTTTTAAAAAAAAAATAGGTGGCTCCCATTAGCAACAATGTGACTTCCTTAGCAACTATGTGAAAAACATTTTTTTACTCCTTCATTATAATAGCTCAGTCAGTTTTGATCAAATTTAGTAGTATTGTTTTCAGGACAGGCTTTGTCAAAATTCAGTCTTTTGGTAGCTCAACTAGCAATGATGTGACTTTCACTGCAGTTATACAATTAACTTATTTTAGCATCATCTCCAGAATAGCTGAAAAATATTCAGTTAATATTGGTTTGAATGTTTGTTAGGAAATGCTGTACCCTCCAAAAATATTGCGTGGCTTTCCTTGTAACTATGGAATTTTTAGAAACCAGGATAAAAACATATTTTTGACTTGCTCTTATCTTCAATGGTTTAGCTAATTTTTTAAGATTTGGCAGGATCATTAGGTGAGACAGGTTGCATTAAAATGTTTTCTGGGGTGACTTCCCTAATAAAGTGTGGTTTTCATAGAAACTATATGGGGAAAACCTTTTCATAATATCATGTCCAAAATGGCTTTGCCCTTTTTCATCAAACTTGATAAAAATGTTTCTTGCAACATGCTGTATAATTATTTTGATGCTTTACTCTAGGCTTCAACATTAATCATATCAAAAGCCCATTGCTAACATCTTAGAATGGCAAGGCCATTTTTGATTAAATGTTACATGAATATGTCTTAGGATATGGTCTATAAAAGTTGTGTTTAGTGGCTTCCCTAACAATGTTGTGGCTTCCTTAGCAACCAGGTGGGATTTATTTTTCTTCTCTAGAAGAGCCAAGTCAATTTTGATCAAACTTAAGAGTGTTTCTTAGGACATGCTTTATTGAAATATTTACATTTAGTGGCTTCCTTTGCTGAGGCATGACCATCATAGCAAACATATAGAAAACCTATTTTCAGTATGTTCAGAATTGAATTGCCAATTTTTATTAAACTTGGTATGCCTGTTTCTTTGGATGTGCTCCATTAAAGTTGTGTTTGTGGTTAATTCCCTAGCAACCATGTGGCTTCCATAGCATCCAGGTTGAATATTAGCAAATAATACCCATCTACTATAAGGTAACAGTACTGATACAAATGTTATCTTTTGTATTAAAACAAAGATCATAGAACAGCATTTTTCCCAAACTGCCTTTTCATCTTAGACCAAATATGAGTAGTAGAGTTTTAGTACCAACATCTTTTTCATTCATCAGATGCCAGTAAACTTGGAATCCAGCTTAAGTTACTCAAAGTAGCCACATAGATAAACAGCATGTCATTATCACCAAATAGCTGGATGTCAGTGTCACCAAACAGCTGGAAATTAGAAATGGCTGTCTTTCAATCTAAGGTACCTCCTTGATTTAATGCATGTACCTTTTTAGACCAACATACATGTTTGTCATAGGAACAGTATCATGTCAACTTGGACCTCTGGTATAGAAAAAGTGCCAAGAATATTGTAATACATTCCATCCATGTGTCTTTCTGTCTGTCTGTATGTGAACATATATATCTATCCAGTATGCTATCTCATCCTCAACCATTGAGTCACAATTTAGTCAACTTGATTGGTGAAGTACAGTTCAAAAGTGAGGAGCTTTGGGTCCAAATTTCCAGCTTGAGTTTTGTTAGTTTTCAGCTTTCTGGAGTCACAGACAGAAGAATGTGTTACATCAGGAATAAGTTGGTCATTTGAGTGGTGCTAAATATTTGATTGATCTGACTGACTTCTGAGTTATTGAAGCTTTACAGGAATTGAACATTATTTGCTTACCATCATCCTTGGTTAGGACTCAGATCATACAAAGTGCTCTAAATTTCAATGTATGATGATATTGGTAATTATTTTGAATAAACTTCATATATGAAGCGACAGCAGAGTGACATATAATGAATATGTACCATATATACTCAATTGCAAGTCAAGTCAACAGCAAACAATGTAGGTATGTTGTGTGACAACAGATCTGGGTCTATGTTGTTTATTCTTCTGATTAGCACTAGCAAGCTGTATGGACCCAGACCATGTCAGATCTAGTTCAATGCAATCTGCAGTTGGATCCAACTTCCAGGGGAATATATATGGGATGTAAGATCTAGTTATGAATCCTGGGTCATGATCTAGGGTGGATCAGATCATTGGGAAGGGTTGGGGATGTGTGTCATTTAGATTTTTATTGCTATGATATCTGCAGTGGGGCAGTTTATAGTGATGCACTAGGGCATCATGCTGCAGATATTTAGCATCATGTCATATTATCTTGACACCAGGCTGACCAGTCCAAACACTAACCTTTTAATGCTGAATGCCTAGCAAGGCAGCTGTTAGTACCATTTGTATAAGTGTTTGTTGTGCCAGGGTTCAAACCCATGACCTTCCATATCCGAGGCAGATACTCTAATGACGTAGACAACCAGAGCGGTTTTGGCAGCGGCTATAGAGTCTCTCTCTCTTTCTCTCTCTCTCTCTCTCTCTCTCTCTCTCTCTCTCTCTCTCTCTCTCTCTCTCTCACACACACACACACACACACACACACACACACACACACACACACACAAACACATCCAGAAAATGAATTTGTTGACACAACAGGATGGGCATTCATCTCCATTTAGAATTACAAAAAGAGATGACTCAAGGCTTTATATTCCACCAGAATAAAGTGTTGTTTGCAGATGAGAGCCTTTGATAACTCCGATATTTCCATTAATATCGCCCTTAACCCCCGTTAGTGCCATTTTAGCACATTTATTTCAAGTCAATAGTGCTAAGTGGATTGCAGTCAAATAATTTTGTATCACAATATCTTTGTTAACAGTTAAAATACCCCGTACTGCGTAACATCTTCTCAAAGATTAAGTACAGCAGTTGGACTCTTAACTTGGATCTTACATTAGTTCATATTTTCATTTCAAATGAAATTATTGAGTGAGCTTCATAAATTTCATGTGCAGTGAGCTCATATATAGCTCATATATAGGACTCTGTATGTCACATGATAAATTAAATTGATGTCAGTATTAGCTGCTAGAAATATGTACATGTATCATCTGAGAGTTTGTATTTTACACTCATTTTATGTACAAAATCATAATGTTATTTATGCCAAAAATATCAAAACAGTTTTATGAAATTTAATCTCTTCCATATCATTTAAAAGGAAAGAGCCATTGTAGTGCCACAGTGCCTCATACAAGGGATATAATAGCACTGAGCTGCTTGAGAAACTGCTACTATCTGGAATTGTGGAACTGAATGGGTTCAATAACTGATGCTATTATTTCTGAATAGGCTTTGAGAGACATAAGGAATAATGTATGTAAGAGCAAGCAGTTTAATGGTAATGGAATTGGACACTATGGGGAAGAAAAAGAGACTCAGTATAGAAGGCTTATTTTGTCATGGAATTTAGCTTTCTTGCAAGTGTGCAGGGATAGATATGCATCATTGGAAGAAAAAAAAAACAGCTAACAAAACAATCAACCAGTCTATTTACTGAAAAGTGAGTCACATAGTTGGTGCCAAAATTTCACATTTCAGTTCTTACCATGTTTTTTCAGTGTTTTAACTGTTCATTGGATACCTGGAGTAAAACGGACTCAGTGGTCACCTTGCTAACATGGGACCAAATGGGAGTGGGTTCAACAAAATCATACCACTAAATCACCCAGGCCATTTACTGTGGTATATCCTTAGTCAAGGGTGTTTACTCTAATTACCTGAATGCTAAATAGCCTTCAGGTTTTGCTGTTCCATAAAAGACTAAATGTAGATCATGCTCACTGCATTAATTATATTGGGAGATTTATTGTTCACAATTATAGCAAAAATGAAACCCCACAAAAACAACATGTTTTACAAAAATGTGTCCATTTATCTTACTATCTTCCTATCAGCAAAAATTATATAGAAAGTAACAAAAAGTTATGTCTAAGTGGGTGAAAATTTACAATCAGCTTATTATAAAGTTTGGTTAGAGTGTTTATAATTTATTGTAATCATTTTGATTAGATATTATTTAAATTGAAAATGTGGATAATATTCCATTGTAAATAACATCAGATGTTCACACAAAACAGTACTATATTAAAAAGTTTTACCAACAAATCGTGTTTATTTTGCCATTAACAAAAATAACAAAGAATTTATTTTAAAAAATTATACAAAAAATAATAAATTTATAGAAATTTTGTTTGTTATATTAAATTAATGCTTTTTAATCACATTCAGCTTTTAACACAAGATAGGGCAAGGACCATGTAAACTGTGTCACTGTGTAACACATTGTTCAAGGACCAAGTATGATGTTACAGTGTATAAATACAAAAGGCAAGGACCATGTAAGGTGTGATACTGTCTATCACATAGGGCAATGACTGTAAGTTGTTACAAGGTGTAAATACATAGGGTTAAGTACCATCTATGTTGTGACAATGTGTAAAACATAGGGCAAGGACCATTTAAGTTGTTACAATGTGTAAATACATTGGGTTAAGGACCATTTATAGTCTGACAATGTGTAATACACAGTGTAAAGACCATTTAAGGTGGGACATTGTGTAATACATAGGGCAAGGACCACATAAGTTGTTACAATGTGTAAATATATAGGGCAAGGACCATTTATGGTGTGACAATGTGTAATACACAGTGTAAAGACCATTTAAGGTAGGATATTGTGTTGTTACAATGTGTAAATATATAGGGCAAGGACCATTTATGATGTGACAATGTGTAATACATAGGACAATGACCATTCAGGGTAGAACAATGTATAATGCATAGGGCATGGATGTTTAAGTTGTTACAGTGTATATATATATATATATATATATATATATATATATATATATATATATATATATATATATATATATATATATATATATATATATATACACACACACACACACACACAGCAAAGACCATTTAAAGTGGGACAATGTATAATACATAGGGCAAGAACCATTTAAGGTGTGCCAATGTGTAATACATACATAAATTTCATGCAAAATGTGCCAAAGTGTAATACATGGGACATTGACCATGTAAGTTGTGACTGTGTGTAATACATAGGATGAAGACCATGTAAGTAGTGACACTGTAATACATTTGGCAAGAGGACCATGTATGTAGTGACACTGTATTACATTTGGCAAGAGGACCATGTATGTAGTGACACTGTACTACATTTGGCAAGTGGACCATGTAAGTAATGACACTGTACTACATTTGACAAGAGGACCATGTAAGTAGTGACACTGTAATACATTTGGCAAGAGGACCATGTATGTAGTGACACTGTACTACATTTGGCAAGAGCACTATGTAAGTTGTGGCAATACATGATACATAGGCCAATTACCATGTTAGCTGCAACAACAATACATAACACATTGGGCAAAGATCATTTTGGCTGTGATAATGGATATCACATAGGGAAAGGACCACATAAATTGTGACAATGTATATAAGCTGTGACAGTGTATGATACATTCAGCAGTAAAATAGTTTCTAACTTCATCAACCTCTTTCCATTTCAGAATGTGACAGTGTCTTGCCGAAAGGCTGGTTCTCAGGGTCGGATACGCATCATTGATGGAATACCAGTCTATTGAGCATGCTCAGAATCCAGGACCCCAGCAACCTGAAATAGCCAGACTGAAAGTCTGTCTCATTCAACACAGCTATGATCCATAGCCCGTGACATATTACCTGTCACTTTTTCTATCACTTAAAGTCAGAGAATAGCCTATTATTTCCCTTATCAGTTCCTTTCCATCTATTTTTGCTTGAAACCTCCAGGCCTCTGACAAGTGGCCTTTGGAAATAATATACTTAGCCTTGTTTATATGATTCGGATACCTATGCATTAATTCCATATTTATTATGAGAAAATGTTGAAATAGTATCTGACGTGGTAAATACATGTAAATTGCTTATGAACGTCCAGTAAATATTCTGTTTATGTGACATTCAATACTGCAGCATACTTTTACACCATCTTAATTATAAATCCTCCATCATTTATTTTAATTTATCAAAGCATACAGCCGGGCACAAAATTGTGGGTTTTTTCCTCAGTAGAAGAACTGTAAATAAAATTAACATTTCTTATTTATTGGTGTCAAATCAATTCATGGGACATCTATTTTAATCTGATATGAGTATGTTTACACATATGACTAAAATTAGGTCAAGGTTATTAATTTAAATATCTTATTATTGTTTTTTTGGTAAAGATTTTTGGCTCAAATTCCAATGTTTGTCTTTTATCTCACATTGATTTTTATGTTGGTAATAACATAGTTTGCTTTTTTTTATCTTGCAATAACTTTACTTAAATTTGTATGTAGCTAAGTATGTTTTCTTTTTTATTCACTTTTTTTTTGTAAATATCCAAGTATGTTTCTTGCAATAACTTTGGTTTCTTAATAACTAAATTTGTTTTCTTTTTTATCCAAAAATCTTTGAATAAAAGCTGTATATTATTTTAATTCCAACTGCAAACAAATAATAGCCTGGTCAGCCATCACATAAAATATTTTAAATTACCATATCATGTTTTATCTATATAGAAAAGCTGACATTTAGTAGACCAGGTCAAGTTCATTGTACAGTAGTGAGTCAATGTATGGACCTTTCTTTCCATGGAAATATTAAACTTTATTTATCACATTACCTTGATGTTTTCTTGTGGATAATTGTCTGTGAAAGTCACAAAATAAGAACCAAAAAATTCATCATTACTGACTAGACTTCTTTGATTACAAGATTTATCATACATCGGGACACAGAAAAATTTGGACACGATAACTTATTATTAATGACAATTTTTCAATTATTGTATGTTTTGGGATATTTCCATTCAGTAATTCTTTCCATGATGAAAGTCAGTGTTGGTTTTGCTTGTTTAAATATGTTGAGGAACATTTTATTGAATGTTTATCCATAATTTAGGGTTAGTAAATTGGATGTTGACACATAAATTAGTGTTCTTTGGCATTCTAAGTTTTTTGAGGTGATATTGAAGGGGACAAAGCAACTGTGATACAAGAATATTTGTACAAGTTACTTCTTTTCTCATCGGAATTATAGAGTAGATGATTAAGTAATTGATTAATTAATTAATTAATTAATTAAACATCCACTAATTTGAATACTGTCTTGTCAGAAATACTCCATGGACATTATTCTTCTGCATGGGCAAAAGCTAATTAAATTTTTTATTTTAATTTTAATTTCATAATTTACAATTGGTGTATGTTTTGATTTTATCTTATGGCATCATGTGGAAGCAATGTGGCTGTTGAAGAGTTTGATGGTTCAAAAGTCCCACAAATATTTCTGACCAAACTTTTGAAATTTAACATATTTTTTTAACATGTGTGTAACAATTATTTTATTTTAAAAAAGTAGACATTTTTTAAATCCTAACTATATTAGGTTGTTTTAAAAACAAGATTTAAAATACAAGACAATTTATCATGAATAGACAGCATTCTTTTTATTTACCATTGCCATAGAAACTTTTTTAAGTTTTCTTTGTCCTACTGCAGATAAGGTCATATCATTATAACTGTAAAATAAATATCAAATTTTGATAAAATTAGAAGAAGAAAACTAAAAGGGAATGATTATCAAAACAAATAATTAAAAACAAAAACAAAAAGTTTTCAAGAATAAAAATTTACACTGTATCATAAAGTTGATTAAAAAAGAACAAAAATGATAACTGTTACGATGTAAAGCATAGTGAAGAAATAAAATGTTGATTTCTCTATTTCAACATGTGCAGTATTTATAGTACATTCACATTCATCATGTGAACAAAAATTTGTTAGGATTTTTGTTTTCTTTGTGAGGCTGATCTATGTAAAAACCATCTGATATCAGATGTTAATCTTTTGGATCATCAATGAAAGAGCATGTGTGCAGTATGTTTTACACACTGATACATACAGCAGTTAGTAGACTCTTTGTGTATACATCATACTTATGATCATGTAGCAAATTCACTCTATTTCATAATGTAGTTACAAATTAAGTTTTTTTTTAATCTTAAAATTATTGAATATAGTTATATTGCATTTTAATCAAATTAGGCGTGTAGATCCTGATGTTTTTAATTTTGGGTGTTTACATTATCATTAAAAATAACCTTCACCCTTTTATTGCACATTGTCATAACTTTATAATTCTGCTGCACCCTAGGTGGCTGTATGGTCTAAAGTGCTTATTATTACAAATCACTTCCATCTCATTTCTCTCTATGTGAGTTCAAATTATTTTGCATCTTGTTGAAAAGAAATTGAATAATTTTATGATTTCTCAGCATCCCACATAATCATATAGAAGAGTTGTGGCCATTAATTTTCCATTGTGTATATTTATAGTAACAAGACTATAATTGATCTGGATTTCTAGCATACCACGTAATAATTATTAAGAGTTATTGCCCCTGATTTCCCATTTCACATTCTGTATCTTTATATTGATCAGAAACTGGATGAGCTAGATTTTTAGAATATCATTTCATCATTTAGTAGAGTTATGGCCCCTTGATTTCGCGTATTCAACTTTGGTTTGCCAAATAAAAATTCTTATGTTTAAGACCCCACTGAATACATTCAAAAAAGTGGATTTCTTATGCATCTGTTAGCTCGAGTGGTCTCATTATACTATTTAAGAATAATTTCGAGTTCTTTTTAGCAAATATTCTGAGAAAAATATCCTAAGATACTAATATTTGTAAATGGAAGCTTACAGCTTTGCATCCATATTTGCAGAGTTGTTGATTTTCTCTAACCCTTCTGTGTTTCTCATTACATTTCATTATAGCAACACTGGCTTTGGTGTAATTGAATGAATGCTAATCTTGTAATCTAAAGTACAATCACTTATGTCACTTGAATTCGGTTCAACTGGCATTGGTATATAATTTCAGTTACACTCAGCTATAAAACATTCATTTTGCTGCTAATCTTTCTGAATTTTAGGTTCTCAGAGTATTTTTCCAGTCATATTGCATCTGTCTATTTACCTTTGATGTCCCAATGAGAGTCTGATATATATATATATATATATATATATATATATATATATATATATATATATATATATATATATATATATATATATATATATATATATATATATATATATACAGAGAGAGAGAGAGAGAGAGAGAGAGAGAGAGAGAGAGAGAGAGAGAGAGAGAGAGAGAGAGAGAGAGAGAGAGACTGACTATGGCGTGAAAGTACGTCATTTGATATATGCTAATCCCCCAACCTGGGATTTTGATGATATATGGAACGCCTGAGTGTTTCATATGGACCAATGTACTTTTGCTGAATTGAACATCAATATATTGTAGTTTTAACTTCACTGTACAGTAGAGTATCAAATCCTTGAGGTGCAGACCCACCCATCCAACTCCACACATTTTTCAAGCTTTTTTCAAGGTAGAAAATCAGTGATGCCAGGTATTGACATAATTGATGTTTTAAGGATGAAAGTTTCAAAGCATTCTAAAATCTTTGTGTGCTTGAGCAAGAAGGAAAGTTTTTATTTTAATTTTAAATTGAAAAAAACAACCGCTGAAAAAAAATGAATTTATCATTTATCAGGATTTTTGTTAAATTGAACAATGTGAAAAATAGCACATAGTCATTACTGAAATCTTTATTACTGAATAATATAGAAATATGAGTATTAATTTTAGCGCTCATGTTCTGTGGAAAGTAGTAAAATAACGTAGATGTCTTTTCCTCCTCCTTCTCCTCCTCCTAATCCTACTTCTTGATAATAATAATAATAATAATAATAATAATAATAATAATAATAATAATAATAATAATAATAATAATAATATTATTATTATTATTATTATTATTATTATTATTATTATTATTATTATTAGTAGTAGTAGTAGTAGTAGTAGTAGTAGTAGTAGTAGTAGTAGTAGTAAATCAGGTTATATTTTTAACGATTGTAATTTCATGCACATAACCTCAAGTGTTTATCTTGGTTAAAAGAGTTTGCAAAACCCTATGTGCAAGCAACGTTATTTGACTATATTTTATTTCCTGCACGTGTCTGAAACTTAATGTCAATTGTATAATTTTTTAACGTTTTAAAACGTGATCTGGTTAATTTTATCAGCACTTTTAGAAACTAAACTTGATTTTTCGAAAAGGACATTTTAGCCGTTTTGTAATTTGGTAAACGCTTTACTCCACATATATGTTCGTCTTGCTGTCATGTTTCCCTAATACGGTTATTGGAACTGAAATTCAATATTCTGTTACAATTATCGAAAAAGGTAGTGTGTCAGTTGATTTTACCTTAACAGATTTCGACTTTTTCTCACTGCTTATGATTTTATTCCTAATTCTGCCAAATTTACACCAGTTAAAAATAAATTTACCGATTCATATTTTTAGTTACTTCGTTGGCAGAGCAGACTATATGTTTCTTATCCAAGAAAGGGATTAAAACTACTCAAATCGTCTTACGAAAATAAATAATAGACTATACAGGAATGCAATCCGCAGGCAAACCTATAGATAGCAAGAAGTTGTTAATTTCATCAATATTTCGGCTTCATTTGAATTATCTCTCATTGGAACCAATCTTCTTTTCAGAAATTAGCAGTCTAGAAGATTGCTTATCTACGTCATTAATAATTTCATCAACGAGTTTTTAGTGATAAATGTTTTATGTTGCTTGAAAGGGTCTGCTTGCCCAGAATATTGATGATAAGTTCATCCATCAAACGAGATAAATCACAGCCTTATCATTCCTGCCCAAGTACTTACGAGATCTGTTTTCACTGATACTAAAGATTAAAACCGACGAATGTCCTTCACGTACGAAATATTCTCATTGATTTTGTATTGATGTATTTCAGAGGTGAGTTGTGTAATTCATTAAGGTCAAAGCATTGTCATTATCCAACGGTTTGGTTCAGTGACATTTTTTGACTTTTGCCTTCAGCTTGATACGCTGTACCAATTCTTTGATCGAAAGGTTTAATGTATCGCTTTTTCTAAAAACCTTTAGCTCTTTGGTTGTTCGTTTCTTTCGTTGGGTTGGGGGTTGGGGAGGTATCCTAATTTCCTTTATTCACGCAATTTTGTTTTCATTTTCTAAACGATATTTAATGTTATTTTCATTTATAGTTTCTGCGCTAAATTCTTGTATATGTTCTCTAGCGTATCCAATTTTGTTTTTCAAAAATCCTGATATATATATATATATATATATATATATATATATATATATATATATATATATATATATATATATATATATATATATATATATAATTTTAAAAAACCGATACAATGCATAATCTTGCTAGATGTTCGGTTTAGTACTCTCAGTCTTAACAAAAGCAATATGTAAATTAAATGTATTGCATTTAAATGAATTTAGCAAACAAGAATTTCCTAATGCATGAGATTTTATAGAGATTAGGTTTTTCACTTTTATCCTTAATCAAATCTTCTCATATCGCATTTGTCCATATCCCTTCATTTCATTTATTTTCATACAAATTGCTAATTTGCAGGAGAAAAAAACTATAATACTGTGACCAGTTTTACTAAGGAAAATCCTCTGCAAAAAAGAAGAGTTTGATATTTTGACACTTTGGGATCAAAGGTTCCAGACATTGATGTTTGTGGAAGGGGTTGATATCTCCGTGATCTTGATAATCAGCCTTTGTCTCAACGTTTTCCATTAGGTGTTATCCGCATTTCTGATTTGGTCATTATGACTGACAGGTCGGAACTTATCAACTTCTATCTTAGCCTCGTTCTTGTGAAGAACTCAAAAGCCATGTCCATTTCATGTCTCAGAATGACAAGCTCCGTATCAAAGTTCTCATCACGTTTTCCACATTATTTTGCCTTCTATCACTACACTGTAATAACCACTGCAGCTGTCGATTTGCTTTTTTTCTGTTATGCTCACCGTGTTTACACGCTATCTAACGATGATGTTTATCCAGCAAAACTAATCTTCAGATAAGTGGAAAACCAAAATCTCATTCCTTGCACCAGTCTCAGAGCCTGACAAATTTAGGATATATACAACAGAGGAACTCTTTTATAGTGGGAGTTTTTTTTTAAATGATTGATAACTTTTTATATTTGAAAATCAAAGCATGTACTGTTAATTAGTTTGCCTAAAGAGTTGATAGTATATAGTTATGCATATGGATCAATGAAAATGGATTTGAGATATTCAAAGAATCTTTCTGGAAATTTTGTCGAATAACAAAAATGGGAAGTAAAAAACTGCTAACCACAAATTTGTTCGGTTTAGGGAAAGTTGTTAATTAAACTTAATGGATGTTATGAAGTTAATAGATTACGTGTAGCTACAGTAAAAGAAAATTGATATACAAATAACCATGCATGCTATAAAAACGTTTTATATGTAATGTCCTTCTAAGCAATATATATATAACAGTTCTAAGACACTGAACTATTCAATACTGGCGGTTGTACTTGTAGATGTAAGAGGAATAATTAAAAAGTTTTGAATATTCGAGCGATGTATAACGAAGTTCTTGTATTCTGCAACCTATCAAAGTGCTTCCATTGCACCTTTACACACTTGTGTCTGATTATCTAATTATTAGATGCCATTTTGTATTCATTTTTCATATGTCGTTCATACACTGGAGAACTGCACTTCGAACTGCATGGATGTGTTCAAATAGTCTTCGGGATAACGAGATTAAGTCCACCCCCACCCCAATACTTCTAACTAAATCAAGGCTATATGGACGATGTGGCATAGTTTTATTGCTGTGTTCCTTAAGGAGAAGTCTGTTATACCCCGGTGCGTTGTCATTGAGTTGATGGATACCTCGGGTACCGGTACGTAGAAAAGTGGTTCGGTAGTGTTCCGCAAATATTGGCACCACCATCTATCTTGACAGTCTGACTATATTGAGCGATTTGTGGTGTCTGCTCGTTTTTTTTCCTGATCAATGATTTATTATTTTTTTCTCTTGAGTCGGGTTCGGAAACATAAACCCATCTCTGGCAATCTCATTCAAATGACTCTGGTCACTCTTTATATTTATAAAGTAGTTGTTTGGCGATTGCAACCCATCTTGCACAAACCTTCCAGATCTTTTAATAGTTCTTCTCTATTTTAAAAAAACAGCTGAAGAATTATTGACCTTGATAATGGAAATATCTTCCACTGTGTATCGAGCATCTTCGTCCAAATGGTCTCCTACACAGGAATCACTTCCCCCTCCCCAAACGCAAACAACAGTGTGTCATGTTCCGTGGATTCGCAACCATGTTTTAAACGACGATTTGGTGTGGTGCTTTAGGGATCATCCATAAAGGAAGTCCGCAAAGATGAGGGAGGGGTTTAAATGTGGACAGCTAAGGACAAAGGGGTAAATGGTGTAAAGGACCTTGCGGACGTCCGCAAACTAGTATTTTTTGTTATGATATGCGTTGAACAGCTGCTGAATTCCTACTGTGTGTATTACAATATGTTTTGCAGACGTCCTTTATCGGTGAGCCCTTAATATTAACTATTTGTTAATTTCGACTTGTATAATTCGTGCCACAGAATATATATATATATATATATATATATATATATATATATATATATATATATATATATATATATATATATATATGTATGTATGTATGTATGTATGTATGTATGTATGTATGTATGTATGTATGTATGTATGTATGTATGTATGTATGTATGTATGTATGTATGTATGTATGTATGTATGTATGTATGTATGTATGTATGTATGTATGTATGTATGTATGTATGCATGCATGCATGCATGCATGCATGCATGCATGCATGCATGCATGCATGCATGCATGCATGCATGCATGCATGCATGCATGTATGTATGCATGCATGCATGCATGCATGCATGTATGTGTGTGTGTGTGTGTGTGTGTGTGTGTGTGTGTGTGTGTGTTGGCATTAATACATAGGTCTGGCTCCATGTGCCTTAGGTTGATTACATTGCCCACATATCAGCCCTGCTAGATGGAGAGATCCGCATCCGGAAGTGGAGGGTAAACCACATGCAGACAAAAGCGTAAAAGGAAAAAAGAAGGGGTGGTAGGAAAACATGTATTACCTGCGGACGTCCTTTATGGACAACCCCTTACGGCACACAGCACAAGTAGGTTATTTAGTATTTAGTGCCAAGGAAATTGGACTAAAGTGTCTTGCCAGACACACATCACGTTATCTAACCCATGCTAATCCTGTGGAAGGTTTCGAATCAGCACACTTTCGGTCGTGAGACTAAAACGCTAACCACTGAGCCACCGTAGCTTCTTTTAAACGATATAAGTTTCCTCAAATTATAGGATACGACAGACAATTTCATACACAAACTTTATCCAAGTTGGCCTTAGTATCAGTCGGATAACACACCAAGAGCACGTGGAAATTACAGTATGCTATTTACACAGTAGAAAATTTTTTCATCCCTCCGACATTTTTACGTCACTCTCATTTATCTATCTTGCGTCACACTCATATAACTGCAGATTCCCCGCGTACAGTACGTGCAACTACAGATTATTTTAGAGAACGTGTTTTAGACCCTCCATTGGCATTAAAATTATTGACAGGCTGTTGTTAACAAGATATATAGAACATATTAATACAAAAAGAGATTTGATTTAGGTCAGTACTTGCGGTTGGGTAGATATTTGTAAAAAAAAAAATTTAAATTAAACTGGTCATATCGAATGGAGTTACAGAAATATGATTTACCATTTAATTGGTATCCTTGATTAAAGGTGTTTTTTAATCATAACGTTTGCTTTTCAGAATCTTTTGTTTCTAAGCTTGTATATAACTATATCAGTATAAAAATTCTGGAAGTTTAAAGTCATTGTAAGTTTTAAATTTAAACTAAGATTACTTTCGTACTTTCAACTAAATTTCATTCTGAGATCTTTGCAACTGCTTGTGTAAATAAATATAAAAAATTGGCCATTAAATCTGAATCAGATTCAGTTTTTTTAATTGAAACATTGATATTTCATTTTGTTTAAAGACGAGTAATTGTTGCGATCTGTCAAATCATATGCGAAAATAATGTAATTTTTCCGGAACGTTTGGCATGAATTGAGGTTATCCAGCCCATGCGTTTCCATAATACAGCAGTACCCGCATCATTAGTGAAACGACAAATGTTCGTCATAGAAAATTTTGACAGCATGATGGTCTTAATGAGTATTTCTAGTGACTGCTGAAGGATCTCCATGTAGTTTAATTTCTCTTTAATTTCATATTTTGATGAAGGAGATAAATAAAGAGTGGTTTAGAAAGATAGGAAATCTTAGATTGTTGATAAACGCAAATTCTTTTGAAATAGGACCGAGATCCCCCAAATTTCTCTGTATATCTTCGTCGAAATCGTATTGGGTGATATCCGTGATAAGTTTAGCATTTTATGTACCTTTACTGGTGCCAGACTGGTTGTAAAGTGAAACAAAATCAAAGTATCCGTTTTTTACTTGTATAGACCATGGGATAAGAAAATACTCAAAATGTCAATTATTTTTCGGGTGTGTAGACATGATTTGATATTGCTGGCTCGATGTCTTATCTCAGAATTAAAACATGCGGGCGTTCGTGTTTTCTTTAATCCGTCCTCGTTTATCGACTAACCTTACTTCAAGTGTAAATGGAACTGAAACCCAGAAATTACGTTTACATTTTACAAATGAAGGCATTAATATTGACATAAAACGAATATTTTGGATTATTTAAATTCTAAGCATTATTGATGTCCAGCGGGTGTAGATAAATGTTTATGTTTATGGAACCTTTTATAGGTTTTTTCAAGTAATACGGACTTTGTGTTTTTAAAGCTATGGACTTCTTTATCCACCTATTTGCATCAAGCTGATTAAATCCAATGTGCTGAGACGATGAGTTTTTCGAGCATATTTTTGTAACTGATATAAATGATACTGTGGGTGGAAATGATATTTTTTTTGTTTTATAAAAATTAAAAAAGTCTGAAAATCTTTCATAGGACTAATTTAATATCAGCTGATTATGGCACCTGCAAAGTCTTCAATATGGGGTACTTAAATAGCTAAAAAATGTTTGCAATTGACCTAGTTCTAAGAAGTATTTGACAGTGACCTGGTTCTTGATTACTTGTACAATCATCAATTATTAATTAGATTACTTTTATAGCCTGATAATTTTTATGTAATATGCCGATGTACAAAACATCCTTATTTGTTTCATTAACTTTCTAACATGAAAAGGCGAGAAAAAATATAATTGTTAAGCGTAGATATTACTTGATAATGCTAGCTTGGGCTTTTCTTTTTCATTACGGAAAATTCTTTTGTGCTAAATTTAGTAAATTCTTATGTGTTTTATCATTCAAACTATTTTTTGTCACTTTATGAAGCTGTAATATATCATTTAATATTAAATTAATCTCTGGCTTATTTTTGTTTGCAAATAATTGCTGTTTATTATATGTAGTTGTAAGATCCATCTACAAAAATGTCCTTTAAAAAATACTGCCGACACACAATGTATTCGGAGGTTTTTGTCAAATCTGACATACTATGAAATTAGATCTTTTGAAAACTTGAAGTATTATTTACACAAAAAAGGGTCAGGAAAGTTATACCACGTTTGCTAACACCTGTACAAGATTGCAGTCTTTTTGGACTGGCTAACACTGGCTGCTTTATATAGGTGGCTTTTCTAAGGAGGTTAATTGCAGGTGGAATATATATTGGGTCCTGAAATATACAGTAGTCTTAAAAAGGTGGATGTCTTACTGAGATGGTTGTTAGAGAGGTTAGACTAATATCTAAATATTCTGTTCAGGTACAGCCTCAAAAGACTTTTCATCAACGCAACTTTTATGTCGCAATATTTCAACATAAAATAGGATTAATCTAACAGGCATTATTAAAAATGTTTTCTTTTTTTGGAAAGATTTATTTTCAGTATCTTTTATTTTTTAAATTGAACTACTTTCAGTTTGTAAATACCTCAAAATAATTTAAATTAAATTATTAAAATTCTGTTTATAATATTATGGGAAAATATATTTTGCCATTTAAAACGCGGAATGTAAAGTGTGTGAAAGTGGTGCAGTTTTGCTTTTTCGTATAACCTACATTTATTCTGTTTACAAATTATGCATAGTTCGCGATCAAGGTGCAAATTATATTTCGAAAAGCCCCTGCGAGAATTACAAAACTTTTCTCTGTGTTGCTAATAATCCCATTTGCGAGACGCCAGTAAGGTTTTATTGAGTTGTCATCCGAATTAATTGCGTTCCGGATAGAAAGTTTTCGGCTTTACACACTTCCATAAGCAGCCCTTGGAGATACGGATTTATGGTTTCATAAACTACACTCGTTTTAACGACTTTCTAATGTTCCCATGCCGTGATATGAAGCGTGTTATTGTTTAACATAGACAAAGTAAATATATCGCAATCTTCTAACCGTTCCTATGGGAATATCTTCAAATGAAACTCTCCCCAGTCCAGCGGAGTTATGGTTCCCAAAGAAATTGGCCTCTCTATCATTGATATCAATACACAAATCATGGCATTTAACCGTCAAGGGACATCGCGCCCCGAAACTCCTGTAACAGTTGTATATCAATGTTTAATTGAATTTTTTTCTACCTCATCTCTTCTAAAAATCATCTGTAATATGGTTCGTATAAGAAAACTTGCATTTTCTTTATCCAGAATTACCGCACATCAGCCTCACTTTCTCACACCATCAAAGGACACAATGCTTACTTTTATCCTTGCAAAATAGCGGCAATAATGAAGCGAACAGATGCACGAGAAATAACTCTATGCCCCAAAAGCGTCCACGATTTTCAAATTGTTCATTCCTCATTAGTCTGGGCGTGACAAAGCTTTAACAAGTATTTGCTTATCCCATATATATGTACTGATAAAGTATTTTGTCATCTTTATATGCACCGATATAACGTTTGACCCTTTTATTTGTACTGGTAAAGTAGTTGCAGCTAGTTATTGCTGCAGATTCGTCTTTCGTGTTTTCACTCCCGACCTTTTTGAAATGAATCTACTTTAAGGGAAGCGATATTTATCTCAAATCAGTAAACTTGGCTAGCAAACACCTTCACTGGCCAAGGTTTGACGATCCACTTTGTTCCACGTCAACCCTTTGCATGTATGTGGCTATTTGTTGTTCCACGTCTACCCTTGGCATATATGTAGGTATCCGTTGTTCACATCGACCCTTGGCATATATAAAGGTAGCTGTTGTTCAACATCAACCTTTGACATATATGTAGCTATCCGTTGTTCCACATCCACCTTTGGCATATATGTAGCTATCCGTTGTTCCACATCGACCCTTGGCATATATAAAGGTAGCTGTTGTTCAACATCAACCTTTGACATATATGTAGCTATCCGTTGTTCCACATCCACCTTTGGCATATATGTAGCTAGCCGTTGTTCCTCATCGACCCTTAGCATGTATGTAGCTAGCCGTTGTTCAACATCAACCTTTGACATATATGTAGCTATCCGTTGTTCCACATCCACCTTTGGCATATATGTAGCTATAGCTAGCCGTTGTTCCTCATCGACCCTTAGCATGTATGTAGCTAGCCGTTGTTCAACATCAACCTTTGACATATATGTAGCTATCCGTTGTTCCAACTCTACCCTTGTAGCTATCCGTTGTTCCACATCGACCCTTGGCATATATAAAGGTAGCTGTTGTTCAACATCAACCTTTGACATATACGTAGCTATCCGTTGTTTCACATCCACCTTTGGCATATATGTAGCTATCCGTTGTTCCACATCGACCCTTGGCATATATAAAGCTAGCTGTTGTTCAACATCAACCTTTGACATATACGTAGGTATCCGTTGTTCCACATCCACCCTTGGTATATATGTAGCTATCCGTTGTTCCACATCGACCCTTGGCATATATAAAGGTAGCTGTTGTTCACCATCAACCTTTGACATATATGTATCTATCCGTTGTTCCACATCCACCTTTGGCATATATGTAGCTAGCCGTTGTTCCTCATCGACCCTTAGCATGTATGTAGCTAGCCGTTGTTCAACATCAACCTTTGACATATATGTAGCTATCCGTTGTTCCACATCGACCCTTGGCATATATAAAGGTAGCTGTTGTTGAACATCAACCTTTGACATATATGTAGCTATCCGTTGTTCCACATCCACCTTTGGCATATATGTAGCTATCCGTTGTTCCACATCGACCCTTGGCATATATAAAGCTAGCTGTTGTTCAACATCAACCTTTGACATATATGTAGCTATCCGTTGTTCCACATCCACCTTTGGCATATATGTAGCTAGCCGTTGTTCCTCATCGACCCTTAGCATGTATGTAGCTAGCCGTTGTTCAACATCGACCTTTGACATATATGTAGCTATCCGTTGTTCCAACTCTACCCTTGTAGCTATCCGTTGTTCCAACTCTACCCTTGTAGCTATCCGTTGTTCCACATTGACCGTTGGCATATATAAAGGTAGCTGTTGTTCACCATCAATCTTTGACATATATGTAGCTATCCGTTGTTCCACATCGATCCTTGGCATATATAAAGCTAGCCGTTGTTCAACTTCGACCTTTGACATATATGTAGCTATCCTTTGTTCCAAATCTACCCTTGGCATATATGTAGCTATCCTTTGTTCCAAGTCTACCCTTGGCATATATGTAGCTATCCGTTGTTCCACATTGACCCTTGGCACATAAGTAGCTGGCTATTTCTCTACATCGACCCTTGGCATAGATGTAGCTTGTCTAAACTGTTTTGAACAAGTGCTTTATTGACAAAAGAGCTGCAGTTCGTAGCTAGCTTGACCAGCATGACCTGATAAGTATTCAAAATGACAACTTTACTTGTGTTCACATGCCATGACCAGAGAGAAAAACGTGTACCTGAAGTGTTTAAATTGATGAAACTTTCGTACAACCTGCATCGACGTCTCCAAAGGCCATAGCAATTATTCCAAAGTGTAATGCAACAAGAAATATGCTTAGTTCATTTTTTTGTCGTGCATCCAGCCAAATAGCGGGGCTGTTGACAGTGTTTCTAGATTGAAATCGACGTAGAAAGAAGTAAATGGGTGACCCTTGGCCAGCAAAAATGGGGTAGGTAAAACTTCATTTAAATAACTATATCAATCTTAATCCTTATTAATTATCAACGAAATATACTGTCTCTATCACATGATAAACTGTTATTTCCTGTGTTAATTTTTTCTTGATTCAAGTAAACATTTAACGTTCCATGGTCAGTGGTACACAAATAAAAAACAAATCTTCGATGTCTTTCTTTGCAGCAGTCTTTATGCCAACTAACGGCGAAATTTCGCCGCATGATCAGAAGATATATATTTGGTAGCTATCATAACGAATGAGAAATGAAAAATAATAAAGAAAGACGTTCTATCTTGATATTTCTTCTACTGGAAAGGTAAACGCTTATTGGTGAATAAATTCAATCCGATGATGACGCTGGCAGTTTTACTTTTCTAAACCCATAAAGAACAGTCCTATATATTTATGTAGCGGCATACTTTGATTATGTAATAAAATAAAAACAATTGTTTCCTGTTTGATTTAGAATTTTGTCATTACAATTGTCAATGTAGCAAAGTTTGGCACATAATAATCGGTTATTCATGATTCATTTTGATATAAATTGTAATTAAAATGCAGTACTCGTTCATGTGACCCAGTGTCTCTTGTGGAATGGCTTTTATAAATACAAAAACAGTATTTTCTATATTTCGAATATGTAAAAACTGAAATTTTTATTTCTGTGTGTGTGTGTGTGTGTGTGTGTGTGTGTGTGTGTGTGTGTGTGTGTGTGTGTGTGTTGCATCTTAAACTGAATGCCAAAACCACTTCATGGTGTGAGCATACATGACAACCATTATGAATAAAGAAATGTAATAAATATCAATAAATATAAAAACGATTAGATGGATGTTTTAAACGGAAACAATTCCCATTCTTCGATAATTCAGTTTTAAGTAATAAAACGGAGAATACCCGTCTCCTCCCCTGTAATAAAAGCTACTGAAATTTTGCAGAGAGATAAGACAATTTGTTCTGTTTAAATATTGAACTGACTCGGTAAATATTCCATGGGGGTTCTTTTATGAGATGAAATTATTGCACAAAATAGAAATTTTAGCCGAATTTGATTGGTTTTCTAAGCATGCTATAGACGACATCTGATAACGAACACAAATGTCTTTTTGTTCTTTATTGCGATACACAGGGTGAAAATAAACAGTCAAGCATTCTGTTGATTACTAATAGATGTATGTTTCCCCTCGATCATAGATTTTATCAAAATCCCCAGGACTAGTTTTGTTCATTCTATTAGGATTAATCCATTTTCAACTGAGTAATGTCTCGTCTAGGAAAAAGACGTCTTGGAAAAGTTCTGCGATTTTTTTTAAGCCACGTGGATCACTCATTTTTTGCTATTTCCAAAAATTTAGTTGTTTTTTTTTCGACATACTATCTCAGTGAGCATGTAATAAACTTTGATGCCCATGCTTCTTTGAGCCGTCCCCTTTCCAGCCAGATTTTGATGATCGAACAGATAGGCAATCACGCTAAAACGTATGCTCCCCAGCCGATGACTTTTGTCGCTAACAAGGCCGACAAGCCTGTGTGTATTATTCACGCATCAGCGCTAGTCACTTTTTATGAAAGTGGTATCTAGATTTTCCGATGACATTGATTGCAGAAGCCGAGGATGAATCAGAGAAAATCCCAAAAGTTACAACAGTCTCTATAGTCACTGTTTGCTTGCGTCTATTCACATAAATTCTGTCCTGAACGCGTTCGATGGAGCAAATTTATGTCTTCTGCATTGCCTCAATTTTAAATATTATTAAGATAAATTTAATCGGAGATGAATATTGATGAAATGTTTGGGCGTTTGAAAAACACATGATATGATTGTTTATTTTTATTGTTGTATTCTACTTTTCAGATCATTTTTCTTGTTATCTGAAACGGAGAGTTTATATTAATGGCACATAATAAGATTATTGGGTTTTTTTCAGTTTTATTTTCTTATAATGTAAATCAGCCAAAATCAAGTTAATTCTGAATCTTAAAACTACCAACAAAGATAAAGTCTCTCTCTCTCTCTCTCTCTCTCTCTCTCTCTCTCTCTCTCTCTCTCTCTCTCTCTCTCTCTCTCTCAAATACTTATTTATTTAGTATTCCATTTCCTTATTACCTTGTGTCTTTTTACTTCATTTTTATCTTCTTTCACTTATAAAATATTACAATTAATTTGCAATTTTTCTCTCTGCTCTTACGCTGCTCCATACACATATATGATGCGGGAACAAGAACATCGCAGCTCAAATTTTGACTGGATGTGTGGGAATTTAGATTTGCTATCAGATCCTTGATTTGATTTTGATGTAAGTTGTGGAAATCTGAATGTAGACGGAAATCCATCAATTGGACTGCTTCGTTCCATCTTAAAAATCCTGATCTACTTTCCAAATGTCTCGCTTTTCTGTTAATGTTTTTATCATTGTTAGATGACTATCTTGCTGTACGTGGATGAAATCTATAAAATTTGACCGCGACGTATAGCAGCTTATCAACGGTGTCTTTATCAGATGTGTCTGTTTCTGAAAAAAATTCACTAAAAGCACGAAATGAGTGCAACATTTTCTCCCTTTCCTGACTAGTTGCTATGTTTTGTTTATAAAAATGTAAACGTTTTCCCTCCACGATAAGTTAGACATAGATTTATGAGTTTAAAAGCGTCAGCTGTGATACCATGAATTTCAACCTTGTTCTTGTCTTCATTTATATCAATTTTTTATTATTATCTCAGACTGTCTTATTTTGTTTATATATATATATATATATATATATATATATATATATATATATATATATATATATATATATATATATATATATATATATATATAGTTTTACCTCTTACGAAATGGTATTACTCATTTTTCAGTTTGTTGACGTTGACACTTTAGAAAAAAAGTTATATCACGCCTTATTCCAGATAAATTATTTCTTTTATTTAAATCATAGTTACGAAGAACAGTTTATCTGTTTAATCTTTTGTTGCATACTAATCACAAAATGTCATATTGCTGGTCAATAAATCTTGCTGTAAATATTTTGTTGTTTTATTCTCTCTCTCTCTTTCTCTCTCTCTCTCTCTCTCTCTCTCTCTCTCTCTCTCTCTCTCTCTCTCTCTCTCTCTTCTGATTATTAATAATTTCAAGACAAGTTGTCCACTTAGTTAATAGCAATCATTTTAATTTAAATATTGTCTACTATGTATGTAAGAAAAGCAGAATAATTAGAATCCCGGAGAGTTTTGTCATATAACAGGAAGTCCAACTTTAACTACCGGCAAAATGATTTCAAGGTAGCACTTCAATAATTGAGACAATTAGCTTGACTTAAAGAAAATCAATGATTTTTTTTACTTTAATTTTTCCTCGTTTCCAACCAGTGAAGAATTAACTTGCATCGAACAGACATCAGCACTATAGACTAAACGGTTGGATGTATGTTTAATTCAGCTGGTTCCTTATAGGTCCATTGCACTATACATTCCAGTTACCATCTGTACTTGCTTATAACCCAGTCCAAATGCAAATTGCAAAGACACAGATATGCCGTTGCATAAGGCACTGGCAGAACTGTGTCTGTGCACTTTGTTTGGAGTATTCAGTAGAACAAACAACATAGACCCTGATTTGCAGACGCATTATGCGAAGACCAAGATATTTATTGCTTGCAGTTTGCCTCTACTTATAAGCGAGTACATACGGTACTCTTAAAAAATGCAAACTGATTAATTGTATATATATATATATATATATATATATATATATATATATATATATATATATATATATATATATATATATATATATATATATATATATATATATTGCTTGCATACTTGGGTCTAAGTAAGAACATCTCGGTGTTTTCTTATGACTAATATACTGGATTTTATCAAAAATGTAGAAAATTTTAGAAAATATGTGTATGTCAGATTTGGATTTTAACGTAGCTTTATCAATTGTACGGTCATATCGCTACGATATATGCAGTGTGGCAGTTTATAGTGATGGTTGAGCACTGGTGTATCATGCTGCAGTGGTTCAGCATGATGTCCCACTTCGTCACATTAGCCTATTTTAAAGTGTTTGGTATGACTCGGCCGGGGTTTGAACCCGCGATCTTCCGTATCTGAGGCGGACGCTCAGCCACTTAGGCCACCGGAGCGGAAAATACTCCTAATCAAAACTTCACAAGTAACTGATATATCATTTAAAATGACCTGAAACTGGTGAATTGAGAAGACCGGTAAATACGTATGAAAGCTAAATTTGGATAACCCATTTTGCAGTCATATTTAAAAACATTTATATACACCCGTCTGAAGTGCAACAAGTTTTAAAAGTACGTTTTGGAGTCCCTTAGTTTTCTATTAATGTTGCAAGTATGTCTGATGCTACCGCTCCAGTGGCCTAGTGGTTAGAGGGTACGCATAGAATGCGGAAGCTCGTGGGTTCGATACCCGCCAGAGCCATAACAAAGACTTATAACAATGATACTAACAGCTGCCTCGCTTGGCGCTCAGGATTGAGGTTAGTGTTAGGACTGGTCGGCCTGGTGTCAGAATAATGTGACTGGGTGGGACATCATGCTAAATGTCTGCGGCGTGATGCCCCAGTGCTAGACATCACTTTAAACTACCACAATGCAGACATCGTAGCGATATGACTGAAAAAGTGTTAAAGCTATGTTAAAAGTCCAAATTTCATCACATCCTATGTGTGATGCTGGAATATATTTTGTTCTAATACTAGTATTCATTTTAACTATACTGTTCCAATAGTATTATTGATGTTTAAATGTGGCTCAACATCAGGGGCTCCCGCAGATATGTGTTAGGGGAGGGGACAAACAATGAAGTGGTCTGCCATTATGTTTTACGAATGTAGGCAAAAACATGTTTAGAGATGAAATCCAGAGAAAGGGGAGCTGGGAACAAGCCCATACCCCTCGCCCTAATCTGGGGGCTCCCATGCTCTGAATATAATATTCTTTGATAATATTGACCTGAAGCTCCAGTCTACTGGAAATAAATTAGGATATTTTAACACAAATGATTCCAAATTACTTAATTTGATATGTACGATATTTATAGTATTGTTACAAATACCTGGAACTATATCGTAATAAGTTACTTCGGTCATATCGCAAACAAGAAACTTTACATAATTAATGATAATCCCTGAAATTAAAAAAGATGATTATCATTCGAATATAAAGGCATTACATAATTTTAAAAAATTCTTACTTTTGTTTATTTAATGTCTTGAAAAATTTGGCTTTAAGAGAGGCTCTATGGCTGAGAATGTGAATGTTCGGTTTAATTTACAAAGAAATGCATCATCTAAGAAACTTGTCTTTGTAATTCGTAAAATAGCTTACTAAGTATGATACCTAAATAAATTGTGATGGTTTCTTAAAGCTTTCTTTCCAGTAACAGTCAAGGTAAGTGACGTGCTGATACGGATCGTACAGTGTTGATGAAGGAATCTGCAAAAATGTGTCAATAACAAATCCGTTTAGAACGAAGCTAGAAAAATTCAGATTTAATCTTAGAGGATTAGGGCTTCTACAACTCCTCACTTTGGCGCCGATCTCCACTTTTCCCTTGAAGTTCATATGTATTTGGGGTTTTCATATTTAATTCCGTGTAAACACATATTCTGTCGAAGCATGCGTGTCTGGGCACTTAAATAGGATGTATTATTGTTAACAGTTACATGTATTGTACTCGTCTGCCTTCCGTAACATCTGTACCACAAATTGCCTATCAGTCCAAGAAATTCAGTATCGTACCATGTATTTATGAAATTTTATACAAAAGCGTTGGGTGGGGGTCAATGGGATTTCTATTTTATTGCTGTTATTTAAAAAAAATGGCGCTATTTTGTATCATTCGTGACCACCTTTGATTTAACAGCGTATGCAATGCTGACATGCTGAATTGAAAATAACATTTCTTTGAGGATTTCCTGAAGCAATAGTTATTTTATCTACTCTACCAGAAGTACTTTTAATCACTTTACCACTAATGTAATGCTGACTTGAAAAAGCTTTTCTTTGACAAATTCTTGAAGCTCTAATTATTTTATCAACTCTATCGGTAGTAATTTGAATCACTTTACCCCAAACCTGCAGGAACGAATCACAAAACGGAGATGAATTTGCACGTTGTAGCACCAGAACTCTATGTATGTTGAAAACTTGTATGTAAATAGTTTGCATGCATAAGTTTTTCGAGAAAAACAAACACGTCATGAAATGTATTAAACTCTTGCAGATAATCAAATGCTTCATTCTTTGGATGTAGCAACCTATAGTTTTCTTTCTCTTCTTTCTTTCTGTTTTTTTTTCTTTGTAATTGTCCTGCATACCAGAGGAACACCCACGCTTTTTAAAAAATGTACACAACTAAAGCTCCAGGTCAACCAAGATGCAACGACCATATATATTTTATGTGGATTGAAATAACACGCATAAAATTTTAATGGAAGTAGGCAGACCTATATGTTAAGATTTTATTGTTCTGTCTTCTTATTCCTTCAAGCATTCTCATCAATTAAATCAAAAGCCTTACAGTACAAACACATTTTCTGACAAAAAGTATCAGTATAGACCATAAAACGTCAAACAAGAAAATTAAAAATTTGCCATTAGATAAACAGCTATTATATTTGTTTTGGGTATCATTATAGGTAGGCTTTTTAATGAGGGTGTAAATATGATTCTTCCTTTGTATAATCAAGGGGATGATAGAACTAACCCCTACTGCTGTTATAATCTGGCCATCTTATGCTTCGGATCATGTGACCATGTCTTCGCCGTCTGTTTGGATTATATCTCAGGGCTAACTATTGATTTTTGTGTTAATTATTTACATTTATCTATATTTACGTTATTATTATCATCTCATGCATCCTCTTTATATTGCTTTTACATTGACCGTTTCCGTGCTCTCCAAAACTTTTCCAATTTCTTGCAGAAAAGAGAAACGTCTGTTTATTCAATTCTTTTCGGCCATTATCCAAGCGGTACCCACTTAAGCTGATTTATCTTCAAGCCTGCAACAATTTGACAACATGCATTTTCATTAGTTTATATTTCTAACTTGGAAGTGGGTCCTACCGTTCTCGTACAGCGATAGTTAATCTTGTTGGGGTGGGATTGGGTGGGGTGGGATGGGGTGGGGTGGGGGTAGGCAGTCCAAGAATGATTGTGAAGTTGTAGTAATATTCTTCAAGACGTAATGTGGTTCATTCACGAAGATTTTTAATAAACATATACATGTATAGAATGGTTGTCAATATCTTCTATACTCATTGACTTTACAGTCGCACGTATTCCAGTTAGAATGTATTTAAGTTTGTAGAGCGAGTGTCCGGACGATGCAGTTTGGTTTTATGTTATACTGGTGATCAACACAAGCAGGTGTGTAATGCTGATGCAATTTGACTAAAGAGTCCTACCCAAGGACACATCATGTAGCAAACCTAGGCTGATCCTGTGGTAGGATTTAAAACCAGCATCCTTCTTGAGTTCTGCATGCCAACCACTGCGCCATCGCATCTCATATGTTTTGTCTAGAAGAGGTGTATAGATAAAGACGACGGAGGCTTTTAAATGTAAATGTTGGCTTCTTGAGTTATTATTTCTTTCAACATACGTCAAGGCCTGGAAAATATCATTTAGACTTCATATTTATATACAACTCTCCTTTTTTTCAATATTTATAAACAGAAAAATTGCCGAAAGCACTTGAAACATCTCCACCAATTATGTTCCATTAAAATTTTAAATCAAATGTGAATCTGCGGATCTGAGATATGTTCCTTATCAGTAGGGTAATGCTGCAATGCGCCTGCCTTTATCTCAGTACCAGCATCTTACAGTATGCCAGTCACGTGATAAGTGTTTCTGATAAGATATTGTATCCCCTCCACAATCTGGATTTTAGATTTTTTTTTTCTAAACAAATTACCGTATAAAACTCTGCATTTAAGGTAGACATACGGACATATTTTCTCCATGCATTTGTTTTACCACTGCTTACAATTTTCATGGATGAAAATTATGTTTTATTATTAAAAAGTAATTGATAAATTTAAACAGATTTGTCTGCACAAAACGGCCTCAGTTAGACCACGATGGATTGCAGTGTCCTAGGCTTACTTGACGAATGCACAAAACCATTAAATGGTTATATCTGACTGGGAGGTTCTGATTAAGTTTCGTATCTACAATCGTGACGATAAAACCATTAAACGACGAACTGAGACCAAAGACAGTCCTGAGCCGCTGAGTCGAACATAGTTATGAAAATAAGCCATAATTAAATAATTTTATCTTAACAGCGATGGAATTTCTTATCACGCAAAAATTTGATATAAAATCATATCTTATCAGAATAATGTTCTTAGTAAAAATAAGTGCGTTATTAACAACGTTGTATTACAACCACCCGCTGTATCATTGAACTGCGCAATGTAAGTTTCCGACAGGGGCAGCCAAAAGTCGTGTGAAAAATTGCGAAACAAAGTCTTTATTAGCTAATGTTAGCAAGTGAAACGCTTGAAGTACGTTTCATTTCAGAACATTCTGTAAATTTTAAAACATGGGAAAATAATATTTTCCTGCTTTCATAAAAAGTTACAAGTCCCACCCATACATACAAACACATACTGAATTAATGAAACGTGATCATCGGTAACTTCTATCATCACAACTTTCGTATATGAACTGTGTACATGTTTTACCCAAATATGTAAGAATGATGTTGATAACAGATTGTGGTATACAATCTCTATCACAAATCGTGCAGAAATTTTTACTCAAACGCAAAATGCGTAAAAGTTGCATCAAAATATAAGGAACGAAAACGTGTGCAAAGTGGATACATATATATATATATATATATATATATATATATATATATATATATATATATATATATATATATATATATATGTATATGTATATATATGTATATATATATATGTATATGTATATGTATATATATATGTATAGTATATATATATATATATATATATATATATATATATATATATATATGTATATATATATATATATATATATATATATATATTGTAGGCTTCGATGCTACCATCTGTTAGTGTGTGCAGTTATTATCAAAATTGGAATGTTCATTTTTTATTTAACAATACACTGATTATACCAGTGCTTTTATGGCAATCGGAGTGTTTCGTATATACTTTATCACACATAATTTACACTGCCGTTTGTTATGATGTATATAAGTTTCAAACTACATATAGCTGATTTTATTCTATGTTTAGATTTTTAATTTTTATTCATTTTTATTCTAATTTGCAATTTTAATACAAATAGATTCATTCATATTATACTTAGATCCTGGGGTAGGAATAAATCTACCGATCGCGTAGTAATTGACCATAACATATAAAACGGTTGATTTATATCACTATGACAAAAATAATTAAATTGTCATCAAGAAAATATGCAATCCGTGCAGGTGTTCCGAATGATCGAAAATAGTTTCAAACTTTCTTTGTTTTAAAAGCGGTGAAAATAATAGGTCGTCTGTTGTCTGCTGTATAATGGGTTGAAATGGAATGGTCAGTTTCTCTCATTTCTTTGAGAAATGTAAAAAAAAAAAAAAAATTATCAAATGTTCATAATGTAGTAAGGTTTGTAGCATTCTTTTTTATATTAAAAAAAACACTTTTAAATCGGTTTAAAATTTTCTCAAAAATGTAATATTTCTTGGTTGGTCAAATATAATACATTTATGAATAGGGTCTCCTAGTGGCGAAGTGGTCTAATGCGCTCACCGTTACAGATCATTGCCATCACACCTCTGTCTGTGTGGGCTCGAGTCTCCGGTTCGGCCAATGTGGGTATTTGAGAAAGCCTGCCAGTAGCTGCTCGTGTGTCAATGGTTCTTTCTGGGGTTTCTCGGATTTTTCCTCTACCATTAATACTGGCAGCCATGTATAGCCTGTCTTGTGCTTAAAAATGGCATTAAACCCTACAACAACAATAACAACAACAACAACAATAACAACAACAACATTATGAACATATCAATAAATATTAAGACCACATTAAAGCATATCTCACAAAGATTTACTAAAGATTTCTTCTAATACAGAATGTCGGTTAAACAATTTTGTCTAAAGTATAAGTGCTGACTATTTAATTATTGCTATCATTTACTACCCCTGTTTATTCATATAGTGTATTAGCCACTCTGCTTTGATTGGACTTATTATTTTCTAAAACTAAAAGTATGTTATTCTTTAGTTTATTTGGTTTTGTTTAGCGATCTATATTTTATATATTCACATTTAACAACTCTTTTTATTCCTATTTACACGGCCATATATTTGTTTTCTACGTCTTTTCTTTGGCTGAGTGTGAGTATAAAAAGTGCTCGCCTTTACTGATCTATGCCATCTCTCCTCCGTCCGCGTGTGTCGAGTCTCGGATTCGACCAGAGTATATGAGAAAGCTTGCCAGTAGCTTCCCATGGATTGAAGGCTGTTACCAGAGTTTTCCCGGATTCTTCCTATGCCAATTATACTTGTGTCCATATGTAGCATTTCCTATGTTGAAAAATGGCGTTAAGCCCAAAACAAAAATTTCTTGTTTATCGGGCCGTATTTCTGCATGTATTCAGACCATAATAGAATTTGCACTTCAGGCGTAGAAGGACTGTAGTCTTAGGCATGTAAGATTTATAACTAGATGTAGAAGGACTGTGGTGTAAGACGTGTCAGATTTATAACTTTGTGTAAAAAGACTAACTTGATGTAAAAGGTCTCGGACGTAAGACATGCCTGATTTATAACTTGATATAAAAGGATAAGAGTGTAAGAAGTAAGATTTATAACTCATATAAAAGTACTAGGGTGTAAGACATGCCAGATTTAGAACTTCGTGTAAAATTATTGGAAAGAAAGGCATATAAGATTTATTATTTGATGCAAAAGGATTGGGTGTAAGACATGTCAGACTTATAAATGTGTACGGGACGACAAGAAAATTTGTTTTTTGTTCTTTGTTTTTTTTGTGTTGCAAAAAGGGTATTCTGCAAGAACTAGAGCTAATAAATTTCTTTCTAAATGTAAAATAGTAACTTTTTTCGTTGTGTAAATTTTACAATACGAATGACGAAAATTCGGTGTACAGTATTTGAGACTAAACATTCTTATAAGAATTTTATGGGCTATTTATTGAATGGAATACTTACATAATAGAATCTACCGCTCTTTCTAGCTTTCTTACTATTTGTGATGGAATCGTTTGACCAAAATAAGTATCTTATGAACACATTTATCACGAGTAGTAAAATAGTAAACCCTCTTTATCTCATTTATATATTCCCAGTTTTAAACCCTCTTTATCTCATTTATATAATCCCAGTTTTAAACCCTCTTTATCTCATTTATATATTCCCAGTTTTAAGCCTTCTTTATCTTATTTATATATTCCCAGTTTTACTTATTTCTAAGTCCTACTGAAACTAAAATATTATAGGGGCAAACATTATTGTCTCGACTCAGAACAAACTAAAATTCAAAATAAATTGAATGACCTTTTTGATTTATAATCCAGTTTTGTTGTATTCCTTTTTTTCTCTTCAAATAGCACATACTATGAAAAGTCATTTTTTTTCTTCTTGCAAGTTATTTGTCCGTTCGAATAATTAATTTACAAATATTTTTTTTAAAATTATTTTATGCATACCGACGTTAACACTGGATAGTATCTTTCTTTGTGGAGACCGGGAAAAGAAAAACGTATGCGCGATGCATTAATTTGGAATCATTGGATTAGGTCAAATGATTTCAAGTATAAAGCAGGACTTATGTTTTGCTCTACAAAATGTACGACGTATGTCAGCAGTTTGGTTAAGAACCTTTCAGATATACAAAGCTTATAAAAAGTGTAGTTTGCTTATCGTGCAGTCGTTGATTGAGCTAGCAAATGGAGGCAAACCTCAATGTGCCGTGTGATAAATTTCGCTTTCAGAACAAATATTTACAAAAAATTTCGCCTGTTTACTTTAATAAATGTATTATTTACCTAAATTTGGTAAGAGGTTTAACTATTCTTGTCTGTTTGTTGGTTGGTCAGTTGTTTGTTTTTACTCTGATGACGATCGTAAATATCGGCTTAACGTAGATAAAAGAAAAGAGAATTTCTCCGGCACCAAAAGCATCGACCAGTTGTAGTTTTCTCGTGCATATTTTGAGGTTCTTCATTGCTGTTCGTGACTGCGGTTGGTGCCTAAAATCAAAACAGTATCATATCTTGTTATTTCATCAGGTTTTCGTTGAAAGTGCATCTAATGCTTTATAGGAATAAACCCGTAAAATTCCTAAACTTTGGAAGCAAACAATGAGGCTATAGACCCGAGTATGAGAAAATAAATAATTTAATAAAAAAAATTTTTTTACTGAAATTAAATCGCATTTTCTGCATTCAACGAAATTCAAATGCGTACTTTTTATAATGAATGTTGGTGCACACATATCAGATAACTAACTTTATTTGCTTAGATTCAGCGATATCAGCTTTATCACACCTTATCTCGACCATGCCCGCGACCGACGAAAAATTATGTTAACCCTATAATTCAACAGATGGATCTCTCGCAGCACGATTTAAAAACCGCTGAGTGTATTTTAAACTCAACCGTCGACGCAAACCGATTGTGCTACCAATAAAGCAGTCTTTATATTTTCATCTAGGAGTCGAATTTCGCTTCTGTACCGCGGTATCTTACCGATCTTCCAGATCTGATGTCGCAGCTTATGTTGTACATTTCAAACGGATGGCAAGTTTGCTATCAAACGGCCAACATTGGCAATCATAGATATACTTATCTCCGCGAAGCTAGACGAATTGTCGGCACGCGCGACGTTCGTTTGAATTGATATACGCAAAAGTTTGGTTAAGGTAATCCAGAGGGTCTATTAAACTGGTAGGACGCGATGTTTTATGGGATATTGTTTTTTATTGTTGTTGTTATTCTTGTTGTTGTTGTAAGGTGGGGACTGACCAGGTTCATTATATTGTGATTATTTCTATTTAACAAGATCTGGGATGTACCATTCCATCGTCGGTGAAATTTACAGCTTAAATTTAAAAGTCAATATATCAACGATTTCTGTGTAATTCCTCTTTTGAACGTCGTTGCATACGTTCTCGAGAATATTCCCAAAAAGTTATGACAAATCAAAGAATACGGCATGCATACTACAAGTAATAACATTTTGGCAAATTTGTTTAAGTGAGACACAAATATCTATCTGTCGATCGATCGTCGATCGATCAATGGATATGACTGCTTCCCGGCCAGCCTGTCTATCTACTAAAAAAGAGGATGAAGAAAAGGAATTGAGACTGAGGGATCGATAAAAATATAACCAGCAAAGAAGTCTTTAATGAAAGTAAAGATTTAGGATACACATGGTGATGCCCTAATTTCAGAGCACATCCTTAAACAAGATAAGTATCTCGATATGCTGACGCAAGAAGAGAAATGGATGGCAGTCCAAGTCATCTCTCAGGAAAAGAAGTGCTATTTTCCGGCACGACTACTCTATCTATCTATCTATCTATCTATCTATCTATCTATCTATCTATCTATCTATCTATCTATCTATCTATCTATCTATCTATCTATCTATCTATCTATCTATCTATCTGTCTGTCTGTCTGTCTGATTGTCTGTCTATATATATATATATATATATATATATATATATATATATATATATATATATATATATATACAAACATACATATATTTGATGAAGCACTGATTTGTGAGGGTTATTTTTGTTTCTTTATATTAGGATAAAACTACACGTATGCATGCACATTATTTTCTAATATGAATAGGGAATCATTTTTTAAAAACTTTTTAGTACAAATATTGGCCATTCCTGCAATTTGAACTTTTTAGTCAATGAGTTAGGATATAGATAATTCTGATTTGATCTTGAGACCCAAAATCGGTTTCAGATAAATAGACAAAAAAAAATAGATATATAAGAGAAAAGGACGGAGTCATATGGCTCCATTTCTGGTACATGTACATCTAGAGCCGACCATTCGGTTCCATTACGATCAGATTTATTTTAAACCAGAGTAATGCCATCTTTCTTAAGAAATGGCTTGATTGATTATGAAACATGTGAACTCTTATAATATTCAGAACACCCTGAATTGCACAGGAAGTATCCCAAATATTCGTCTACGGTGGGATTCAGATGTGAACACGAAGATGGTTCGTTTTATTTTAGGTGGCATAATTTCTGTGATATCCTTCAAAAATATACTAGTTAACTCAAAACAAAAATTTAATGTAATCGCTTGTGCCACTTCTGGATCCGCAACTGAATGGTACAGTGATAAATGATTTGGAAATTAAATAACCAAACATTTGTCTAAAGAGAGGGCTGAGAGACATTTGTCGTTGCTGTAAGTGTAACTTGACATACATCTTGCTTTTCTAACGTTATTCAAGTTGGCACCCCAAAAATATGACGTCATTAGGACGGAACTAGCACTCTCGCCGTTGGAGAGGTATCATTGTTTTTATCTCTTGACTTGACCATAAATTAACTTTTGCCATATCCATGTTTACAAACAAACATATTATATTACAAAATGTGTGAACATATAACCATGGATAATATGACTTTGATTTCAGTGTCATTATCAAGCTCCGAATCATATTTGTAAAAAAAGTATTTACTCCTGTCAACGTTTGACTGCATTAATCTCTCTCTCTCTCTCTCTCTCTCTCTCTCTCTCTCTCTCTCTCTCTCTCTCTCTCTCAGATTATCTACTAAAAGCAGTTCAATTCAATTATTTGTTTCTCTTTCATGTTATCTTATCACTGAGATTCATATTCAAGAATCGAATATGTATGATATTGCTAAGTAGAAATACAATACGGTACATATTACAAATCCTAAAAGTATCCTATCGCTTTCCGATTATATTTCTAAAATGTAAGCCATCTCCCTGTGTACATGACCTTCATTACAGTTGGTGGAATATAGTCTGATAAATCATCCCTCCAAATCTGTGTTGATGCGGATGGACGATATGTGGGTCTGATGTGACCTCTTCATTAAAATGTACAATTTTGCTGCATGCCGGAACAAACCAGCGTACACTTTAGACGCATACCGGATATTGGTAACAGCCAGATCAAGCGCGAAATTCAAAATGGCCACAGGACAGATAGTTGTGTCACCAAACATACGATATGCTCCGGAAATATAATGTGCATGTCACCAGAAGATCTCTATAGCTGACGGTAGCTGAACAGTCACGAAAAATACCGGTAAGAGTATAAAATGTATACCGATGTGTGCAAACAAAATTGAATGTAGTTAATTGCAGGTTTTAATGAATAGGTGATATCAGCCCCTCACCCGATAATCAATATTATCAAGGGGAAAGGGCTGATTTATCGGCCTAGGTGGGATACACCAAAAACTATTGTTGATTTTAGTTTCGCAGTCAAAATAATCTTATTATTTTACTATTGGAGCTATTTTCTTTTCATGTAGGAAATGTTAGGAACTATATATGTCGTTTTTTGTGTTGTTCAAATTTGTATTGGTATATTTTGTCCTTTTTCGTTTTATCTTCTGTATCTTTATATGTCTCTGTCTGCCTGTCTGTCTCTCTCTGGATGAATAAATTTTGAAATATGTAATTGTTTGTATACATGAATGTCATCAATGAGCACGTGCTATCAATAAATATCTGAAAACAAACTCCAGACAACACAAATTCGGTTTAAAGTATTCACTTATGAATCGCGCAAATTGTTGGTGACTCAGTGTATATGACCAATTTTGATTCGATACCCCATGACATCCAATTAGCGTTCATTAGCTATTGCACTGTATGTCAGTCGGTAAGCGTCCTTGGAAAAAACAGTGAATAAATAAAGAAATACTGTTGTTTCTATGGCGCGTTTGCCTCTTGTTATGGTTAGAATCCTGTTTGAAACCACGTAGAAATCGAGTATAGTTGATTGTTGATTGCAGCACGAAATTAAGTGACAATCAAGATTGGGGTGCATTGTCTATAAATAAGCTAAACTGCAAGCTTTTCAGGCCACACAACTCACGTTTGAAGACTGAAACAAATAAAATAAACTATATTATCACATAGTCGGTATTGTTTTCATACAGTGAGTGCAAGTTTATATTTTTTATATTATACATATGAACATATCACTTTATGTGATTCTGATTGGTCCAGATGAGATCATGAAATTATTGTGCATTAGTGTCTTTAATGATTGGCTGCGACCGTTGGAAAACGTTTTTAACCCCGCCTTCTGGAATGTTTTGATCTGAATCATCATTTTTTGGCTGTCATTTATTTAACCCGACTCGCAAATGGAAATTGAGAAAATATCATATCGGCTGTCTCAATGTGGATATGCTACTCCTACAGGGTTCATTATGTCATGTTAAGCAATATCATCATAAGAAAAATAGCATAAAACTACAAGACAAGAACGACAATAACGAATAAAACTAAGGGATAGTGGGGTGGGTGGGTGGGGTGCGTATATTAGTAACATAGATATATAATATACAAGCATGGTTTAAATGTTAAATTAACGAAGTAAACAAACTCACCTCTGTTCGGAGAATAATCTGGACATGAATGGGTCTCCTAACTGACAGATTTTTATCCAACCACTGTATCTTTACGTAGCATATATGGGATGTAAAAAAAAAATTGTTGATGACTTCTTTACAGTCTATTTTTCAAATCAAGCACTACAGATATCAGGTCACAAATGTATTGCAGTAAATTAGGGACTTTTTGTATCCTGTAATTCATTTCACATGAAAATCGCAACAATGTAACGTTTTTAAACACACATTTTAGGGTCCATATATATTCTACTGTCGGCCTGCTGTACTGTGACATCTTACCGTAAAACAATGTGACAGCATCACATCGCATTTATAATTCTGTTTTCAAAAATGATTTTGTGGTTACAAAATGTTCTGTTTATTCGGATGGAATCTTTTTCTTTGATTTATAGTTTGTAAAATAGTACAATCTACTTTTACTGGTTCAACTTTCTTTGGGTCTATATTTTATGCACAACAAATGAAAGATACATCGTCTGTCAGAATGAACGAAATTATTCTTTCTTCTATCAATCTAAATAATGTCAACTGAAATAAAAACTATGTGATAAAAAGAATCTCAAATGGGTAACGATTTAATATTAAATTTATGGAACTCTGCTATTGCTCGCAATAGCTGGACAATATTCAACTTGTTTCATAAATTCAATATTTAATCGTTACCCATTTGAAATCTTCTATATCTGTATAAATAAAGTCAGTCATAAAATATTTTATTTAAAAAGATGCTACGCTCTGAAGTCTGTCAGATACGACCTCACAGTCATGTTTCTACAGAAACCCTCACCACACCAACGTTATGTATGTCAATTCGCGCAGGAAATGTGTCAAGGAATATTTATTTGAAACAAAATGTATGTTCACAATAAATCAGCAATTAATTTGAAAATACACACAGCTCAAAGGATTAAATTTACGAGTTAAACTTGTTATAGGTTTTAACGCCATTTTTTTAGAACAAGATAAGCTATACATGGCGGCCAGTATAATTGGTGAAGGAAGAACCCTGGAAAACCCTTGGAAAAAACACCGACCCAAGAGAAGCTACTGGCAGGCTTTCTCACATACCCACGTTATCCGAGCATGTGATTCGAACCCACGCAGAGGTGGAATGGCAGTGAACACGAACGGTACGCGCTTTAGACCACTGGGCCACTAGAACCCAAGTTAAATTTGTGAAAACTCGCTGCCCTAAAGTTATTGTAAAATTACGGAACTACTTTTATCAGGGCAGTAATGCAACCGTTTATTGCATTGGCACAGAATGGTGAAACAAATCCCTGCAAATCAACCTTTTTTATATAAAAATATATGATTCTAATAAAATATAATTTGTTTTAGTTGATATAAAAGAAGTATTTCACTCGTAAAATGGAAAGCATTTTATATTGTCACTCTTGACAATAAAATATTTCCACTTCACTCTTGAAATATTTCTTTATTTCTACTCAGAAACGTAGATTTCCTTTATTTATTGCTTAAGAAATGACCCCGTTTGGAGGCATGACCACCGTTATTTTAATATAACACACTGCTGTTTTATATTTGTGATCTGTTTGATCCCTTTGGGATATATGAGTCCCATAATTTCAATATAACACACTCTAGATGGATGTGTTTTGGCCAACGAAAGGACGATCTATAACAATAGCCTGACTCGGGAGAAACATATCCATCATATCTAAAATTACTCCCGAGCAGGGACTGTGCACACAAAACCAACCGAGCGGAAATCTGTATTCAAAGCAAGTTTCACGGGTAATTTCTCAATGATGACCGCCGTTGACCAAAGGGACGCATGCTTTTATTGTCCGTTCAGTTGAGAAAGAAGTAAAGAAAGCCGAATCTTCACGAAGAAACGTATCCTCTCATTTAACACAAGCCTTCAGGCCAAAGTGAAGAAAGAAAGTACTGTTTAGGAAATAAGCTATACTCTTTATGAACATGGAAAGGACGATGCACCTGTTCAGAATTCAGTAATTTGCTTAAGGTTTCTGTAGGTTGAAATATCCATCTATCTATCTATCTATCTATCTATCTATCTATCTATCTATCTATCTATCTATCTATCTATCTATCTATCTATCTATCTATCTATCTATCTATCTATCTATCTATATATCTATCTATCTATCTATCTATTGGTATTTGCATATCTTTTTTATGTCCTTCGGTCTATGACCATCTATGTATTTGAATATATTTATATTTGTTCGGAGAGACAGACAGGCATATACATAGCTATTTTTGAAAACTGTAGATTCAACTGGCCTCCACGGAATAAACTTACGTTTACTGGTTATATGTGTGTATATATTCATAAAGAAGACATTGATGAAATGAAACAGAATAGAAGAACTTAACAGATGTACATAAGTATACATAATAGTTGGAAGCGGAGATGAAATATAAATATATCTATCTACGTACTTCGTGTATCTTCCTCATTTAGTTACAAATGACCTTTCATAAATTCTTATCCTTACGAATAATTAACCACAATTAAAGACTTTACATTCATGTATAATTTTCATGCTTTAATTTATTTATTTATTTATTTATTTATTTATTTATTTATTTATTTATTTATTCGGTTTTGGTTAATTTGTTTCTTTTCTGCTTTTAGTTTTCTTCTCTAATTTAACAAGTAGTTCTCGCAGCAAGTAAAGAGATTTGACAGCAAAATTTATACAGTACGTTGACAAAGACCAAGAGAAGAAAAATAAATATGTATGTTCACATATCAACCCAATGCCACAGAAGACGAGCATGTTTTTTTTTTCTTTCGATTCCCTTTCTTTCATCAAAAGAAAAGAGTTAGCTGTATGCAAATGACCAGTTGTCCTATCCAGAATGAGATATGGATACAAAATATAGAAATAATTTTTTTAATTATAAAACTATGAAAGAAAAGGGGAGATAGCCTGGAGACGGACTATACGACGACATTCATGATCAGTTTATATTAATGTTTCCACACTTTTAATTACAATATTAATGTAGAAAAGGGATCAAAGGGACACAAATATAGGTGACGAGACGACGTCCGTTATCATTAATTATCTACAATCTACCCTCCCACCTGCGTAAATACTTTCATTAAGGTTACTGCACCGTATATGTACATATGTGACTATACAAGTTTGTATTCTGGATTTTTCCGTCAGCTTAGTTCTTTTCGTTCTTTTTCATAATAATTAAGAAAAGATGTTGGAAACGAAAGGAAGTTCTAATGAAAGAAAAATATGCATCTATTATTAAAAAATTGTATAATTATATTTCTCAGTTTTAAGAGACTACCCTGTTTTCTAGTATTTTGACATTGATGTAGCTATTGTAAAAAAAAGGCAATGACCGCTTAAATTGAAACACGTTAATAATTATTAAAACACTATCATATCACAGCTTTTTGACACATTGCTGTTAATTACGTTTATATACCCATATAATATTTTTTATACATGTGACACGTGTAATACCACTTTTCAAAGTCACAAATGACGTCATAGCATCATACAAAGGAAAAGGATAATGATTGAGTCACCCCTAGGTATTTCTGGGTCATTTCACTACACCTTTCCTTGGTTAAATAAAAGCAGCATATTTCATCATGATATGAATATAATCTTACATATGTGTTTGTTTAAAACGAAATTTATGAAACTCGTAAAATAATTTCAGTCTCTACCTTGTCATGTCTTGCAAAAGATAAAAAACATAATTTGCTTCGTTTCAAAAATTTCATTTCAAGAGAGCACTTGTGTAAGATTCTCTATAAATGCAAAATGATGCGAGGCTTACGAATAAAACTAAGATTAAACCGACAGGCAAATTTAAATATGATGCAATTTTCCTGCCGTAAAAAATCATCCAAACATTGATGAAATTCGTGATTGCGAATATAGTGTTGACATTTTAAAACAAAGGTTGATCATAAATTTCTCCTTTGTTGGAAATGTTTCCCTAGTTCGTGTCTATAGATAATAAGGAATTATCTTCAAAACATAACATGCAAGAGCACCTGTTACCGTGAATGCAAAGGACCTTTCTCGATAAATGCAATGGACTAAAATAGCGTATATTACGTAACAAGACCTTTTAGACAGGAAATTTTGAAATCAGTCATAGGAATCATAGCTAGACTATACGTCGGTAGCTGCTATTTGGACAACCCAGGCTATTTATAACAATAGGATTGACCGAGAGGTTACGAATGTATCGAACTATTCATTCTCAACTTTTAAATCAATCATACGGTCATCCAATCACAGAAACAACAAAGTTGGTTCGAAAAATAAAATTCTGGCGAAGAGATGTATGGTTTTTCTGTAAATTACCCCACCATCATATATCCGAAGCATATTTCTATCTCGCAGAAATAGTCGAGGTTGTTTAAAAGGAATCCAAGTTCTAGAATTGGAGCTGAAATTCCTGTGTGCAAACCTAACACGTGCTTGTATTTTTTAAACATTCATGAGCGTGAAGCTCTATCTTGAAACAAAAAGCGGACAAGATCTGTTACGTTACTAATACTTCCGACACATCCAGGTTGTTCAAATTTAGCCTAAAAAGGCGAAAGGTATTGGAAGGCATAAAAAGTATACAATCGTAATTTTATTATGAATGAAGTTACAAAATGTGATATTTATTCATTCTGATCATACTTATAACGGGGACTCGAGCGACATGATTACAGGTATATACGAGTAATGGTCTGCCGAGAATGCGTCTGACGAAGACACAATATGATAAATGGGACATATTAATTTGGGCATGTGTCCTTCTCATAATGAGAACTTAGCTTTCAAGCAATCAAATTCACCTGCCGAGTAATATGAGAAGTAACTAATCAATAAAGGCTGATATTTTAGTATGTATCGCTTATATGCCTTGTACGAACCTAAGGTAAATTTAGGCATCAATCTAACTCTTCTAACGATTATCTTTTTCGTTTTTGAAAGTTCATGAAGAATTTTAGCTTTTATTGTCTTTGCTCAATTATTTACTGCTTATTGCTTGCTTGTTTGATTTATTGATTGATGACTTTACGTAGAATATCCTTTTTGATTAAAATAAGAATACTAGATTTATACACTTCTCTCTCTCTCTATTTAATCATGAAAAGCGGCGCAGTCCAAAATCCCTATAACATATTTAAAATTTGTTTGAACGTTTCTAAAGCACAGAATTGATTTTTGTACTGGAAACTTACACTTTGACTATTAATCCTGACCTAAGACTACCAAGTACCTTGTAAACCATTAGTAATTCATGTTTTGTGATTAAAACAAATTTAAACAATTTCTTTTTAGATTACTTTTTTTCATAGCCAATCGTTTAAAATAAATTCGTAAAATATTTTTACAAACAAAATGGTTACATTTGTGCAAACGTGAGGAAGTTTGACATCTTGAGATTAAATAACCCATTGAAATTGCCAGGCAAAGGCAACTAAAGTACCTAGCTTTCGGAATCATCTTTCCTCATCTTATTGACACATTCCCAATGATGGTAGTCTGAGATAAGAGACATCAATTCCTAATTTGGTTGTCCGATGCCGTTGCCAGCAGCATAAAGTTCCCAGAACGTGGCGCTCGCTTAGCTACCTCGGAATATTGAAAACAATCCGGGGCGATCACAAAGAGAGATCGTATCAAGATAAGACTCTGTTCAATTTAGCCAGATAAACTGCGCATTTGCCAAAATTTCGATTTGATGTCTTTTTGTAAATGTTGACGAGAAACGGATTTTCCCGGGAGATTTTATGTTCCGTTTCCATCAATATTTCTACATGGGTTTTTACCATCTCCAGTATAAATTGCTAGAGAGAGGTGTCAGCTCAGAGTCAGAAATCATATCTCGGCATTCATTATTTGCGCCGTATCAAAGGGTGAAAAGTCAGATAAAAATTGAGAGATGCAATTTATCTGTCGTAAGATAGACAGACCAGTAATGGGTTTAAATTGAGCATTTACACAAAGCCTCTGTCCAATGTTCAATACCACACACCATCTTGCAAATAGTTACGCAAAACGAGAAACAAATCTAAACGAAACCATCTTGAAAAGTTAAGTGCCTCTAAAACTGAATTTCTAAAAACTATTCGTTATGTTTGATGCATATTAGCTAATTCAGTGACAAGGTTTCCAAACCGATCCCAAACGATTGCTTGCATTGTCAATATTTTCTTACGCAATCACGAGGGAATTTATCGGAAATAAAGTGCGTTCAATTAAAAAGTAACTCAGAAAAAGTAATGGTATGAAATACGAATTGAAGAAAAGTCATAATGTATCCAAGAGAAGAGATCTTTCGCCGATAATTTATCCAAATAATCTTAAACAATAATATTATCAGATATAGCTTTGGGAAATTGGTGTACTATTAAAACTGGGTTGTCTTTTTATTTCTTGGCACAGTTTTACATATATTAGAACTCTCCGTAATGCATATAGTTGGAACTCTCAATGTTACAGGAAGTTAAATTCGCAGTGTTGCATACAGCTATAACTCACAGTGTTACATTTACTTAGAACTAGTAATTTTACATATAGTCAGAACTTGTTATTTTTTTTAAAAAAAGTTAGAACTCGCAATATTACATGTAGTTAGAACTCAGTGTTCAATATAGCTAGAACTCGCAATGTTACATGTAGTTAGAACTCACAGTGTTAAATATAGCTAGAGCTAACAGAGTTACTATAGTTAGAACAAAGTTTAACATACAGTTAGAACATAATCATTGTCCACTTATTTTTGCAACTTTGTTTTTGTCCTTCTGCCGTAAATAGGGCGATGATATCAGATATGTTATATAACGATGACTCCTCGATTATTCTATGACTGTCACAGGACAATGCATTAGCATAACCCGATTGTTCTATGACTGTCACAGGACAATGCATTAGCATAACCCGATTGTTCTATGACTGTCACAGGACAATGCATTAGCATAACCCGATTGTTCTATGACTGTCACAGGACAATACATTAACATAACCCGATTCAGTCATGTACTAGAGGCTTCTACACTGCAGTTATCGCAACAACCCATTTCTCTAGATTCAGCTCTTTCTTCGGGGACCCCATTTGCAACTTCGAGGTCAATTCTGCTATTTGCAAAACAAGGTGATTGACCGACTAGTTGCGAATGCACGGAACTAAGTTTTGATCCACAACTTCTTGGTCAGTCCTACAATCAATCATATCGTAGAGGTAAATCGACTAGATTGCGATTTCTTTTTGCGAAGAAATTTCTACCGAACATTTTTTTTAATATTTCTGTCAACTGCTGTCCCAACATATATCCGAGACATAATTTGATCTCACAATAATACAAAACTACCAATAAAATAGCTAGTGAAATGTAAGAATGAAAGATGTAGAGAGAGAGAGAGAGAGAGAGAGAGAGAGAGAGAGAGAGAGAGAGAGAGAGAGAGAGAGAGAGAGAGAGAGAGAGAGAGAGAGAGAGAGAGAGAGAGAGAGAGAGAGAGAGAGAGAGAGAAATTATGGTATGTTGCTGTAATGTTATATTTATTCAGCATATTTTAATATTAAACTTCTTATTGTTGTTAAATGTTTTAAAAGTAATGACTCATCAACTAAATATAATAGACCCAAGTGTTCTCACTGCTCCTTCATTAATGAAAATAGTTATTTAAGTATCAATAATACCAAATAAAAACATTTTAGATGTGTATTGATACTAAATTTGTAACATGTAACGTTACTTGATAACTTGCACACAAAAAATGCAGTATGTATCTAAACTTATAAACAAACATAGATCTAACTAAATATCTCCATCTTTTTAATCTCGAAGGCTTTGATAATTTTTTAAAAAATTCAAAGAAGGTAGCTGATACTGTTAAGTTGAAAATGGATCGTTTGTTAAAATAAACGTACTGGATTTCATCGTCTGGATACTATCGATTTAAAAGGTTTAATTCTAAGAATATATTTCAAATTATTATGTCCCATTTATTTATTTGATCATTTATATTGTAATTACTGTGTATCAGATAGACATTCGCAATAACTGGTTTGGTTGGCCTGCGCTTTAAAATATTTTGCCTACAGTACTCTGAAGCAATCCTGTTGTTTTGCAAACCCAGAAGATGAACAATTCTACAGCTGTAGTCTATTCTACAGGGTGTTTGATGGGTATATCATGTTACGTAATATCTTTCTATGTATGGATGGGAAAAACAGTCCAACAAAGGAAATATTATTCCTCTTAAAGAATAAAAATGGACCCAAATCAATCGGGTGACAAAATCCAAGTCTAATAAAGAAGCGAAACCTAAACAACTACTAGAACTTAAAAATGTCTACAAACTGTCTGCTGAAGGTGTAAAAAAAAGGCTAGCTTGTCAGTTGCAAAGGATCAGTCATGTATTTCACATTTCTTAAATTTCATGGAAATAAACGAGAAAGGAGAATAGATTTTAGACTGAAAGAAAGCAGCCCTATAATTTACATAAGATATCCCAAGGACAAATATGGTTCTGCCCATTCTCTGCAAAGAGCAATATTACACGCCAAGTGGTTTTATCATCAAAATCAAAAGATACATCACCACAATGGTCAGCATCGGGTTCATCGGTCAAGAGAAGCAATTTCTGCTTATTGACATCACACACACACACACACACACACACACACACACACACACACACACACACACACACACACTGGGCAACTACAAGGCAAGGGAAGATGGATGTACATTAGAAAAAGTGACGGGATGTTTCTGTCATAATAAATCCAGAGTTTCGCATGACATCCGATTGTTTCATCAATTTACGAATTCTTTAATCTAAACATTTTTGGACAATATTTTTCATGCTACTTCTGCGTTGTTGCAAGTCATCAAAAATAAAGTCCCCACCCCCACGGTAAATTAAAATAAATAAAATCATTGCTTTGTTTAGACTAGTCTGTAAATCTATAAATTCATGCCGCACGTTAAAAAAAACATCATAGCAATTATCAGCGAGTCGAAACATTCACATGCTGGCAAGGCTAAATCTACAATATTTTCTGTTCTTGACAGCAAAAGCCTGCATTGATAACCCGTTCATCGGATATTTGGGAAGCAATTCCCGTTTTTGGCATTATATGACAATTTTGGAACAGACGATCTAGATATTGTCGAACGAGGATAAATGACACAACAGGTAATCTGTCTTAACTAGGTTGATGCTGGATTGATAAGGCTCATAAAGACTTGATTTTCATCAGACTTAAATATGTCACGTCAGATAATGAGATGAATGCCCCCAATCTCTCTCTCTCTCTCTCTCTCTCTCTCTCTCTCTCTCTCTCTCTCTCTCTCTCTCTCTCTCTCTCTCTCTCTCTCTCTCTCTCTCTCGTGTAAAAGAAATATTCATATTCTTTCCAGCACATGTTCTTGTAAGGTAAATGTGTTAATATCCTATCTTCTCATTGTTCCCATTATATCCATGATGTCAAAAGACTTAAAACGAAAGCATCATGTTCCGTGCTAGATGGCGCCTTTTGTGACTCAAAATTCTCAGAATGATTTAGAGCAGTGGTCCCCAACCCCCGGGCTGCGGACCGGTACCGGTCCGTGGATCAAATGGTACCGGGCCGCCAAAGGAACATTTAATTATTTTATTTTTTATTTATTGAAGCGTAATTCTCTCGGGTTTGTGCGACTTTACATGGACGAGAGGTTAACCGGGAGTAGTCTGGTACCCTGTTTAGTATGCTCGCTGCGTTGCAATCCGCTATACTATAGCGGGGTGCAACGCAGAGAGCATACTAAGTATTGGACCAGACCTAACATGGAGCTGAAAGGCGTCACCTCAAGCCCCACCAAAACCGTGCATGCGCAAAATATCGTGATAGCTGAGCGGGTTTAGGTTTGGTCTGGAGCTGAGCGGCTGCAAGCGGAAGTGGTGTTGTAGCTTTGGTGTTCACCGGTACTTGTTTGACAGTGCTTGTTGTACGTGTATATTGTGTTTGCTCAAATTTAACCCACAAATTAACAAAAATAAGTACGAAATAGACGTCGTTAGAAAGTTTCCCTGGGAAAAAGAAAAGGACTAGTGACAGGATAGAAGAGCCTTCAACATCAAAGAAACATAAAACTTTTAACAGACAATACCATGAATCCTGCGTAAAATATGGATTTATCGGGATTGGTGATTCCCACACACCAACCCCGCTCTGCATAGTTTGCGGCGACCAGCTATATAATGAAGCAATAAAATATTCAAAACTGCTTCGCCACTTGAACGTCAAGCACCTTGGATTAAAAGACAAGCCCCTGAAGTATTTTGAAAGTAAAAAACGGGAACACGAAGGACAGAATAAATTGACGAAGGCCACCACATCAATAGAGGAGAATGCACTGAGAGCATCATATTTGGTGGCTAACCGTATTGCTGAGGATAAAAAGCCATTCACTATCGGTGAAGAATTGATCTTGCCCTCCACGAAATACGTTTGCTGTGATCTTCTAGGAGAGGCTGCTGAGAAAAAAATAGCACATGTGCCTTTGTCGGCTAGCACTGTGACTAGGCGCATTGAGGAAATCGCCAAAGACATTGAGACACAATTGTTGGAGAGGATTAATACATCGCCGTGATGCGCACTCTCGGTTGACGAATTTACAGATATCAACAACAAGGCAGTATTGCCTGTTTATGTGCGATATCTGTATCAAAAGGATGTGCAAGAGGAATTGTTATGTGTTCTATCTTTGCCAACCAACACCAACAGAAACATAATTGTTCAAGTCACTGGATGGTTATATATCATGACAACTAAAATTGTCATTTTGTGTCGGCATATTCACAGGCGGAGCTACTGCAATGACCAGAAGACTGTCTGATTTAACTGCTCTGATTAAGAAAGTTGCACCTGAGAGTGGGTCTACGCATTGTATCATTCATAGGGAAATGCTGGCAAGCCGAAAAATGTCACCTAAATTTAACAGCGTAATGATTGATATCGTTAAAGTTATTAACCGTATAAAAAGCATACGCCCTTAACTATGGTCCGATTCAGCAGAGAACAGATGCCTTCTCTTATACACAGAAAGAAGATGGTTATCCAGAGGAAAATCGCTAACCAGAGGATTTGAATTACGTAAGCCATTGCAAAGATTTTTCTAAGAAAAGAAGTCACCGCTGGCAACACATTTCAGTGACAATGTATGGGTCGCAAAACTGTCTTATCTCTGTGACATATTCAGCTGCTCAATGAACTCAATCTATCCCTTCTGGGGACAATTACAAATGTTTTCCAGTTGGCAGACAAAGTAGCTGCATTTAAAGCCAAACTGGAATTGTGTGGACGGCGCGCGAACAGAGGCATTTTGGACATGCTTCAGACATTAGCGGGAATTTTAGGCGAGACTGAGCCTGAGCATTCATTTTCCCAGTTGATCTTTGCTTTTAAAAGAGTTCGAGCGCTACTTCCGAACCGCAAAAGACGCAAGAACTGGCAAGGAATGGATCCACGATCCATTTGTCAACAAACCAGGCGAATCTAGCATGTCGATGCAAGAAGATCAACTGCTAGAGATTACAAATGACCGCGGCCTTAAAACTGCTTTCGAGCCAACAACTCTGATGATATTCTGATTTAAAGTCATGGTAAAATACCCTGAGATTGCCACCACAGTACTTAGATCCCTATTGCCATTTCCGAAATCCTATATGTGCGAAGTGGGGTTTTCTGCAGTGACAGCAACGAATACAAAACAACGGAATAAACTGGACATAAGCAACACACTTCGGGTGTCATTGTCTCCTATTACCCCCAGATGGAACTATCTCGTTTTAAAGAAACAAGTTCAGAGTTCTAGCTAGTTAAAATGTTAAATCGCTTTATGTTCATTCTTTTAGTGTAAATGTATTTTATTTCGAAGGCAAGTTTAACTCCAATTAAAATAAAATTATTAAATCAAAGAAATCTAAATTAGAAATGATCAACGTTCCCCCCTCATCGGGCTGCGGTAAAATTATCAAACGTTGACCGGTCCCCGGCGATAAAAAGGTTGGGGACCACTGATTTAGAGAAATAGATCACGGTCTGCATTTCAGATATATCGTACTTAAAGATCTGGTCACAAGCCATGGGTGATAATCCGTTATATTCGTGTATAACTAGTATCAACCGATTTACTTGTTTTTTTTTTATGAATACACATAAATATTTTCAACCAATCACTGCGTGCACTGGCGAATTTTTCTCGCCGTTGTGACCCAACAGGACTGTTCCCTCGCTATTTAAATCTGCCAATCAAAATTTCTCTTCCAAGCTCAGTCACTGATCGATCAACAGAACGGGCACTTTCATTGGTACCTAGAAGTGTGTTGCATTTTGTTGTTGAATAGTATATTTTGTATAAATGCATGCTCATGAAAAGCAAGGAAATCTCATCCAGCAATGGGATGATACATGGGCGCAGCGGATTATCAACCATGGCTTGAGACGATGGTTTTCAGCTTGAATTAAAATGTTCACCAGTATACGATGTTGTAAGGTCCCTTTCATAATTGCAGCTAATTCGTTAAATATTTTGTTCTTTTTCTTTTATTTTAATTTTTTTAGGTCGAAATGTGAGACTTTGTTTATATTATTGCTTTCTTTAACCCGTAGTATGCAATCTTGCTAACTCTGAACATTGTGCAGTTTAGCTGTACAATTTAGAAATTATCGCTTGCTTTCCTTTGATAGCTCCATTAATTTACTTTTGCAACATACTTTACGTGTTATATGTTTACCGTCTATACCAGCTAATAAGACGAGCCAAACTACAAAAATCAAATTGAGACCATAGTCTGCCACCACCTAATGTGCCTGCAGATTAGGGTCTATATTGTTGTGTTTTTTTTATTACTCTTAACAAAACTACACATACCTAGATCTGCCAGTGCAGTATGTGCATTTTACAGTTGCTCATGACTTATAAGTGAGTATATACGGTTCAGATTTAATTAGAAACATTCACTTTTGTTAGATGTAACAATAATATTCCTTTTGTGTTGTGTTTTATTTTTAGTTGAAATTTCATGTGATAATTTAGTAAGAAATAAAACGAGAATTTCTGGCTAAATTTATTTTTCAAAATCTGCATTTTCTGCGTTCAAACTTTAATTTTATTGAAGACTTAAAACCTCCAACGTTCTGTATTAGGAGTAAACATGAAAATTTCAATGTTTTTTCTATGAAAATTCAATAAACACCTTTACATCAATTATTTGATGAATATTTGTGATAATTATAATGCAAGATTATAATAAAATTACACTTTAAAGTAAGTATGACTGTAAAATTGATTAAGATAAACCAAGTGGAAATCTTATTAGGAATCATTCAACCGTAAAATGGGATCAAATGTTTAATAAATTATCAAGCTTATTGTGTCAAATGTTTTTTAATTAGCACAATTATTTTAATATATATTCCTTTGATTTATGTTATCATTCATTCAATCCCACTAGGACTGAGGTTTCTGAAGTAACTGTGCATGTTATCAATAATCGTCAAAACTGAAGGTAACTCCACCATCAGTGAGAAACCAGGCGGTACTCAATCAAAATCAACGATTCTAAACACAAGATTTAGATGATGCTGAAATTGTTGTTCTTATGGCGGATAAAAACACAGGTAAAAAAGGGAGGAAGGAAATCTACCCTTCAGTGTAACTTATTTCCGATATTTCATTCCGATTATTTCCGCGAAGAACGTCCCATAAGCCATTTTGATGCCCTTAATAAACAACTTCACGACCAAAGATAAATTTCATCTGAAATGCCCTTCCATTCAAACTGACGAAATCCGAATGTCGGCGCGTGCCCCAAAAACTTCGACCTAAGCCAAAGGTAATTTAATCTACATCTCGATCAAAGATTAAATTTGTAATATTGCAGAGTTTGTTTAATATCCACTTCTTCATCATTCTTAAGCCAGTGACTACACGCTTTATTAAAGCCTTCAACAAGTAGTAGGGCTGATGCGGTATTGCAATGGCCACGTGTCAAACGCGTGCGTTTAAATCTAATATCCGATACGCGATAAGTGTTAGTATTTTGGGTGAAATATTTGGAGAGGACGTTCAAGAAAACTTGAAGTATTATTTCTTTTGTTCGACATTTATGCGAAATCGACCATGAGTGCTTTTCAGTTTGCATACGATGTCAATAGCTTCGTCATGACGCCAAACACTAGAGAGGGTCAGGGGGTGACAACATTTTGCCTCAAAACATTTCAGAGCTTTTTAATTTCGTCTCGAATATATGATTAATTAGGCCTTTCTGAGTATATCCTGATTTACTGTGGCTTTCAATTATCCATTCCGAATCTTTCGCTCTAAGACATCGTTGATTTTCGGATGTTTACGCTGTAAAGTGCAATGCATTTGTTTTATTTTGGTGTGCTTTGGCTTTTTGTAAAAAGGTTTACCACACTTGTGAATTGTTTTTAATGACTACTCATCTGAAGCATGTTATAGCCAGGATATCGTGAAAAATATGAACTTGTGTTTGAGCCTTACGTCGACCGATCACATTGGACCTTACCTTGATAAGGTTTTCTTGAATTCCTTGAATGCTAATTTCAATCTTACATTAACGCACACAGTTTAATTACACTTTGGTAGCATTTCAAAGATGGAAACCTTAGACCTTAATTACTCCATCGAAAACGACACATCAAATTAACACAATTAATGCTGTAAGAATTTATAACGAATGAATGACAGTAAATGTAAAAAGAGATGCAATTTTGTAGGGGCTCTGGGAGGCAGATTGGTCTATAGCACTCGAGCTTACTGCCATCTCACCCCTGTCCGGATGAGTTTGAGTCTAGTGCTCGACCACATTGAGTATGTGAGAAAATTTTTCAGTAGCTTCACGTGGGTCGGTGTTTCTTACAGTGGTTTGGTTTTTTCTTCCATCACCAGTTATATTGGTCGTCATGTATCGTGTGGCGTAAAATGGCGTTAAACCAGCAACAACATATTTGTGTTTCAAAAATCAGTAAAATGAAACATGAACAAAAGATACTAAAACCGCATTATATATATATATATATATATATATATATATATATATATATATATATATATATATATATATATATATATATATATATATATATATATATATATATATAAGCTTGTGCGTAACAGACAGATTTGCATGACAACCTAGTAAATAAATATATATATATATATATAGAGTACGAATTTAATTTCTTTAACCTGTATGGCAGTATTGTTTGTATTATTCTATTAATTCTGCCCACTAGTATCAAGATTCTACTACAGAATCCAGGGAGAACACTGTATATATATATATATATATATATATATATATATATATATATATATATATATATATATATATATATATATATATATATATATATATATATATATACATATATATATATATATATATATATATATATATATATATATATATATATATATATATATATATATATATATATATATATATATATATATATATATATATATATATATGGAAATATTTCACGAGTGAATTGGAAACATTGTCTTGCGGGCTTGAGAATGCAAAATGTTTCCACTTCACTCGTTATATATTTCCGTTAAAATACTGAAAAAACCTGTTGTTTTTTTTGTGTCACTCAGTGCTGTAACTCATGTCGACACCGGACCCGCATGGACATCCTTCCAGCACAAAAATTCCTAAATGTTATAGGCAGTCATGTGCAGTAACTCATGGTGTCACCTTCATCGACCCACGTTCCTGCAGAAAATAAAAATTCAAAAATTGTATACACTGTCATGTGCCGTAACTCATGGTGTCAGCCAGATTGACCTCCTCCCTGCACAAAAATTCAAAATTGTATAGACAGTCAGTTTGCTGTCACACCTTCTGATGGTGTCACCTGGTTTCTTTCTGGAACGAATGTGATGTGTGGGTATATATATATATATATATATATATATATATATATATATATATATATATATATATATATATATATATATATATATATATATATATATATATATATATATATATATATATATATATATATATATATATATATATATACGAATGAGAATTAATCATTAGGTCGTCATTCCAGTGTGTCTGCTACGCACTAATTCATATAACACCAATTCAATGCCATCATTATTTGATGATGCGTTCTTATTCGTGACGGGATATTGGCTGGTGTGTGCAGGCAAGGCGATGGGTGCCATTTACTCGCAAACTTGGCTTTGAAACTCTGTAGAATACTAATTAAAATTCTTTAACCTGTATGATAGTCTTATTTGCATTAAATTATTAATTCTGCCTACTATTAGCACACATTCTTCTATAGACTTCCATAGAATCTATGGATAGCCCTCTCTGTTCTGTTCTGATATATACATATGTATATTGCAAAATCGTCGATTTTTCATACGTTGTTACCATGGCGAGTAACAGCTGGATTAGTACACTCTTAAATAGAAAGTTTACAATAGTTGTATGACGTAAGTATTTTAAGTACAACTTTATATTAAAAAAAACATTAATTTTATTTAACTTTATTTATGCTTCTAACGATTGTTTTCATGCAAAATATGAAGAGATGTTTAGTTTTATTCATGAAACAGTTATCATTTTGTAGAAACAGTGATAATTTTATTGCTACAGCGATCATTGTTTGGCGTCAGTACATGGTAGAAACACCACAGACCTGTAATACCCGACAGACTTTATAGCGTTATATATTTAAACAAAAGATGATTTTCTATTTGTTGTTCTTATATTCATTGTGTGTGTTTTATCTTTTCTACATTCTTTCTTAAATTGTGTGGCTTTGGGACGCTTTCGGTTTATTTCGGTAAAAGACACTGCACCCAATTTTCAATTGTTATTTACGGTTTTCAATCACTCATCTATCCTAATCTCTACTATTTTCAAATAGAATTACGAGGCATAAAATTATTACTTAAAGAATATATTACAGTATCTAGTCAAGTTTTTTAAATAAAATAATCTTATACCATTTTGTTCCAGAGTGTAAGGTGCATTCTATACTTTCATGCATACTACAAAAGATCAAATAGTAACACGTGATTTAAGTTCAGTCACTGACAATTTGCATAATTTATGTGGAAAACTAACAATGATTAAACAAGTCAATTCTGTTTTCATACGAAAATGAAGAGATTTTTATTTTCTTCGACACTTTTCTTGCGCGAACTGATACAGTGATTATCACTTGAGTAGTAGTACTGTAGAAACATGACAAAACATTTCAACACACATCATAGCTTTACAACATTAAACATCAGATTTAACGATTGTGAGTTTACTTGTACGGATGTTAGTTTCCATATCTGTTTATTTCTGTATTCAGTTATGAGTATGTGTATGTGTGTGTGTGTGTGTGTGTGTGTGTGTGTGTGTGTGTGTGTGTGTGTCCAGTTGGGTAACAGAAGCTATTCCCAAATTTTGTCGCTTCATTTTCAGTCAACATCAATCAATGCCTTAGATAATTACTATTGTGATGACAGTTAAAATCGATTCTTGAACGAGATGCTTTTAAGCGTGTACCGTTTTGCTGCTGAGTGTAACAGGTATTCCATATTGTATGGGTGAAAGAGAATCGCAAAAGGTGCTGTAAATTCATTCACTGACAATTTGCATGATTCATGTCGAATACTAATTATAAAATGTTAATACCTGGGATTCATGATTAGAAATTCATGATTGTGCCTTCTCTTTGATTATATAAACGTATATTAGAGGATCAATAGTCTTTACAAATTTTAGAGGATCAATAGTCTTTACAAATTTTAGAGGATCAATAGTCTTTACAAATTTTAGAGGATCAATAGTCTTCACAAATTTATCCTGATTGCAAAAAGTATAAGAGAGTAGGGCAGAGATGTAAAGAAGGATGAGAAGAATCATAATGGAACAGGCCTAAATATGGAACTATATGTATAATAAGCGTACACAAGGGCAGATATTTTTATTAAATGTATGATCTCAAACGGGTAATGATTTAATATTGAATTTACAAAACGATTTTAATAATGCCAAGCTTTGACAAGCCTTGACGAGTAATAGTTGGACATTATTCAAAGAGTTTCATAAATGTAATATTAAATCGGTACCCATTTGAGATTCTTTTTATCACAGTTTTTATTATAATGGAAATTATATTTAGTTTGAAAGAAGAACGAATAATTTCATTCATTGTGACTGAGACGATGCACACACCTTTCATTTGTTGTGCGAAAAACATAGTCACAAACGAAGATGATTTAGATTCAAATTTTAAAAGTAGATTTTCCTTACTTTTACAATTATACATCACGGAACAAGCGTCTTTTCGAATAAACAGAACATTTTATACATTATCCAAACAATCGTTTTTTAATACAGAATATCCAATGCATGTGTTGATGTCATATTGTTTGATACAATGCTGTTTAGAGTAAAGTAGACGATCCATGTTTACCATCAAGTTTCACTTTCACAACTAAGCATTACACTATAACATGTAACTGTAACATGAGGTCTGACGTCGTTTTGCTTTTCTTAATAGTTACCTTCTTTTGCAACAGTAACGTCACATGCAACAAGGCTCTAAATTTAGTGTCAAAATGCCACCTGGAGAAAACCGTACCATATAATAACTTAATCACATTCAACTCAGACTGATTTTTCAGCACTCTTTTTTTTACAATGGCGTTAGTGCAGAATGTGAAGATTTTGCCTCATGCAGGAGAAAAAGATCAGAAATTCTTCATTTTTCAGTTACAGAACAGGAGCAAGTGTCTGACGACATTATAAGGTAGCGCGTGGGTAGACGTCAACATATACCGATAACGTTATAACGAAGTGCATCTGAGCCGACTTACATCGTGTTTATCCATAGATTTCAATTGGGTTTTAATATGTGATTGGAGTTTATTAGTAGGATCTAATCAGTGTGCTTTTTCATCAATACGCAGAGCCGATGGACTTAGGCTTCTCTAATCAAGGAATCAAAATGGCCTTGTATCAGCGAAATATTCTAAAGAGTATGAGGTGTTTGTAGCATCTGTTGATGTCATAATTTTGCAAGGTGCGTTCTTATTGTTGTCTTCTATGTTAAGCATATGCGAAAAAAATAGGGTATGTACCATTACAAAATGTATGGGGTTGTTGAATTCAACTTGTTTGAAAATTATGTGTAGTTCTAGAAAAATATATCTATAAAGCATTTGAAACAAGAATGAACATTTTATAATTCAATATCATCATAAAGTTCAGAATTATTCCTAGATTTACATTGCATGCTCTTTTATATAATGTTTAGAACGAACAGACAGTTTTTTCCTGAAACGCTTTGCTGAAAACATTTTGCACTCTTTTACATTTACAGATATGCTTTTATCAGGGCCATCTACAGTGTTATTCAACAATTAACTGATCTATTTGCACATACTGATCAAAACGAAAAGGCATTTAGGAATCATTTCAGAACGCTTTGTTCTTGACGAAAGCATGGAACAGCTTAGGTAATACAAATTTACATGTAATTTGTAACTGCGACAAATTTACGTTTCCTAGCAGACGAGTTTGTTAAATCCCCAAGAGAGCTTTTGGTACATCAGCCTCTGTTCATGCTCCGTTTTCCATAAATTCCCTCGAGGTTCTAGAACTATCTGTATCGGATAAGTATCCATAGTGTCGGTCTCTATAATTGCCTCGATTATTTTATTCACAACGTTGCGTGAGTTTGAACAATGTAATACAACAAAAGAAAGATTTAATTTGATTCTCTCCTGTCATTCTTTTTTCTTTCATCTCTTTTATCCCTTAGTAATTAGACATACTGCAACGTTTTCATCACTAATATTTAAAAATCTGATGTATTGTCTAAAGATGACATTGGACTAATTCAATCAAATTGTGTTTTGATTAATAGATGTTGCCATCGATCAAGATATCAGTCTGGAACGCTATTTTCGGTTTATGATACATTTACTTTTGTTAAACTGTGAATCTGAGAATTACCGTGTTTAATCGCAAGTAAGAAGACCGTTTCGAGATTACTTGTACTCCCTGTTGTGGTCTCGTACCCCCGCAGAGCAGTCATGATTGGATGGACTTGATGTTTTACTAACATTAAAAAAACCTCAGCATTGACGCCAAGATTTTTGTATGAATGAATTTTAGAAAACTGACGACTGTGACTTTTGAAATTTTGTAAAGAAAGGACACTATCCGAGAAAACTTAAAATGCACTTGATACGGACTGGAAATTGCGAGGATACAACCCTTCTCTCTCAGTGTTTCTGAGATCTCCATGATAATCGGATGTCCTTTACAATCTAGGCCACACTACTCTCCTGCATGTGTGTTCGAAAACATATAAAATAACCCAGTCCTGACATGAACTGTGACAATTTTGATTTTAATTTAATTTTAATATCCAGCTATGTGTTTGGTTGAAATTCAAGTTTGATTTAAAATGGGCCAATCAGACGTCGTAAATTTAGGCGCAACTTCAGATTTTGTGGGCTAAATTAAGGCCCGATTGATTGGGAATATTGGTAGATATAGTGGGAATAACAAAATGGGAGTCACTCATGTTTATCGATTCTGCACACCAGGATATTATCAATATCATCTTCATTTCATAAAGGTGACATATTAGATCAGATCATTGTGTGATTACCAAATATAACAAGGTTTTGACAAAAATCAGCCCGTACAAACTGTTGTGCGAATATTGTACCCTTAATTTTTTATAATCGTAAATGTTTTTTAACTCGAAACATATTTTTGTTTGAAGCTTGGGAGAAGAGAACGAAATAGGCTTTTACCCTTCGTAGCCATTTTTTTGGTGAAAGAAAGATATAATTGATGACATCACAGCAAAAATCGAAAATATGAGTTGTCATTAGAAGACACGTGAAACGTGATGATTTCTTTAAGAGGGCAGGACTCCACCAAACTCTTGGTAAATGAGGTTATTACGAAGTGATATTACTTTAAAATAGGCACATCATTATTTTAATGGAAAGTGTTGTTATCAAAATATGTAAAAATTTCTCATTAATGCGTGGAATTAAGGCAAAGAGGAGGTTGTTTTCCACATTTTTGCATACGCATATGGAAGAGTTACTACGGTAATCCTATCCTAAACCATGAACACGAACTGAGGATCACGGGGATCCCTGTTGCACGGAGAAGCCCTGCTCCTAAATATAAAAATCAATGTGTTATAATTAAGCCTCGGCCAAAGTGAATTATGGCAGCGGCGCAGACAACAAACTGCGTGGTAGAGATAAGGGGATAGAGGTGTTTAGCATACCGATGTTCTGATACTGACGTCGTCGGAGCTTGGAATTAGTGATGGAAGCCATTTTGCTGCGGAAGTTGCCCAGTCTAAGACGGAAATGAAACAGTTTAAGTAGTTTCTCACATCGTCATCGACTCAAATGATTCCGGAATAATATCACATATTTAACTAAGCAAGATTAAAATCGATTCATTATTTATTTTCATTATAATACTTTGTTTAAACTTGTATTTATATATGAATGTATGTGTATTTTTGTTTAATACCTAAACGTCGTGTTACATGATCTATTTACATAACAAACAAAATCTTACATTTAGGTCAATAAATTTTATTGTCTCTTAAGCAGGCTTAGCCCTAGGATGTATGGGCCCAAGGCAGCAAGCGATGACCGCCGGGTCCAAAGCAAAGAAACTGCATTAAGGAGAAGCGAGAAGCCCAAGTCGGTTGCCTCGTTCGCCTTGCCTTGGGCCCGGCCTGCTCTTAAGAAAATAATTTTGTGTCTGTGCCACAATTGGGTGGCAAAGATCGGGATCTATGAACAAATTCACATAATTCATGTCCATGACTTGAAAAAAAAAACAACAAAAAAAAAAAAAACGATTTCAGATCCCTGTTAACACATGTTGAATTTAGCTTATTTAAATTGGAAAAAAGATACTTATCACCATAACACGTGAGCTATTATTTTTTATTGAAGAGATTCCCACTCATCATTTATCTTATATTATTAAATTTCACACCTAACAGTAGAATGCTAATTTCATTTATTTGATTGCTTTGTTTTAATTTTATCACATTATTACACTTAACACATCTAATAACGACTAATGGCCTATCTATAATAATATCGTAATATTATACTAAGGAAAGGCGTATTTGAAAGGCATTTCATTACACTACTCCGCGGTTTCGTCGAATCAAATCAGCATATTTCATCATGTGATAAACATAATCTTACATTTGTGCTCATTAAAACGAAAGTTAGAAACTCGTCGTTTAGTTTTGGTAAGGCTCGTAAAAGATAAATTATTCGACTCGTTTCTTAAATTTCATTTGAAATGGGTAATCAGAGAAATCTTCTGTTTCTGCGTTTTGTTATGATAGCAGTTTAAACCTAGTCCCTAATTCTTAGCGCACCCTCGCTATTTTCAACACAAGTAATATTTGAAATGATTTTTAAAAATGCCTAAGAAAAGAAAATATTTGTTGTGATGTTCTGTGCGTTTATCATAAATAAAATGAAAAGAGAGTGTTGATTGTATATCATTTTTATTTCCGAATCTAGCGAGCTTAGAAGTTATACATCACGTTTTGTAAGAAAGAGAATAACCTCAGATATATTAATACAATGGAAGAAACCAGTGATCAAATTATGCCATACAACATGCTAACACTACCGTTCTGATCGGGAGTTCACATAGTCTGGATATTGACTTAAATCGTAGTTAAAGCAGTTTGATTTGTCAAAAAAAAATGGCTAACTTAAAACTTGCAAATTAAATTTCTTAAGTCTAGTCTCAACTTCAAGACTTGCACAGGACAAGTTGGAAGCAGTTCTACTAAGAAAAGAATAACAACACATGAAAGTTATATAACATGAATTAAATAAATCATAAAAGTGGGTGATATATGATCTTGGTGATGCTAATCACTTCTGGTTGTAAAAAAAGAATGTGATATATGATCTGGCTGATGCTAATCACTTCAGATTGTAATATAGTTTGTGATATGTGTTATATGTGATCTATGTGATAAATATTCTCGCTGATGCTAATTTCTTCGGATTGTTTACAGTATTCTCGCTGAAGCTAATCACTTTGGATTGTAATAAAGTGATATCACTGAGGCTATTCACTTTGGATTGTAATAAAGTGATATCACTGAGGCTATTCACTTTGGATTGTAGTAAAGTGTACGATATATGATATCGCTGAGGCTATTTACATAGGATTGTAATAATGTGTGTGATATGTGATATCCCTGAGGCTATTCACTTTGGATTGTAATAAAGTGTGTGATATATGATCTGCTTGAGGATGACCACTTCTGGTTTTAATGAAGTATGTGATATGTAGTTCAATATAAGATCTCACTGATGATAATCATTTTGGATTGTAATATAGTATGTGATATATGATATCGCTGAGGTTAATCACTTTGGATTGTGATATAGTATGTGATATTTGATCTGCTTGAGGCTAATCGCTTCGGATTGCAATATAGTATGTGATATAATTTTTGAATGAGACTAATCTCGTCACGTGAATGCGTAAGAAGTTGATAAATTGATTAAACTGGGCCGTAGGCAAATTTAACATAGTACGATGCGTACAAATAAATATTCAGTTCTGCTTCCAGTATTGGATTTATATCCACTTTTCTGAAGCAATGTAGTACGTTTATACGTTAGTTCACAAAGGTATATTTTCACTAAAGAGTCTGCACCAATCGACAGTTACGTCACGATTGTTAATTATTCTATATTTTCTAAGGCAGCAGTTTTGTTAGCTGCAGTGCAAATTCAAAATAATAGTCTAAAACCATTAATAATGATGCGGTAACTGGTTATGTGGGACAAGTGGTGTAGGCCCTTTACTGAAGATCTAAATTCTATCTATCTATCTATCTATCTATCTATCTATCTATCTATCTATCTATCTATCTATCTATCTATCTATCTATCTATCTATCTATCTATCTATCTCTCTCTCTCTCTCTCTCTCTCTCTCTATATATATATATATATATATATATATATATATATATATATATATATATATATATAAATATTTCACTTCCACAAAAACTTACATACTTTAATTTTACAGTGGTTTAGTAAATGTACAAAAGTGCTCCAGAGATGAAAATCTTTCGGTTGTTAATTGAGTACAATGATTTCTCTCGTCGGTTCTAGTGTACCAGTGTAATATGCCTGATTATTCTCGAGACAAATAGGAATACGGAATCATATCGGAGCCAGAGGATTTGCTTTGTTAGGACTGATGTTTACAGTGCATGTGAAACTGTGATGCATCTTACATATCTGGAGAAGAGTTTCTAAAGCCAGTAACGTTTGGGTTATACAGTCTAATTGAGGTTATTTATTGATATCACCCCCTCCCCGATCTGATGCAAGACACATGTGGCATCAACCGTTCCAATTACTCATGACAAAAACTGACGAATCCTGACCCATTTGGCGGTCGGTTGCATTCAAAACTCAGAAATGGTCGTTCGCATGGATGTACAGACTAAAAAGAGCAGATAGATTTTAAAATGGTTTAAAGTTTAAATATTATATTAACAGGATAAATGTTAAATGTATACTGAAATATATTGAATTCAGTAAATCAAAATTGAGACTTCTGCACTTGATGCACTCATGTGAAAACATTACATGCACCTTCAGTACTTTTTCAAACGAGAAACAGACTACGAAAATGAATGCACATAATTTGAATGGACTCATGACGATAAAAATGAGAGAAATCCATTGAACACAAATTTAACCTTAGGATTGTTGAGTCTTCAACAACATCAATACGATTGTGCACCAATGGAATCTAACAAGACTTTGTATTAGCCCCAGCCCTCCTTATTTGGATATTTTCTACCATGCGTACTGATGAATTCCGTGACCATGATGCATTAGATACAAGACAGACGAAGATTCATGAATTTTAAGCGACTTGAGACAAAGACTGAGCAGTTGACTGTTGGTCATCTATTTGCTGACGACTATTTCTAGATGCCAAATTTAAGTTTGATATGCTACACAGTCGGTGTCAAGAAGAAAGACATGATGCACCAAACTGCATCAGGATAAACTTATGCAGAATCTACTACCACATCTTTGGAAACAATACATGTTCCCATACACTATTATGTACAGATCACACCGATAATGATGCCAACGCCATAATTACTAAAACAAGTGTGGCTTTTAACAGACTACGCGTAAACGTGTGGAGACTCAGAGGCTCCAGTCTAAAGGCAACACTAAAGATATAGAAAGCTACTGTGTTGCCAGACATGTTGTATCCATGGAAAACCTGGACGATGAACAGACGCCATGCCAAGAAGGTGTACCATTTTCTCGTGGGCTGCCTGAGGAATCAGATGAGGAAAAAAAGGCAGAACAGAGTTTCAGACACTGATGGCGAGCAAAGCTGTTTATTGGTCTCGCACTCCTATGCGTTCCAAGGATAACCACACAGCTGTTGAAATTAAAGATGATGTGGGCAGGCCATGTCACAAGAATGTCAGAAAAATGATTGCCAATGAAAAAGCTTCTTTGTCGAATTGAAGGATGGAAGCCTTCTCAGGATGGATAGAAGAAACGCTTCAAAGATTATCTCAAGTCATTCTTTTAACACTTCCACAATGACCCTGAATCTTAAAAGATCTTACACGGGATCGCTTCACTTGCCATAGGCTCATCCATAATGAAGCTAGTCTTTGAACAGAGAAATATTGTAGAGGCAGTGCAAAAGCGCGAACTGCATAAATATCAAACTTCAACAAGTCCTCTACTGATCAAGCAAATCAAAGTTGCATCTCCTTTCAAAAGTGCCACAGATAGTACGGAGCACAAGATTGCCAGGTGACCATGTCAGGTACTCACAAAATCAACTCACTTCGTGATATCTTGGTCATCTTCGAAATCGAAGAACATTCAAACACGATATATGTGTATATTGCTTGTACTGTTGTATTGTACTAGTAATGCGTATTGCCTTCACCGAAGATGAAGTGGGCTCCTTTGATACAATGGCATGACTTTAGGTTCTGATGATCTTTAAGGTGTTTGTTATTCAAAACAAAAACTTAACTCTTTGGCTTATTACTATTAATTGTTTGTGTTAAATGTTTAAATGTGCTTGAGTAGAAGTTTAATATGGTATTACCTGCTGAAAGCTGTTTTAATCATCCGTTAACTGATTAAAAGAAACAGGAATTGGCTTTACTTCAATAGCAATGCTTGACAGTGCACCAATTGGTAACCCCGAAAGAATTTAAATGTATCGTACATTAGGTTGAAATTGTTTGATTGTTTTAAATTTCAATTCACATTTTTCTAAAATCTTTGCTATATAATTAACAATAAAATCAGTCCTTTACATACGTTGTTTGTTAGAGAAAAGTTAAAGTATTAATCATAAGTCTATTTCTACATTTGTTTGTAGTGTTAATATTTGTGTAATATAAAGGTCATTGCGCTCTCCATAAGTCAAATGTGAGCTACGTGAAACTAATAATTTTTGCGAGAACTGCATTTGATAGTGGACATATTAACATCGTAAACATCTTATATAGCATGATGGAAACAAATCTGACAGCAAAATTTAGTACTGAATTGTAAACAGATTTATTTTATCATATTATTTACTTATTCATTCTTTTTTTTGTTTCTCTCGACATTTGTCTGTAAGGAAACGCTATGTCATTTATTAACATAAAACTTCACCAATGTAGGGACTGAGCTTTTGTAGTGAAAGTCTTGATATGTTATACACTTAACGGGCTTTACTGTCACTTGTTACGGCTGTTGATTTTCGTAATATTGGAAACTACGTGTTTTATTTAGATTTAGCTATATGATTTACTTCAGAAACAAAAATAATTATGTTTTTGACCAAATATGCAAGATATCTAGAACAGTCACACAATAACCTATCAATTAACAAGTTCCGTTGGGGTTTCGTGCAGTGATTTTGTTTATTACACTAAGTAAGCTTTATGACAAATATGTTCGAATGACCGCCCACTTCATTAATAAGTTCAGCCAGACTTGATACATATTGTGGTGCTATATAGTTTTCTTGTTGTTTCTTTATACGCTCAGATTTGGCTTTTACGATTCTCATGTACGTATTCCAAGGTATGCACCAAGTCTACTAGGATTTTTTGCTTCTGAATTCATCGATAAAATTGCTTGATTTCATTTTCACCTTGTTTATCTAATTATTATCACAAGTAATTATGGCTAAGTGCAAATTAAAATATTTCAATGTTACTTGTGCAGCGATAAATAATTTTAAATTAAACTGAGCATGTAATAAACTGAATATACTGTTCTGAATTTCAGAAATTGAATATGTAACCTTTAACCTCAAAGAATGGCGGATGAAGCATTGCCAGTTTTTATCCAATAAAATTGGAGAGTTGAAATCAGAGCATATGTAGACAACATCAATATGAGTAAAATAAAAAACAAAGCTTTCACAATGATAAACACATCAGATTAATATAAAATATTTAAAAAAACGCTAAAAAGCACGAACACAAAATCTTTCAAATGTTAGCAGCCCATTAACTTACTTTACAAAATGATGATAAGGTTTTACAATGCTGGTGATATTAGTGGTAATGGTTTATAGTAAATGTCATACAGATCATGTAAGCGTACAGAAGCGAATATTTCAGCAACGAGTGTTTTTTTTCTTAGATTTTGATTACACAACTTTGAATTGACTATATTTACCTTTTGGGATCGCCGCAAGAAATAAGTCAGAATCAATGTTATATTACTTGGATATTTTTGGACGAGGTCCAAATAAAGGTGTGATCCAGTACAAACTGTGTTGAATATCGCAAGCTGTGGTATCACAAAGAAAGCAGCGAACGTTGAAAACATATTCGTACTACCGTGTCATTTGTTATGATGGATATGAAGCCCTTTTGTCTTGACTAAGTTTTGTACCCAGATACAGAAGGTAAAAGTCAATAGCGATCAAAACTTTTCGTCTGGAAGTTTTTGATGATATTTAAGCTGCAGAGTATTCAACATCCAGGATTAAATATGCTTTGGTTAAACTAAATTAGTATTAAATGTTAGAACATACACTTGTTAGAAATTGAATTTATTATATCATATACCTCCTTTGACCTTTCTGACCCTGAAGAGAAGAAAAAAGGATTTCATTGGTACAACATTAAATACATGAAAGAGAGCGAAATCCTAGAATGTCATTGAAGAAAGAGATGGAACATTCTGAAAAAATTTCGAATCATTTAAGATGGGTAATTTCATCATTTCGATATTCCGAACAATATGTCTTGATCTAGTTTCCATGTAAGATTGTTTGCAAATAAAGCAGCTGGTTCTGTAGTGACATATATTGTAGATTTTAAACCTATTTGTAATTTAGTGCTCTACATCATTATAGTAGTGTTTGAAACTGAAGTATTATGGGTCTATGGCCTACATTGTTGTATAACTTTAGTATCTGTACCTATGGCGTACACCAGTAAAATATTGCCATTGTCAATATTTTAATTATTGTTATAGAGGAAACAAAATGTGTCAGCATCAATCTTCTAATACAAATTTATTTAAGGATCACTTCTGTAATTGGATTTGAAAAGTCTCTGACGATGTAGAGTCTGTCCTTATATCGTCTTTTTGAATGTATTATGATTTAATGCTGTCAAACTTGGATTCAAAGCAGATAGGGATTTTCCCATCTTTAGTGTTAAAAATCTGATAAAAGCATCTGACAATTTTTTATGAAATAATTTTGATTATTGTCGATTTTAATACATTTTCTACAGTTTGTTGTTCCATTATAAATTACAAGATTTTATAATCATTTTGAAATTTAAACAGTTCAGCATTTACATAGGTTTCACTGTGTTGATTTGCTTCCAGTTCATCTTTTCCAGTTCTTTTTCAATCAGTTGTATCGGTTATATTTTATATGTTATGTTTATAATAACAATACACTATTCCAGATAGTGATCAGTGTTTTCTTTGTTTTATAAATGGATTTATTTGTATTCTTGACTTCGATAAATCCTTATATTTTCAACTTGATTTGTTATATTCTCATCTCCTTAAATAGCTGAAACAGCGTCTGCTTCAACGTTGTTTTAATCTCATACACCACACCGATCGCATTTATTGCAATCTTCAGAGGATGGTAATGGTTATGAAATAAAAGGAGTCGAAAAACCTATATGGAGATGGAGATGTAAAAGTTACGCAACATATACAAGTAAATGATGATGCAAATGTAGCAAATGAATTTATACAGTCCACTCTACGAGAAAAATATTCCAACTGAATGTTCCAACGTTGTAGTTCGAGTGTCAGATATAAATCTTTTTAATTGATGATTTACAATACAGCTTGGAGATAAGCAAACATAAAATACATAATAAATTATAATATAAAAGAAGCCTGGTGGTATGATAGATCAATTCTCCAGGAAATGTGGCTTCAACTCGATGCTAGCTTCTGGAACAACTTACCATGTATGCAAATAAAAGTTTGTTATTACATGATAAACATTGTTTTTTAAAATTATTTGGTGCAACCGTGCTCAGCATAGGCAACACCATCCTGATTCTAAGCCTACACCAGCATGACCGTATTACATTGTATCATTATCTTTCAAATAGTCACATTTTAAATGCACTTTCATATTACTATGCGTGTATTATGTTTTTCCAATCTCCTGAAAAGAGATGTTCTTACAGTTAGCGATAGTAGATATTTAATTTCCTTGAATGGCATATTTTCAGCTGTATTCCAACTGTCAAACTATTCATTATATCCTTTTTATTTAATGAGTAAATATCTGTTACTGTCCAGCCAATTGGATTTAAAATCTATTCAACATTGTAAATGTCATCTGGTTTGTTCTTTTGAGGCAATTTCCTCTATAATCAGATCTTCCAGTTTGTAAACTACTGGAATGTCCCAAAAGTTGATGCATGATTTTGGATATTTCATCAATAAAGTAAGGAAGGTATCCATTATCACAAATTTTAAATTTTGGTATTCGAAAGGCATCGTTTGTCAAATAACTGAATGAATGTTGATCTGTTTTCTTCCTCTATTGATTCAACCCAATATTTGAAATAGCCTTGATAACACTTTCGTCCTGTCCAAGCTTGTAAATTAATAGGCATTGATTCACGATTTTAATATTATTTCTAGTTTATGAAATTTTTGTATCGCCTAACTGAAAACAGCTGCATTAAATACAAGGCACTGTTATACTCGTAACTATGATGTGAAATTCTTTTCTAATTATCATTTTGTTTCCACTAATTGTTTCTATTTTCTAACTTGTCTTGTCATTTATTTTTAATTTAAGTAATATCCTTGATTTTGACTGTTTAGATTGTTTTTTAGGGTATTGTGTAAGATGACTGTACTAGAATTTCAATTTGTCGTACGTTCTTCAATTATTTTGGGGATTTTGGGATTTTTGCACACTCTGGATCATATCTCGTTGAAACGGCTTAAACTGATTATTGTATTTGTTTTCGTTTGACTATCTTTTGCGCAATGATGAAAGTAATTATTATCCACGTAATCAATTGTAATATATATATATATATATATATATTTATATATATATATATATATATATATATATATATATATATATATATATATATATATATATATATATATATATATTACATAGACCTTAACTAGCCCCGCCCCCTTGTTAACTTAGAGTAATGAATTTTGTAAGGTTTCACCATACCAATACAGTTATTTCCATATTAATATATTCTGGAAATAATTTTATAACTGTTATACTGTTTTGTGAAATTCTCGCATACAGTTCTTTCCGTTTTGTTTCTGGTTAAGATACTAATTTCATATTTTAGGCTTGCACCCTCATATCCAGTCTCAGAAGCATTAAAATCTGGAGAAAATATAAATGCAAATTACTACAATGATGCTGTACTGAATTTCTTTGTCAGATGCAACATTAACTTTGAGAAAATCACTTGTGTTATAATATGGATTGAAATGCATGAAAAAGTATTATTACTGAAAAAAATGTATTTAATATATGAACATGCCTCAATAGACAATCGCATAACATCATATTTGAAAATAAAATGTTTGAATGATGAACTGAAAAAAAGACATCGGCTGTTACTTTCACTCGTGTTAAAGCTGGTGTACTTATATATT